>JAVJIF010002966.1:0-59419 GCA_038442645.1 Agave tequilana
TTTCCTTGTTTGGATTATTCCTTCGAGGTACTAATCTCATGGAGCTGTGACCTAAACCTGTACAATCGAATTTGCCTGTATCGACTTTACTTCGGATTTCCGGTTTTATGATTACTATATTATGCCTGCTTGCATCCTGCTTTACCACTCGTGTTCTATTCCACCAGTCTCCTATTCTTATCTTATCATACCCTGAGTACTTCCTGTTTGATATTTATTTGCTCCTGCCTGCTTCTGCTCACGACACGTTTTCAATGCATGATTATGATGATTCGGTTTTATCGATACACTTGTACTTATCTCAGCACGCCATCTGGCTTTTGTAACACCACTCGCCTGGGGAGTTCTATCTGACTCCCCTGGATCCTCATGTCCAGGTCATGGAGCTTGGAGTGTGTAGAATCTCCCAGTTGCTGATCAGAGTGGCGCAGCGGTAGCGTGGATCTCCAGCAGACCGTTCAGAGCTCTATTCTTCCAGGCCCCCTGTGTGCCTCTCGAGTTTTCCTTTTGTAAACTCGTGAGTGCCTGTGTACTGTTCATACTTGTACATCCTTTGTATTCTCGCATTTGCGCCATGTTGGTGATGTAATATTATTGTAATATTTGTCACCTCTGGTGATAACTTTGTAATTGTACTCATGTGTTGGAATGTATAATGCACCATTTGCTTCCGTACTCTGATTCTTGCCTGTACTGATGCTTAGCGTATATACGTGAGGGTATTTCTGACCTGCGTATATACGTTGCAGTAACGTCTCCGTACCCGCCGGGATCGGGGCGTTACATCAACTTAAGTCCGCGTCTCAACTCAAATGCGAGCATGCGAGCCCCACATTTTAACAACAAACAGAACCCGTCATGGTCACATTTCTATTATAATGCCCCATTACTGGGTCAATTAACACTCACGTAAAATGGAGAGTTAATCCCCATTATAGAAGGATTCTGGGGGATAATTTTGCCCCTGAATACCTCTATAAATATCCATGAAAGCAATTGCAAGGGGGCTGCCTTTGGCGTGAAGGGGAGAATCTTTTGGCATTCAAGAGAAAGAGAAAAGAAAGAAGTTTTCTTCTTCAAAAAGAGAGCTCCAAAACTTGATGTGTCTAAGTGGAGTGATCTTAAATCCCTAAAATGATCCAAGAGAAGCTTGTCATTCAGTAGATCAATAGAGAACAAGATTCACTCTCCAGTGCCACACGAAGAATCCAGCCTTAAACAAAGGGGAGATTCAAATATCCTCCCCTCTTTTGTAATCAGATTTTGATCCGCTGTAATTTTCTTTGAAATCAATAAGAATTTTACTTCTAATTTTTCCGACCAAATACCTACATCCTCTACTTTGACTCTCGAATCATCCTTGAGACCTCCCGGGCCAGCTTCGGTACTTCCAGTATGATCACTTGGCCCTTTAGTTCGACGACGATTCCTGCCTTCGGCCCGATCACTTGGACCCTTGGATTGATGACCAGCACATCCAGCTTGACTGCTTATTCCTTCGGCCCTACCACTCGTACCCCTGAACTAGCCACTTGCGTCCTCTACATGTCCGCTAGAACTTAAGATCATGACTTGAGAGCGTAACGCCTATGCCTCCGAATGCATATCATCATGGGCCATCTAGAGTTCATTGTAGCGATCAATCTGATACTCCAAATCAGCCTTCAGCTTTTTAACACCGGCCTCTCGGGGCTCCAAATCCTCTCTCAGCAATCGGACCTGGTGCCTTGGCTTCAGCTTCTCGGCGCGCCCGATCGATCACCTCCTGAAGTGTGGCGATCTCCAACTGATTAGAGGCGATCTTCTACTGTACTCTGAGATATCATTAAGCGCCTTCTTTAGTTCCTTAAGCCACCTCGTAAGCCTCACTTTCAAATCCGGTTTCTCATTTCTTAACATCTTCATCTCCTCCAGCATATCGGCGGATTTCAAAAACACATCGCACACCCTCTCTTCGATGTCGCTCACCATCATATTGTGGGAAATCAGCTCGCAGTCCAGCTGGAGGATGAGAAATCAAGCACAGAGAGCTCTACGAGGTGGGAAAGCTCGGCAACATCTGAAACAGGCTCTTCGCAACTCTTCTTTGACGGGCATTCAAAAAATCTAACAAAGCTGCGAGCTCATCATTGAGATCCAGTTCCATCCCCTTGTCACCATCTTCGGGGTCAGAACCTTCAGGCCTCATCTCCGGTTCCTCAAGGCACCTCGTACCCAACGGACCGCCCCTACAGAGCCCGAGCAGATATGGGCACTGGTAATTCTCAAGCGGTTCCATCCCGAGGACAGGCTCTTCCTTTACCTAAACCTGCCAAACTAGAGGCAGGATCCAATGAGGCTATTGGGTCAACACCCATGGGGGCCTTGAGGCACAGTAAAATGAGACAAAATTCAGATACTGAAAAACTTTTCTTTTATTCCTTCAAAAAGAGAGTTATATTGGAATTATACAAAGAAAAAACAGAAAAAACTCTCAAAACTTATTTTGTCCTTCTTTGAGGCCTTGGAGGAGGAAGTTGGAAGATTCACCCAATCAGTAGCATCACGATCTGAGGTCCTGGTGGTCAGAGCATCATCTATAGGGAGACCAATTGACCGGAGAGCAACGTCACTAGATAGAGCACGCGGAAAGCCCCGTCTCTGCAGTGGGGGACTCGTGTGCTAGAGCACCTCCCATACCTTGGCATGCCAAGAAGGCCTCAATTTCAAGTGGATACCTCCAGGGATGTGCCTCCCTTTCATTGTCATATCCATACTGTACTTCTTGAATTTGAAGACCTTCATCTTTCGCTGATACTAGCTCGTCATTATTTGGACGCTCTCCTCCACCATAGACTGGGCACGCAATGCCTCATTTAAGTTATCCTCGAGTCACGCCTTCTCATCTTCAAAGGCAGCCCTCTCCGACCCCAGCTCTGCTTTCGCCTCCTTAGAGCACAAGCGCGCCTCCTCCAGATCCTCCCAAGTCGACTGCAATTCTGACTCCTTCTTTTGCAACTTGACATCTTTTCATCGTGACTCCACAATGGCCTCCTGCAACTCAGAGTCCTTCTTTTTCAACTCTGAGTCCCTCTTCTCCAGGTCTCCTCGAGACTCCTCCAGCTGAGACAATGGGGTCTCCCTCTCCCGTGACTCCCCTCGCAGCTACCCCAGCTTCACCTCTCGACTTCTCTAGACTTTGATTTCTCTAGACTTCAACTTCATGGCCTAAATCCTCCTGAATTCGAGAGATCTTGCCAGTTGCCTCTTTCCTTTTGAAAGCAAGCTTCTCGGTGCATCCTGACAATCATGCTCTTCTTCTCCTTCAAAGCAGTCCAGTGGTTGTCTAACAGCTCGGAGGTCACCACGGCATTTTGAAATGAAAACATAAATCAGATGGCGTATAAAGAACTAACTTAAGAAGAGGCATTGTGATACATATCATAAGACTTCATTTTTCGGGCGCTGCCTCCATTTCTTCAAAGGCAGGACCTTGAGTTCCTCAAGCCTGAGAAATCCCTATACCCGGGGGTCGTCTCGTTATTTCCCCTCTGCAGATATAACCTTGGGCTCTCAGCAGACTGCCCCGAGGATAACACCGAGAATTGAGCAGCAGTCCCTGAAGGATTGATAGTGCAGGTGACCCTCCCGCTATCTCCCAACGCTAGAGCGTCAGTAGCCTACGCCGTCTCAAGCCCAAGCAAGGGTTCAAGCTCAGCTTCAACCATAGCAGGGGGTGCCATTGCCTCAGTTTCCTTTTCAGAAAGCACCTTATTGGTAGTGGGGCACTCCTTCGACGGCTTTGTCCTCCTCTCCATCCGACTGAGGCGCGTATCCATAACCTCTTCGGGAGCCTCAGCAACTGGCGAAGCCTCCTGAGCACCTGAGTGCACGAGCTTGGAGGATCCAACTCGAGCATCTTTAGCCATGGGGGATAGCCCCACGGCTGGGTTTAGACGAGTAGGCCGGCCGACAGCAAGTCTGTTATTTCCTCCTCATCAGACTCATCGAAGACGAATATGCTCCTCTTCTACAAAAGAAAGACAAATATAAAAAAATAGTTTCTCAGATAGAAAACCAAAGAAATCAAGAATTTATCTCAGGGCGTAGAGGTTGCGAAGGCTGACCAAGGGGCTTCTTCTTGACGGGAACCATCCGTCTCGGAACCCTTGACCTACCAAAGTCGATGGCTTGTTGGCTCTTCTCCAGAGCGGGGAACCTTGGTTCTGGGGCGGGCTGGCTCTTGCCCGAAGCAAGCACCCTCGGGAGGATGGGGACACTGGAGGCCTGTTCAGGTCTAGAAGCCAGCTCTAATTATGATGATTGTAGTTGACAGTTGCTAACTTTCGCAGCTTCACTTCGATATTCGCAGAGAGTGATGCCCCCCGAGAGAGCGGACCCAGATTCCAGGTGGTCGGGATGACTTCACACTATCCATTGACTCGGCCTCCCACGGATCGGTCACACGGACCACGGTATCCCACATACTGTGGTCGCTATCCACCATGTTTATAATAATTTTCTCGCACCCGCTTTGGGGCACGAGTAGAGGGCATCTTGGCTAGTTTTCCTGAGCACGTAGGTGGTGGTGAAGACTTCATAATCGAGGTTTAACCTGCATATAAAATATAGAATTTTAGAACTTAAGAATAAAGAGTGAAAGGTGTTCAGCACTACCACGATAGCAAGTGGCTATGCGGGTTCGTGATCCACAAGGAGCGACTAGCGATGGAAGCTTTTTAGCAAGTTCTCTATAGTTCACTTGAAATGGTTAAAGTTCTTCTTTTAGTTCTTGAAAAGAAAAGGAAAATAGGTTACAGTTAAGCTAAGAAGAAAGTGGTAGATTGAGAAGGTGGAGAAAATAGAAAATGGATTTATATAAAGAAATTAAAAGAGAAATAAAAGAGTTAGGAGATTGTAGTGTTGGTGATCTAAAAGTTAAAAGAAAAGAAAAGAAAAACCTAAAAGAAATACTTATCTCCTCTGGCCAATTACTTACCTTGAATCTGTGGCAACTATGTTACCTTGAAATGGAGGCATCAGTGCATAGCCCATAAGAGTTGATTCCCATCTCTTCCACATTACATCATCAAGACGATACAAGTATGAAATAATACAGACTGAGATTAAAATCCATCATCATGAGCTATCAGTGGCACTCACGAAAGCAAAGCTCTTTCGATACTCTAATACTCACGTGGATTGCACTTGGTACCAAAAGGAGAGAAGTAGAAAAGAAGAAGAAGAACACAAAATAAAAGAAGAACATAAAAAATGTACTTTAGATTCAATGTGGTAATAATAAGAGAAGAGAAGAACAACTTACACCAGTGTCATTCTCTGCACAAGCTTCACTCTCGTTCTCCTATGAAACTCTGATCTCCTCTGAATTACATAAATATAAAAGAAAAATAAAAACCTATACTAAAAGAATAAAAAACTAGCCTAAGAATCTATCTCTGCTTCATCGTCCCATGTAGTCGCTGAAAACCCAGTATTTATGGGCAAAAAACCAAGCGGGGAGAGCGTATGAAGATAGGGGGAGAAACACTCCCTCAACAACCCTAACAAAGTCGAGGAACGCGACTTTGGACGCGTTTTTGTGGACTGGGTGTGGCCAGGTGGCCACTGGCCACACCCGGGGGTGTTGCTCCCTAGCTTCACGATATGGTTTTATCTCTCTTTAGGTTTGCAGTTTTGGGTCCTGAATTTGACGAAACCTCCTTTGATCTTCGGCTTTAACAAATTGATTTGTAAAGATCTTGTTTTAATAGCTTGTTCAACTGATTTTTATCTTCTCTAATTTACCCTGATTTTCCCTGATCTTTGATTTGAATTAATTCTAAATTAAATCAGAATTTCGATGGGCTTTTGGACTCGTTTCTTTTCCCTCTTCCTTCGTAATGGGCCCGCATATAAATTAGATAATAAATAGGATAAAAAAATAGAGTTTATTATATAATAAATATGAGAATGTGATAATAAATATGAAATATCAGCGACCGATCACACCCCCATACCTATCTTTTGCTCGTCCTCGAGTAAAATAACAAACTAAACAAAAGATTATTAGACCACTTTCGCAGGTCACGTGATTACACTGAGTATGTACAACAGGCCGTTAAACCTATAGGTTTCTCCTAGAGAATGAGTTTTATCTCGTAAGGATTTTCAGTGGATTACACCCACAAAATCCATAAAGAAAGAGAAACAAAGTGTTAGTATTTTGAAAATATATTTTGAAAGAGAAAAATATTTGAAGTATTATCGTAAGAATTAAGTGATCTATAAGTTATAGGAAAATCGAATTTTTCATTCTTAAGCTTAGTCTTTATTCAAAAACTTGTTATCAATCAAGGTAAGGAGTTAAACTGTATTTCTCATCTAGTATATTATTTATCCTAAGTTATATGCACCTTTGTGATCATGAAATTTTGATTCGGGGTTCTTTAACTCTAATTCTTATGCCTTATTATTTTTATTCTTTTGTTTTTTTATGATATTATTCCTTAGTTCTATTAGGCTTTCTAATCGGCCCATGTAACGAGCCTTTAATCGGTGACTCTCAAACCAAATGGTCTCAGGACACCGGGTGATAAAACACCCCAAGGACTTAAGGACTCGAGTAAACAAGGCCACAAAACTAAGGATTTTATTGTATGAACCGCTTTTAGGCGTGAATACTTATGCTTTATGAGGCACAAATATCCAGCTTAATCAGAGGATTTTTGATATATTATATATATATATATATATATATTATATATATATATATATATATATAATATATATGATATATATATATATATATAATATATATATATATATATCTTTCTTTTTTTAATAAGGCATAAGAATTGTTGTTTTTTTTTTGAACCCTAAGTGTGTAAGTGTATAAAATATGCATATTTCATCAAGGTAAAAATCAAGACTAAATTACTTTTTCAAAATTTCTTTCTAACCTTGGAAATCAACAAATAATCTTATTTTGACCAAGTATAAGAAATCTTTATTATGATTCTCCTATTTCTTAAAATTGACTTTATTTCTTATAAAAAAAATTGTCAAAATATTATTTCTATTTTCAAAAAGTTTTTTTAAAAGTAAAGAAAATGTTTAAAAAAAATTTATAATAAAAGAAAACCTAAGTTAAGTTAGAACCCTCCCCCGCACCTATCTCATGCATTGTCCTCAATGTATGAATTAATGCATAGATGCATGAAAAAGAAGAAAGGGAAGAAAAATATTACCTTAAGGTGGCGGTTCCGGTGATGGTCTGATTGGGTCAAGCGTTGCTACCCAATAAAGAGAATGTGGTGATTCACGAAACCAACCTTTATTGACCTCTTTTCTATTTATATATTAACAGTCCTCAATATGAATAGGATCATGAAAGATCCTATCATGAAACTTATTCCCTTTACATGACCAGTCTTGAAAAATCATCACGGAATCATCATGGTCTATACCTATGTCCAACAAAAGAATGTGACTTGGTGGAATGGTTGACTTGGGCTCAAGAATGATAGGTTCAGAAACTAATACTAACTCAAGAAAATTAAATATGGGTTCGAGAGTTAGTTTTGATTCAAGAGTTGAGTCCAAATCTAAGATTTGAAATTCACATTCTTTTCCTATCAATGGGATGTGACTATCCAAAATTGGTGATTCAATTTCTAGATCTATGGGTACGGGAATAAATGTTGGCTCGAAAATTTGATCCAAATTGGGTAAGAATACTGGAGTCAACATAGATTCGAAGATGGGAACTGAATCACAAAGTTGGAGATCGGGTTCACATTCATAATCAAGTTCAATCTCATTGAAATGAAAACTTGCCAGTTCGTCAATGGTTGATATTGGTCAAGTTCAAAGTTTTATGATGAAATTGAATCTTGGTCAAAATCTTCAAGATACTATGATTCTTGATTTTCATCAATATGGCTTGAAGTGTCAGGAATAGTCAAAGATTGGGTAGGGAGAGTTTCCTTATCCCTACACATGTTTTCCAATCTACTAAGTCTTGCTTCATCATATTGAGTGGACTACTTTGGAATTGAATCATGGATTCCATACTCTTTTCTAAGTCGGCATGTTCTTCTTGAAAAATAGAGTAAGGATCTGTGATTTGAAAATTTTGACTAGATTTTGAGTCCTCTAAAATTTGAATTCATCGCTCAAGCTCGTCTAAGACTTCCATCCTCTTTTCCCAATCAATTGATTCTTCTTATGGTTATTCGGGAGAAGGAGTATATGAAACTGGATGTTGGTAAGGTGGTGACAATATAACTTGGGGGAATTGTATCCCCATTGACTCTGTGAAGAGTAATGATGATTCCAGTCTTATTCATAGTATTGGGACTGGGGCATGTATTGATTCGGATAAGACCAATCCGGCACTCTAGGTTGGTTAAAGTATGATATGCCGGGTTGGTAATATCCGAAAAAGAGGTCGGGATGTAACATGGATTACCATTAAACTTAGAAAATTTGTTTTTATAAGCCATATCACACAAGAAATGTCAAAATCAAACAAAAAAATAAACAAATAAACAAACAAAAAGAAAAAATCTAACCTAAGTTAGGATAAACCTTAGACCTAGACGACTCCTAACTGGTTTGATTGTCCACGAGGAGTATATTTCCGAATCTGACCACAAGTTAATCGGCCGGGTAGAGGTAAGATCAGTGGGAGGTATTCGTGTATAAGCAACGGGCCTAATTATATCAAACTATCAATCTTCGGGATTTCGCCCCTCAATCCCCAACCTTACACATCGATTTGGCAAGAGTCAAATTCTAATCAACTTCCTCCTTAGGTCAGTCTCCTATATGAGTCCGAGATGTCCCTAGGGCCAACGTCTACTCAGTTCTATTAGCCTTGGGTTAGTGAGTGAGGAGATTGTTTGTGGGCTAAGAGAGGGTAATGACTTCCCCACCTTATCTTGTTTATAGGACAAGCCGTTAAATCAATTTAGTGCAATGTGTACATGAAAAACAACACTTAAGCAATGTAAATAATTCAAAAGTGTTCCTATACTACATGCTATGCACACGTACCTTTGCTCTAGCACTCTTCAACAGTAATGTAAAATGTAAACGAATTAGACACGTGCCTAAATACAAAGTCTAAACCGTTTTTAGCATTTAACAAACATCAATTTACTGTTGAGGTTAGAAGTATGTACAGTAAGTTAATCAAGAAAATAAATAGCTGCAAAAATTTAGCTTCGCAATTCAGCCAACCTGCAAAAATTATAGGTTAGTAGCTCACTCAGATTGCCACTGGAATGTAGCAAATCTGAGGGCTTATGGGCTCTGCTTTCTTGAGCAGAGTCCAGCGCCACTTATATGTCCACTTCAACAAAAAATTTCTTGATATCTATCACTGCACACCAAGAACAAAGAAGAAAGTTAACCAAATATATAAACTTAAAAAGAGAATTACTTACTGTCCCTCCTTGGTAACGGTGCCAAAAATTGATCGAGATTTACCTGTGCACAAAAAAACAGAATTTTAGAACTTAAAAATAAAGAGCGCAAGGTTCTCAATACTACCGCGATAGCAAGTGGCTATACTGGTCGTGATCCACAAGGAGAGACTAGCGATGGAAGCTTTTTAGCAAGTTCTCTATAGTTCACTTGAAATGGTTAAAATTTTTCTTTTAGTTCTTGAAAAGAAAAAAAAATAGGTTACAATTAAGTTAAGAAGAAAGTGGTGGATTGAGAAGGTAGAGAAAATAGATAATGGATTTATACAAAGAAATTAAAAAGAGATAAAAGAGTTTGGAGATTGTTGTGTTGGTGATCTAAAAAGTTAAAAGAAAAGAAAGAAAACTTAAAAAAATACTTACCTCCTCTGGCCAAATACTTACCTTGAATTTGTGGCGACGATGTTACTTTCAAATGGAGGCAATCAGCGCATAGCCCATAAGAGTTGATTCTCATCTCTTTCACATTACATCATCAAGATGATACAAGTATGAAATGATACAGACTGAGACTAAAATCCATCGTCATGAGCTATTGGTGGCATTCACAAAAGTAAGGCTCTTTCGATGCCATAAGACTCACTGGATTGCACTTGGTACCAAAAGGAGAGAAGTAGAAAAGAAGAAGAAGAACACAAAAACAAAGAAAAAATAAAAATAATATACTTTAGATTCAATGTGGTAACAATAAGAGAAGAATAACTTATACCGGTATCACTCTCAGCACAAGCTTCACTCTCGTTCTCCTATGAAACTCTGATCTCCTCTAAATTACAAAATAAAACTGAAAATTATATTAAAAAAATAATAACCTACACTAAAAGAATGAAAAACTGGCCTAAGAATCTGTCTATGCTTCATCGTCTCCTGTAGTCTCTGAAAACCCAGTATTTATAGGTAAAAATCAATTGGGGGAGAGCGAACGAAGATGGGGGAGCAAACGCTCCCCCAACAACCTTAACAAAGCCACAGGAACATGGCTTTGGCCGTGTTTCCATGGCCTGGGTGTGGCCACGTGGCCAAACCCAGGGGTGCTACTCCCTAACTTCGCGATATGATTTTATCTCTGCTGGATTTGCAGTTTTGGGTCCTGGATTTGACGAAATCTCCTTTGATCTTCGGCTTTAACCAATTGATTTGTAAAGATCATGTTTTAACTGCTTGTTCAACTGGTTTTTATCTTCTCTGATTTGCCTTGATTTGTCCTAATCTTTGATTTGAATTAATTATGAATTAAATCAGAATTTTGATGGGCTTTTGGGCTCGTTTCTCTTCCCTCTCCCTTAGTAATGGGCCTGCATATAAATTAGACAATAAATAAGATTAAAAATAAAGTTTATTATATAATAAATATGTGAATATGATAATAGATATGAAATATCAGCGACCGATCACTTCCTGTTGGCACGTGTATGGGACACTCAGGATGCAGCGAGCCTCGAACCTGGGAACTGTTCGCCACGCAACCCCCAACAACTACGAGTGGGCGATTTTATAGAAAGCTAGAATGCTAGAGATGAATTTCTTCATTGGCACCTTTAACCCCAGCACCAGGACCTAGGGATGCATGTAAACTCCACCGTTGGGAGGGGACAAACCAAACTAAGTGTCATGGGGACAAAACTCAACTTTGATCCCAGGGGAGAGTCTAACGCCATGCTTCACCAGGTATTCATTGACCTCCACCTGGCTATAGAGCATAGTGGTCTTAGGATCAAAGTCCATGTTGATCCATGAGAAGCTCTTTTTCCTTATCCTCCATTGTAGTCGTAGACCACGCCAGACTTGTCTCCCTTCATAATCTAAATAAAAGTTAAGAGCAATAGAGATCTGAGAACCAAAAGATCTGAAGATGAAGAAGATTTGAAGAAGAAGAAGACTAAGAGGAAGAAGAAAACTCAAAGTTTTGGCTAATGCCCAGGGTTTTAGAGCGTCACTTTTAAACCCTAAAAGAATGTGCAGCCACTTGATCAGGATCATACACATGTCGCAATGGATCAGATCAAAACCATCGCGTCAGATACGCAGTACCAATCTCGAGTGTCGCGCCCCATCGAAAGTGACGGTTACCTGACCAATACTGCAACGGAAGGGAAGTGTATTTAACACTCAGCCAGCTTGTAGGGTCACCCGTGTTGGCCCAAAGGCCCATCACTCTAGTTTTGATGATGATCAACTCATGAAGTTATGTTTACTAATGATCTTGTGTTTAATAAGTGACAGATTCATTATCAAGATCTTAGTAGGTGCATAGCTCAACAAAGGATAAAATGTCAAGATTTGGAGCTAGCACGGTGTGATCCAAGGAGCTTTTGGATCAAGCTTGGACCAAGTCAAGAAGATGAGAAGCCTTCAAATGAAGACTTCAAGAAGATGAAGACTTGTGTCTAGGTATAAGATTTTGTTTTTGTTTTAGTTAAAAATGTAAAGGATAGATAGTTGGTGGATTGCTCAAATATATATCACACACACACTCTTGATTTACTTGTCTTTTCATAAAAGATTTTGTAGTTTAGAAAAGATTTTTCTTTGTGACAAAATACTATTTGGATTTTGGTATTTTCATATATACATATCTTTTATCCAAAACCTTATTTAGAGCTTAATGTCAAAAACATAGATATTACATTATGATTGTGTAGTGGATCATATCCATACACACTATGCTTTAAAATGAAATCAAATATCTTATTTTTATATTTTGTGAAGTTATGAAAACCAAGTTTGAAAAATACATGTTTTGATTTTTGATAAAATTTGCAAGACGCTGAAATGATATGAATATGTTGATATATGTCTTGAAAAATTTTTATCACAAGTTTGGTTTTCAATATAATGTTAAAACAAGTTTATGGAATTTTTAAAAGTGTTAAAAGATTTTAAAATTAATTTTTAAACCAGTTTTTCCAGACCTGGAACTGGCTGACAGGCTGGTCCGGTCGACCGAGCGGTCGACCGCACCATGGTCCGGTCGACCCACGGTCGACCGACGTGCACAGACTTGTGCGTGTCTGGCAGCGCAGTGGTCCGGTCGACCGGACGGTCGACCGCTGCAGAGAGTTCTGCTCTCTGGATTTCTGGGTCGACCGGGCGGTCGACCGGAGGCTCCAACGGTCGGATTTTCGACCGTTGGCGGTCGACCGGGCGGTCGACCGGCAGCTCTGACAGACCCCAACGGTCACATTTTTTCTGACCTCTATAAAAGGAGGTTTGGTCATTGTTTTGAGCTAAGATTTTGGAGACCTTTAGAGCCAGTTTTTCTCATACTTTCAGAAGAGTTTTCTCCACAAAATAGTGAGCAAATATTTCCTATCTAAAGGGAAGATTTTATAAAGAGTGTTAAAAGAGATTTCTGAAAATCACCTAGAGGGGGGGGTGAATAGGTGATGATGCTAATCAAAGGGCAATTTAAAAAATTAAAGCTATAACAATCACCAAGCAAGAGTCACAAGATGAATGCAAGCAAGTATGACAATGAATATGATGAGCAAGTAATAAGTGCAAGCAAAGTAGAGTAAGGAATGCAAGAATGTAAACCAATCGCAAACACAAGGATATGTTATCGAGGTTCGAGCACCCAGCTCTACTCCCCGCCTTCCCCAGAAGGATTCTAGCTACTTCCACTATCACAAAGATCTTAATTACAATGGAGTACCCAACTCCACAATCTCAGTACAAGTAATTTCCTTGTAGTCAAAAGACCACAAACTCTCTCTTTCAAATATCTCTTCCCTTACAAAGGTCCTTAGAGAATATTGAGTAGGAATGAAGCTCTTTTGTGTGTAAGGAAAAGAAATTGAAATCAGAGAAAAACTTTTGAAAACCCTTCAGAAATTGAGAGAATTTAGCTCAAAAACCAAGAACTTTGAAAGCCTTAAACTTTTAAATTTTTAGCAATAATTGTTGTTGTAACCAATCTCTCCCCAAACACCCCTATTTATAGAGAGGGCTAGGGTTTAGGGATAAAACATATTTACTGATGTTTAGGAGGTAATTAGATCAAAATATATCCTTAAACGAATTTTTAAACACAAAAGACAAAAATAAACAGCTCTTAAAAATCTGCCCGTTACTGTTCAAACGGCTACATCGGTCGACCGGGCCGGTCGACCGGTAGTACAAAATTCTGACCGTTACAGGTTATCGGTCGACCGACCCGGTCGACTGATACAAACTGTGACTCAAAAATAAATATCGGTCGACTGCCCCGGTCGACCGACAGACATGCACACGGATACGTGCATTCTGCCAGGACCTCGGTCGACTGGTCCGGTCGACCGGACCAGCCTGACACAGACTCGGTCGACTGTCGGTAGACTGCCGGTCGACCGGATCAGGTCAGAAAACGAAATAAAGACAGAATTTTGAGAAGAAAAATATTTTTAACAAAACTATTTTAAACAGGAATTCAGTATGTAACATAAAAAGAAATTTGTAGAAGAAAGATTTTGTACTAAAATATTTTTGTATATTTTATAGGAAATAAACTAAGAAATAGTATATGCGCAAAAACGTGTGTGATTGAGCTTCAAACCTAATCTCTATTCTTTAACAAGCTATAAAACTAAAAATACAAAACCTAAGGACCTCTGAGCAATCTTCACGTCTTTGAGCCATCCAATGCCTTGCTAGTGCCTTCTCTTCTATGATCCTTCCTTGATGAGCAAATTGCCTTCCTTGCTTTGTGGAACTTAGAAGTTCTTGCAATAGCTAAGCGAATGGTCTCTAAACATGGTACAAGACCTGAAACTCATCTTAGCAAACTTGTTAGTACCAAATAGCACTAATTTGGTTTGTCATCATCAAAACACAAAACAATTGGAGAGTGTAACCTCTTGGGCCAACAATCTCCCCCTTTTTGATGATGACAAAACAAATAGGCTATTAACAAAATATAGGGTAGGAGAAAACTCCCCCTCAAATTATGCTATACATAAAACACAAGAATATGCACTAGATACCAATAATTGAAATGATGCACCAATTATTGAAACCAATTAAAACAAATATATAAAACACAATATATAAACACAAAAATTGCTCTTGATACCAAAAATACCAAAAACAACTAAAACACAAGAATTCATATAAAACATATAAATTCATATGGAACCAAGACCAAATGAACTTATTTTTGTCCATGTAAACTTATTCTCCCCCTTTTTGTCATACATCAAAAAGGTTATGAAAAACATGTTTATTCAATAATACAAACATTAAGTTCTCCACAAATAAACGAAAATCTAGCAAAATCAAGAGGTTTAGTGAAAATATCGGCTAGTTGTAAATCCGTGGAAACATAATCAATATCTATATCACCTTTCTCAAAATGATCTCTAAGAAAGTGATATCTAATCTTAATGTGCTTGGTCTTACTATGTTGATTTGCATTTTTGGTCATGTGTATAGTACTAGTATTATCACAAAATATTTTTATATGATCA
Source organism: Agave tequilana (assembly GCA_038442645.1). Classification (NCBI taxonomy): domain Eukaryota; kingdom Viridiplantae; phylum Streptophyta; class Magnoliopsida; order Asparagales; family Asparagaceae; genus Agave; species Agave tequilana. Next base: position 14,915 of record JAVJIF010002966.1, read on the forward strand.
AAGTGCAAATCAAAATCAAGGAGAGTATGTTTCATCCAAAGGACTTGTGCACAACAAGCCCCCGCGGCAACATACTCCGCCTCGGCGGTTGAGAGAGCTACGGAATTTTGTTTCCTAGAGGACCATGAAACAAGACAATTACCAAGAAATTGACATGTCCCACTAGTACTCTTTCTATCTACTCTACAACCCGCATAGTCGGCATCCGAATAACTAGTCATTGAAAAATCTATAGTTTTCGGATACCAAAGACCCATTCCAATAGTGCCCTTAATATAACGAATAATGCGTTTTACCGCAATAAGATGAGACTCTTTAGGACACGATTGAAATCTAGCACAAAGACACACACTAAACATGATATCCGGCCTACTTGCCGTCAAATATAAAACTTCCTATCATGCTTCTATATAATTTAATATCAACATTTTTACCTTGTTCGTCCTTATCAAGCTTGGTTGTAGTTGCTATTGGAGTGTTGCAAGCCTTTGATCCTTCAAGCCCAACTTCTTTACTAGCTCCTTTGCGTACTTGGCTTGGTTAATGAAGGTTCCGTCTTACAATTGCTTGATTTGGAGTCCAAGGAAGAAATTGAGCTCACCCATGGAAGACATTTCAAATTCTAGTTGCATTACCTTCTCAAAATCCTTGCACAAAAGCTCATTAGTAGATCCAAAAATTATATCATCAACATAAATTTGCACAATTAAAATATCATTATCAACATGCTTAGTAAAAAGAGTTGTGTCTACTTTGCCTTTAATAAAATCATTTGAGATGAGAAAACTAGAAAGCCTTTCATACCAAGCTCTTGGAGCTTGTTTCAATCCATACAAAGCTTTATCAAGTTTAAAAACAAAATCGGGATGAACATGATCAACAAAACCGGGAGGTTGAGCAACATAAACTTCTTCATTAATAAAACCATTTAAAAATGCACTTTTCACATCCATTTGAAAAAGTTTAAAATTTTTAAAACATGCAAAAGCTAGTGTCATCCGTATGGCTTCAAGCCGTGCTACGGGTGCAAAGGTCTCCTCAAAGTCAATTCCTTCAACTTGAGTGTAACCTTGGGCCACTAACCTAGCTTTATTCCTAATGACATTTCCGGACTCATCCATCTTATTTCTAAAGATCCACTTAGTACCAATTATTGGTCTATCGTGGGGCTTAGGAATAAGGTGCCAAACTTGGTTGCGCTCAAATTGATTGAGTTCCTCTTGCATGGCAAGCAACCAATATGGGTCCGTCTCGGCTTCGAGAATGCCTTTGGGTTCAAAATGAGAAATGAAAGCAAAGTTACCACATAGGTCATGGAGTTTGGAGCGCGTTGTGACTCCTTTAGATGCATCACCCAAGATGAGCTCCTTAGGATGATTTGTAGCGTATCTCCAAGCTTTAGGAAGCGGTTGAGTGCTTTCCTCTTTATCCTCTTGAACTTCACCAATAGGATCTAGCTTTTCTTCTTGAGCGGGTGAGTCCTTCAAGGATAGTCTCTCCATGTCTTCACCTAATGGTTCAAACTCTACAACATTCTCAACAAACACATTAGATTCTTCAAACTTAACATGCATGGATTCTTCAATGGTTTGAGAAGATCTAATGAAAACTCTATATGCTTTGCTAGTAGAGGAATATCCAACAAAGATAGCCTCATAAGCCTTAGCATCAAATTTACCCAAATTATCCTTAGTATTCAAAACAAAACACTTGCATCCAAAAACTTTAAAATATGCAACATTAGGTTTTCTAGAATGATACATTTCAAAAGAAGTTTTTGAAGAATTTTTGCATAAATAAATACGATTCGATATATAGCATGCGGTGTTTACGGCCTCGGCCCATAAATATTGAGGGAGGTCATATTCACTTATCATTGTCCTAGCCATCTCTTGAAGTGTTCTATTTTTCCTTTCTACAACTCCATTTTGTTGTGGAGTTCTAGGACAAGACGTTTCATGCTTAATTCCCTTTTCATCACAATAAGTCATGAAGAGTTGGTTAATAAACTCACCACCTCTATCACTCCTTATTCTCAAAATCGGAAAACTCTTTTCTTTTTCAACTCTTTTTCGAAAAATCTTAAAATGAGAAAAAGTTTGATCTTTATTTTGCAAAAGAAAACCCAAGTAAAACGGGAGAAATCATCAACCAAAACAAATGCAAATCTACTTCCATTTAAACTCTTAGTTTTAGTTGGTCCAAAAAGATCCATATGAATTAATTCTAAAGGCCTAGTTGACATGATATCCTTGATTGGTTTAAAGGAAGACTTGGTTTGTCTCCCAAGTTGGCACGCACCACAAATGCGGTCTTTCTCAAAATTCAAGCAAGGTATACCCTTCACTAATTCCTTTGAATTAATCCTAGAAATATGGTCAAAAGATGCATGTCCTAGTCTTCTATGCCAAAGCCAAGAATTTTCATCAAAAGCATTCAAGCATTTAGTAGAACAATCTAAATTGAGCATGTCAATAATATAAACATTATTATCACGAAAATCGGTGAGAATACAAATATCGGATTTAACATCAAAAATCTTGCAAGAAGAATCATCAAATACAACTTTAAGTCTACGATCACAAAGTTGACTAATGCTAAGCAAATTATGTTTTAAACCATCAACTAAAACAACATTCTCAATAATAGGAGATGCACCAATTTGAATGTTACCTATACCGATGATAGTTCCTTTGGAGTCATCCCCGAAGGTGACGGTGCCACCTTCCATGTACCTTGATAGGGTTGTGAAGTTGTTGATGTCCCATGTCATGTGTCTTGAACAACCACTATCAAGGTACCACCGCTCCCTACGTCTTGGAGCTTTGGTGTGTACCTACATCAAACAGTTTAAGACTTGATTTTGGTACCCACATTTTCTTGGGTCCTCTAGGGTTAGTGTCATGAACCCAAACAAGATTATTTGTTCTATTTAGTTGATCATAGCAAAACTTAGCTAAATGTCCATTTTTGCCACAATATGTGCATCTATATACTCTACCATATTTAAAAGCATAATGAGTGTGTGATTTGTGAGCATGGGCATTGTGAGCATGAACATGAGACGTGTTAGGTGTAGTGTGAGCATGAGGAATCTTAGCATGAGATGTGTGCTTTTTAGAAAATTTTTCTTCAAGTTTCTTAGTATTAAAGGCACAATCTTTTAAAACTTTTTCAAAATCATTCATTTTTGATTTAAAAGAAGAAATTTCTTTTTCATCAATAATAGGAGATTTTGCCTTACAAGTACTCTTGTAGGCACAAAATTCTTTTTGCATGGAAATGAAATTAGAAGAAATATCATCTTTTTCTTTAGAAACAATGGCAAGTTGATTCTTAAGAAAAGCAACTTCTTTTTGTAATTTTAAACATTCAAGTTTCTTGTTATCATAAGTTTCAGAAAGTTCTACAAATGCATGTACAAGAACTTCCTTACTTACATCATCATCTTCATCATCAAGGGATTGAGAGGTTACCTTGGGTGTGTTTGCCATGAAACACATGTTAGCTTGATCCACCTCCTCTTCGGACTCGCTTTCCGAATCCCATGTAGCTTTGTAGGCTTTCTTTTCCTCCGGCTTCTTTGGCTTAAAGGAGGAAGTCATTTTCTTCTTGAACTCTGGACAATCCGCCATGATATGTCCGGGTTTGCGGCAATTGTAGCATATGATCTTCCGCTCCTCTTTGCCTTCGAATTTTCTCCGGAAGTTGAACTTGTTCTTTCGGTACAACCTCTTGACATTCCGCACAAGTAGAGTTAGCTCCTCATCTTCTTCTTCGTCATCTTCATCGTCATCATTGGTGGATGAAGTCTTGAAGGCTATGGATTTCTTCTTTGAAGTAGTGGCCTCTTCTCTCGCCTTCTTCTCCATCTCATGGGTCTTTAGGTTCCCAATGAGACTAATAAGATCCATCTCGTCCTTGTCGTTCAACTCCTTCAAGGTGGTGGCCTTGATCTCCCATGATGAAGGAAGAGCCCGAATTACTTTCCGCACCTTTTGATCGTTGGAGATGTCATCACCTAATGAAGAAAGACCATTAGTGATTTTAGTAAACCTTGTAGCCATACTATCAATAGACTCATCATCAAGCATTTTAAATGACTCATATTGGGACCTCAAGAGATCTATCTTAGCTCTCTTGACTTGTGAAGTCCCCTCGTGTGTGACCAATAAGTGTTGCCAAATCTCATAGGCGGATTGGCAATGAATTACTCGTGTAAGGTCATCCTCATTCAAGGCGGTTAATAGGGAATTTTGGGCTTTGGAGTTAGCCTCATATAGTTTAAAGTCAAGGTCGGTCCAAGTGCTCTCATCACCATCGGGTGCTACATAGGGTTTAGTCAAGGACTTGGCCACTAAGCTACCCAAAGATTGCAAAAATATAGTCATCCTAACCTTCCAAATTGGGAAATTTAGGCCATCAAATTTAGGTGGGGATTTAATGTTGTCGGCCATGTTTACTAGTGATGAATGAATGAAATGAAAATGTTGATTAGCAATATTTTAAGGATCTCTCTATGGATGTTAAGCCAAACCTAGAGTCCAAGCTCTGATACCAATTGAAAATCACCTAGAGGGGGGGTGAATAGGTGATGATGCTAATCAAAGGGCAATTTAAAAAATTAAAGGTACAACAATCACCAAGCAAGAGTCACAAGATGAATGCAAGCAAGTATGACAATGAATATGATGAGCAAGTAATAAGTGCAAGCAAAGTAGAGTAAGGAATGCAAGAATGTAAACCAATCGCAAACACAAGGATATGTTATCGAGGTTCGAGCACCCAGCTCTACTCCCCGCCTTCCCCAGAAGGATTCTAGCTACTTCCACTATCACAAAGATCTCAATTACAATGGAGTACCCAACTCCACAATCTCAGTACAAGTAATTTCCTTGGTAGTCAAAAGACCACAAACTCTCTCTTTCAAATATCTCTTCCCTTACAAAGGTCCTTAGAGAATATTGAGTAGGAATGAAGCTCTTTTGTGTGTAAGGAAAAGAAATTGAAATCAGAGAAAAACTTTTGAAAACCCTTCAGAAATTGAGAGAATTTAGCTCAAAAACCAAGAACTTTGAAAGCCTTAAACTTTTGAATTTTTAGCAATAATTGTTGTTGTAACCAATCTCTCCCCAAACACCCCTATTTATAGGAGAGGGCTAGGGTTTAGGGATAAAACATATTTACTGATGTTTAGGAGGTAATTAGATCAAAATATATCCTTAAACGAATTTTTAAACACAAAAGACAAAAATAAACAGCTCTTAAAAATCTGCCCGTTACTGTTCAAACGGCTACATCGGTCGACCGGGCCGGTCGACCGGTAGTACAAAATTCCGACCGTTACAGGTTATCGGTCGACCGACCCGGTCGACTGATACAAACTGTGACTCAAAAATAAATATCGGTCGACTGCCCCGGTCGACCGACAGACATGCACACGGATACGTGCATTCTGCCAGGACCTCGGTCGACTGGTCCGGTCGACCGGACCAGCCTGACACAGACTCGGTCGACTGTCGGTAGACTGCCGGTCGACCGGATCAGGTCAGAAAACGAAATAAAGACAGAATTTTGAGAAGAAAATATTTTTAACAAAACTATTTTAAACAGGAATTCAGTATGTAACGTAAAAAGAAATTTGTAGAAGAAAGATTTTGTACTAAAATATTTTTGTATATTTTATAGGAAATAAACTAAGAAATAGTATATGCGCAAAAACGTGTGTGATTGAGCTTCAAACCTAATCTCTATTCTTTAACAAGCTATAAAACTAAAAATACAAAACCTATGGACCTCTGAGCAATCTTCACGTCTTTGAGCCATCCAATGCCTTGCTAGTGCCTTCTCTTCTATGATCCTTCCTTGATGAGCAAATTGCCTTCCTTACTTTTGGAACTTAGAAGTTCTTGCAATAGCTAAGCGAATGGTCTCTAAACATGGTACAAGACCTGAAACTCATCTTCGCAAACTTGTTAGTACCAAATAGCACTAATTTGGTTTGTCATCATCAAAACACAAAACAATTGGAGAGTGTAACCTCTTGGGCCAACAATTTCTTGAGTTTTTCACCAAAGTTTCTTTCCTTGCTTTCTCACAATCACTTGAGCTATCCATTGCCTTATCTATCCATACGATTGTGTTGTGAGAGTTTGTAATTGGTGATCAAAGTGTTGTAGATCACCAAAGCTTCATCTTTGTATTTTGAGGAGACGGGCAAGTGTGCTCGTGGTGGTTTGGAGTTCGGTTGTGAACTCTTTGGTTCGAGGTGCGGCCTCGGCAAGCTTGTGGGGCTTGCGGTGTGTACGGGACTAGGGAGTCCGAGGGCTTGTAGGTGTTGCGGCACCGAGGAGAGATCCATTGGGATCTTGCATAGTGGAAATCCTTCGTGTGTCGAAGGCGGGGATGCAGAGCAAGTGTGCTCGAACCTCGAAACATACCCTTGTGTTTGCGATTGCTCACTCTCTCTCTCTCTTTGTCTCTTTTATATCTTGCATAGCTTATATTGTCTTTACATTTACATGCTTGATATATCTTGTGTGCATAATTGTTATATACTTGCTTGGGATTGTTGCCTAACACTTGTATTCAACCAAGAGAGCCAACGCGGCACCTCAACCCATTCAAGGGGAATCTAGAGGAGTTTGTCCAGAGCCCTTCACGGGAATTCGGCAACACTCTTTGGTTATACGTGGTGTTTAGTGTAAAAGATTTAATTAGGTCATAATTGCTTTTAGCTTTCGCATTATTTGCATTATTCATCATTTAGTGACCATTAGATTAGCCATCACCTATTCACCCCCCCTCTAGGTCAACCTACAATTGGTATCAGAGCTTGGTACTCTAATTTGGGTCTAACAACTTAGAGTAAAAGATCCTCATTTTTAGGCTAATCACAATATTTTTTGTACAAACACCATGGACTTCATGTCACCACCCATGTTTGACATTGCTAACATCCATATATGGAAGGTGAAGATGTCCTTGTACCTCAAAGCCTTAGGTTTTCATGTATATCTTGCCACTACTAATAATGCATATTCTTTAGATGGTAAGAATTTTGAGGCTAATGCAAAAGCCCTTCATGCTATCAAGTCAACCCTAAATGATAATTATTTATCTAGGATTTCTAATGTTGAATCGGCTTTTGTAGTATGGAACATCATCACCTCCCTCGGCGAAAAAGATCTATACTATGCGGGGAGTGACTCGGATGTTGGAAGCGACACCTCCAACAAGTGCTACATGGTCCAAGGGGATAACCCCCTTGAGGTAAACTCCGAATCCGATGATGAAGACATGTCATATGATGAGCTATCTACTTTTTGTCATCTATTGCTTGAAAAGTATGACATGATTAAGAAAGAAAATAAAAATTTGAAAAAGAACATTGCTTGCATGCATGTAGAACATGATACATTTAGATCTAACATTGCATGCTTAGAAAAAGATAACAAAAATTTGAAAAAGAATTTTGATGCCATGCTTAATGAAAAAGATTCATTAGAAAATAAAATGGCATGCTTAGAAAAGGAAAATGAGGTTTTGAAAAATGAGAATGTTTCCTTACTTTCTAAATTGAATGATTTATGTGAAGGGAACACTACTTTGAAAAATAAAATTGATTTGGTGGAAAAACAAAAGGAAGATGTTTTTCAAGAAAATAAATCTTTGAAAAGAAAAATTTGTGAAAAAGAAAAAGATTTTGTTTCACAAAAGAAAAAGAAAAATGATTCTTTATCTCATCATGCTTTACATGCCACAACTAATGAGATTAAGAATTTGAAAAATAAAATAGATAGTTTGAGCTCTAATTTGAGCACATGTGCATTCAATCATACTAAGTTGGAGTCAATGTTTTCAAAGAAACAAACTCCACACATTCATGCACATCATAACCATGCATTTGCTTATGTTGCACAACATGATCACACTCCTACACATAAGCATACTAAGGTGTACATATGTACACATTGTGGCCGCAAAGGCCATTTAGCAAAGTTTTGTTATGATAGGATACATCATTTAAATTTTGCTAATCATAAAAGATTTTGGGTTCCTTACAAGACTAACCCCAAAGGACCAAAGAAAATATGGGTACCAAAACCCCCACCATTTGCTTTTGATGTAGGTGAGGGCTCTCACAAGACGTGAGAGGATTGGGCCTTGGTAGTGGATGCAATGGACTTGATGGACAAACATTTGGATGCATCGCTATCAAGGAGCTTTGGTGGAAAGACCACCATATTTGGAGCTTTGGAGTTGGTAACAATTTCTAAACTCCTACTTTTATTTATGCACATGCTTTTAATTTCATATATCATATAGCATGTTCATATTTTTGTGCTTCATGTGGTATTTACATGCTTAGATGTAGAATGTGTCAAACTTGCATTTATACATATATGAATAGTGAACTACAATTGACTCATATATATTTGAACTTCATGCTCATTTGTATCCACTATATGCATATGTATAGTCTAGTTTTGATGATTCTCTTTTATACATGTTTTGCCTTATTTTTATGCTTTACTTCATGTATATGTATTTTTAATTCAAATCTAATAAATATACATGTATACCCATGAGTCTCTTGCTTTCATGCAAATACATTTAATAGACTCTTTTATTTGGGATATGTATGTGTATTGTTAGGATTGGATTAATCATACATATACCATGAAGACTAGTGTTTTGATTAAAAATGATTTTTCGTATTTTTGTTAAAAATGTGATTTTTGATCTTTTTGAGCTTCATTGACTATTTTCATAAAAATGCTATTTACATGATCATTTAACACTCACACTTTTGTTAAAAATTATTTTGAGCTTTATAGATCATGAGTGCTTAAATTTTTATGTATCTAGTTATGTTTATGAAAAACATAAGATTTGATATATTTGAAGGATCTTTTCAAAAACAATTTATACTAGTTATTTATTCTTCAAATAATTTTTGAGATTATCCATATGATTCTATTTTTTCTCAAAATTTGATGCTTCATGATTTGAATATTAGTTTATATGTTAGTTTTTGTCAACACTAGGATTTATACTTGTACATGTCGTGGGCCACAAATAAATCTATCTATAATTGTGCTTAAATGCTTATTTGAACCCATGAAATGTACTTGTATTGCTTGGTTTTGATGATACATACATTTTTAAACTTATATTCCCACTTTTTGGATTTGATTTATGATCATGTGTTTTTCATTTCATGTATATGTGTATTTTGCCAAACTTTAAGATATACATGTATACCTCTTGAGTCATTTGCCTTTAATGCAAATCTATTTATATGGACTCAATTGTGTTTAAGAGATATGTATGTATACTTATTGTGTTGTCAAAACATACATATATCTTGAAATATATATCTTTTTAATAAAAATTTTGTGATGATTTTCATATTTTCTTATTTAAAGGAATATTGAGCTTTATTGACATTTTCATGATACCATGTTCCACATAACACTAGTGCACTCATCTCTTTTGAAAATTTTATGGACTTCATGGATAATAGAGTGTTTTTAGTGCCATGTGATTTACTTGTGTTTCATGAAAATATTTTTGCGTTATTCCTTACTTGAAGGATTTCGTACTAGTTTTAAAATATTTTTTCTAGTACAAATTCTTCATTTGGTAGAGTTTTTCAAACTAAGCTTATTTTCAATTCTATTTTTGAAAACCCCTACCATCTATGGGAGGATGGATGGGCGATTATGCCTTGTATGCTTCATTGAAAATCTTTTACCTTGTGCATATGAAGGGTGGTAGGTTATGAGATATACACTTGATTTTATTGTTATGTCAATTGGTATCATTGAATCGTTTCAATTGGTATCAATATGAACTTATTTTGTATGTACTCATATTTTGTTTCTTATATATATGTATGTTTCAATTTCACTTGGTATACTCATTTCTCATACATATATATGATTTCCATGTGCTTAACTCACAATTGGCTCACATTTTTAAAAGCACAAAGTTTATGTTGAAAAATAAAAAATTTCTTTACTATTGATATCAAAATAAAAAAATATGTTGATTTGATATCTCAAAATGTGTTTTATTAAGTAAGTTCAAAGAAAAATTCAAAATGTTTTGATATGTATTTCCTATATGCAAGAAGAGCTTAACATCTCTCTTACATATGGATTCATGTTGAGTATATTATAAATTGAGGAGCTTGACAACTCTTCTTTATATGATATACGTGTGTAGGGGGAGCTTCACATCTCCTCTTATGCATTACATAATATGTGTTATGTGAGTTAGGGCTTGTCATCCCTTCTTCATGTAATGCATATGTGTAGGGAAGCTAACTTAGCGTCTTCCTCTTCATGAATGTATATCGCATATAAATCTTTATTGATTTGTTTCACCCCTTCATGATCTTTTTGTTTTTTGACAAAAAGGGGGAGAAAAATTTGTTTGATTTGATTTTACTTTGAACCCTTTGTTGATGATTGACAAAAAGGGGGAGAAGTATTTGAGTATATGCATGTTTTCATTGCTTAAGGGGGAGTAGTATTTGTCTTCCTTGTTATTTATGCATATATGTTTTGTTTTGTAAATAGGAGAAAAGGATTTATTTTCTTTCATCTCCATCATTTGCATACATATTTATGAGGTTCATTGTCATATATTATTATTTATGTCTATGCATGAGTTAAGGGGGAGCTTCCTTGAAGCTTTACTTTAATCCATGCATATATAACCTCATGAGTTTTGTCATCATCAAAAAGGGGAGATTGTTGGCCCAAAGGCCCATCACTCTAGTTTTGATGATGATCAACTCATGAAGTTATGTTTACTAATGATCTTGTGTTTAATAAGTGACAGATTCATTATCAAGATCTTAGTAGGTGCATAGCTCAACAAAGGATAAAATGTCAAGATTTGGAGCTAGCACGGTGTGATCCAAGGAGCTTTTGGATCAAGCTTGGACCAAGTCAAGAAGATGAGAAGCCTTCAAGTGAAGACTTCAAGAAGATGAAGACTTGTGTCTAGGTATAAGATTTTGTTTTTGTTTTAGTTAAAAATGTAAAGGATAGATAGTTGGTGGATTGCTCAAATATATATCACACACACACTCTTGATTTACTTGTCTTTTCATAAAAGATTTTGTAGTTTAGAAAAGATTTTTCTTTGTGACAAAATACTATTTGGATTTTGGTATTTTCATATATACATATCTTTTATCCAAAACCTTATTTAGAGCTTAATGTCAAAAACATAGATATTACATTATGATTGTGTAGTGGATCATATCCATACACACTATGCTTTAAAATGAAATCAAATATCTTGTTTTTATATTTTGTGAAGTTATGAAAATCAAGTTTGAAAAATACATGTTTTGATTTTTGATAAAATTTGCAAGACGCTGAAATGATATGAATATGTTGATATATGTCTTAAAAAATTTTTATCACAAGTTTGGTTTTCAATATAATGTTAAAACAAGTTTATGGAATTTTTAAAAGTGTTAAAAGATTTTAAAATTAATTTTTAAACCAGTTTTTCAGACCTGGAACTGGCTGACAGGCTGGTCCGGTCGACCGAGCGGTCGACCGCACCATGGTCCGGTCGACCCACGGTCGACCGACGTGCACAGACTTGTGCGTGTCTGGCAGCACAGTGGTCCGGTCGATCGGACGGTCGACTGCTGCAGAGAGTTCTGCTCTCTGGATTTCTGGGTCGACCAGGCGGTCGACCGGAGGCTCCAACGGTCAGATTTTCGACCGTTGGCGGTCGACCGGGCGGTCGACCGGCAGCTCTGACAGACCCCAACGGTCACATTTTTTCTGACCTCTATAAAAGGGGGTTTGGTCATTGTTTTGAGCTAAGATTTTGGAGACCTTTAGAGCCAGTTTTTCCCATACTTTCAGAAGAGTTTTCTCCACAAAATAGTGAGCAAATATTTCCTATCTAAAGGGAAGATTTTATAAAGAGTGTTAAAAGAGATTTCTTGAGTTTTTCACCAAAGTTTCTTTCCTTGCTTTCTCACAATCACTTGAGCTATCCATTGCCTTATCTATCCGTAGGATTGTGTTGTGAGAGTTTGTAATTGGTGATCAAAGTGTTGTAGATCACCAAAGACTTCATCTTTGTACTTTGAGGAGACGGGCAAGTGTGCTCGTGGTGGTTTGGAGTTCGGTTGTGAACTCTTTGGTTCGAGGTGCGGCCTCGGCAAGCTTGTGGGGCTTGCGGTGTGTACGGGACTAGGGAGTCCGAGGGCTTGTAGGTGTTGCGGCACCGAGGAGAGATCCATTGGGATCTTGCATAGTGAAAATCCTTCGTGTGTCGAAGGCGGGGATGTAGAGCAAGTGTGCTCGAACCTCGAAACATACCCTTGTGTTTGCGATTGCTCACTCTCTCTCTCTCTTTGTCTCTTTTATATCTTGCATAGCTTATATTGTCTTTACATTTACATGCTTGATATATCTTGTGTGCATAATTGTTATATATTTGCTTGGGATTGTTGCCTAACACTTGTATTCAACCAAGAGAGCCAACGCGGCACCTCAACCCATTCAAGGGGAATCTAGAGGAGTTTGTCCAGAGCCCTTCACGGGGAATTCGGCAACACTCTTTGGTTATACGTGGTGTTTAGTGTAAAAGATTTAATTAGGTCATAATTGCTTTTAGCTTCCGCATTATTTGCATTATTCATCATTTAGTGACCATTAGATTAGCCATCACCTATTCACCCCCCCTCTAGGTGAACCTACAACCCGTGCCACTAAAAGATAAAAACTAAAGTGACAGCAATCAACCCTATTCCAGACTAACGAAGTCTGCTCCCCTCCTTATCTCTCAGAGTTCTTGGGAACCAATAGCTCCTAAGGGAGCATTCCGACCTCCTCCCAAAGAGAGGGAAGCAGAAGGGCATTTGTAGTGGTCAGATTTTGACCATCTCGAGATCATAACATGTGTCCATCCAGCTTCAAACAAGCGCGTAACATGTGGCCGCTTCCAGAATGTCTTCATCCAATTCAAACTCTGAGCAGTTCGGGTAGTTAGAAGAAAGAGATAAAGTTGGTTACGAGCATCCTTATCTCTAAGCCAAATCTTCACTTGAACTCGACAGTTATGTCTCGGGAATAAATCAACCATATCTACAGTAGGATAAACCCCCTACGATAAAGACGAACATGTTGGCCCAAAGGCCCATCACTCTAGTTTTGATGATGATCAACTCATGTAGTTATAATACTAATGATCTTTTGTTTATTTAGTTTCAGATTTGTGATCAAGATTTTAGTAGGTGTGTAGCTTCAACAAAGGATTTAAAGTCAAGTTTTGGAGCTAGCACGGTTTGATTCAAGAGCTTGTGCATCAAGACCACATCAAGTACTCAAGAGGAGTCTAACTCTATGGATCGTGTTTGGACCAAGTCAAGAAGATGTGAAGACTTCAAGTGAAGACCTTCAAGATCAAAACTTGTGTCTAGGTTTGTTTTTATAAGATTTTGTTTTTAGATAAAATGTAAAGAATAGAATAGTTGGTGGATTTCTCAAGTATATCTTATACACACACACACTCTTGATTTAGATAAGTTTTTCATAAAAGAATTATATTTTGGAAAAATGCAAAAGAGTTTTCTTTTTGAAAAATACCGATTTGGTTTTTGGAGTTTCAAGTTTACATATCTTTAACCAAAACCAAATTTAGAGCTTAATGTCAAAAACATAGATATTTCACCATATAAGAGTAGTGGATCATTTCCATACTCTACGCTTTAAAAGTGTTTAAAATATCTTATTTTTTTATTTGGAGAAGTTTTGAAAAACCAATTTTGGAAAAATACAGTTTTCGTTTTTAGCCAAAATTTCCAAGTTACAAAAATAGTTCAAATTATTTGTAACATGTCTTGATTTTGTTCAAGCATGTTTGATTATCAAAGTATAATGTTAAAACTATTTTTATAGATTTTTCATAATTTTATGAGATTTATTTAAGAAATAAAAACCAAAATTTTCAATCCTAAAACTGACCTGTCTGGCTTCTGCCAGTCGGCCGGACCGGTCGACCGAGCTTGAAGTCGGTCAACCGGGCTGGTCGACCGACGTGCACAGAACGTGCACGCCAGGACTGCTGGAGGGCTGGTCGACCGCAGAGAGCTTCTGCTCTCTAGAAAGCCCCGGTCGACCGGGCCGGTCGACCGGCAGAGAGCTCTGCTCTCTGTTCCAGTGCCACGGTCGACCGGCCGGTCGACCGCTGGCTCAACGGTCAGAATTTTGACCGTTGGCCGGTCGACAGGGCGGTCGACCGACAGGCCAACCTGGCTCCCAACGGCTAATTTTTCTAGCTCTATAAATTGGGACTTTTGGGGGCTGTTTTCTACAAGTTTTAGAAGAAGTTTTTGGGCTAGTTTTTCTACTCATTTCAGTGGTTATATCCACAAGTTTTAGAGCCAATATTTCCAAATCAAAAGGGAGTTTATCAAGAGTGTTTCAAAAGAGATTTTCTTGTGTTTTTCACCATAGATTCAATCCTTGTTTTCTCACACAACACTTGAGCCATCATTGCTATATCTACCTATAGGAGTGTTATTGTGAGATTGTTTTTAGGTGATCAAAGTGTTGTGATCACCAAGGTTCTTTTCTTGTACTCTGAGGAGGCGGACTTGCGGGTTCGTGGTGTTTCGAGTTCGTGTGTGAACTCGGTGTTTGAGGTGCGGCCTCGGCGAGCTTGTGGGCTTGCGGTGTGTACGGGACTAGAGAGTCCAAGAGTTCTAGTGGGAACTCCTTGTAGGTGTTGCGGCATCGAGTGATCCGGTGGGATCGGTTTATAGTGGAAATCCTTCAAGTGTGAAGGCGGGGACGTAGAGCAAGTGTGCTCGAACCTCGAAACAAATGTCCCGTGTTTGCGATTGTTCACTCTCTATCTCTTACTCTTGTTATATCTTGCATGCTTTTATTACTTTCATCTTATATGCTTGATATATATTGTGAGCTTAATTATTATATGCTTGGGGATTGTTTGCTAACACTTGTATTCAACCAAGAGAGCCAACGCAGCACCTCAACTTTTATTTAGAGGAATCTTGAGGAGTTAGTCCAGAGCCCTTCACGGGGAATTCGGCTACACTCTTGTGTTATACGTGGTGTTTAGTGTAATAAGTTTTAATTTGCATTAAATAAGTTTTTAATTCCGCATTATTTGACCATTAGATTAGCCATCACCTATTCACCCCCCCGCTAGGTGATTTACAATTGGTATCAGAGCCAAGTGCTCTTGATTTGGGTCTTACAACCTAGAGTTAAAGATCCTCATTTTATAGCTAATCACAATATTTGTACACACACTATGGATTTCATGTCACCTCTCACCTTTGACATTCTTAACATCCAAACTTGGAAAGTTAAGATGTCTTTGTACCACAAAGGCCTAGGTATTCATGTTTATTTTGTCACTACTAGAGATTCATATTGTTTAAATGGCAAAATTATTGAGGCTAATGCAAAAACCTTAAATGCTTTAAGATCTACCCTAAATAATGTTTATTTATCTAGGGTTGCTAATGTTGACTCGGCTTTTGTAGTATGGAACTCTTTGATCTCCCTTGGCGAACAAGAACAATACTATGCGGGGAGCGACTCGGATGTTGGAAGTGATGCTTTCAACATGTGCTACATGGTCCAAGGGGATAACCCCCTTGAGGTAACTACCAAATCCGAGGTAGAAGAGGATGTTGAAATGCCATATAATAAACTAGCATCATTTTGTCAACAACTCTTAGAAAAATATGAATTGCTTAAGAAAGATAATAAGAAAATGAAAAAGAATTTTGATTGCATGTTAAAAGAAAATGAGTCTTTTAAAAATAAAATTGCATGCTTTGAAAAAGAAAATGAAAATTGAAAAATGAAAATGTTTCCTTAATGTCTAAATTAAATGATCTCTGTGAAGGAAACACTATTTTGAAAAATAAAGTGGTTTTGTGGAAAAACAAAAAGAAGTTGCTTTAAATGAAAACACTTATTTAAAAAGAAAATGGTTGAAAAAGAAAAAGAAAAAGTTTCTAAAAAGAATAAGAAAAATGATTCTCATTCTCACCATGCTTTACATGCCACTATTAATCAACATGAGATTAAAAATTTGAAAAATAAAATTGATAGTTTAAGCTCAACCTTGAGCAATTGTGCATTTAATCATAAGAGATTGGAGTCCATATTTTCAAAGAAACAAACTCCACATATTCATGCATATGCACATCATCCATATCATGCATATGCACATCTTGCACGTCATGACCACACCCACACTCATATGCATCCTAAGGTGTACAAATGTACACATTGTGGCCGCAAAGGCCATTTAGCAAAGTTTTGTTTTGATAAGTTACATCATATAATTTTGCTAATAAAAATATTTGGGTTCCTTATAAGACTAACCCCCTAGGACTCAAAAGAAAATGGGTACCAAAATCCCCACCTTGTGTTTTTGATGTAGGTGCGGGCTCTCACATGACGTGAGAGGGATGATGCCTTGGTGGTGGATGCATGGACTTGATGGACATACTTTTGATGCACCGCTATCAGGAGGTTTGGTGGGACAACCACCATGTTTTGGAGATTTGGAGTGTAGTTCTTTGGTTTGGTAACTATCTCTAAACTCTTAATTATTTACATACTTGTTCATATATGATATTTTTAGCATGTTCATGTTTTATTTGTTTTGTACTTCATGTGGTAAATACTAGTTTAAATGTTGTTTTTATTAAAACTTGGATATATATATATATGTACAAGTAGTGAGCAACAAATTGATTCATATATGTTTGCACTTCATTGTTCATTTGTACTCACTATATGCACATGTATAGCCTAGTTTTGATGATTCTCTCATTTACACTTGTTTTGCCTATTTTCATGTTTTACTTCATGTATATGTATCTTGTATCCAAATCTAATAAATATACATGTATACCCCATGAGTCATTTGCCTTCATGCAATTTACATTATGGACTCTTTTTATGTTTGGGATATGTATGCATATTGTTAGAATTGGATAAAAACATATATATACCTAGAAGTTTGTTTTTAAGATGAAAAATAAATTTTTATGATTTTCAT
Source organism: Agave tequilana (assembly GCA_038442645.1). NCBI lineage: Eukaryota > Viridiplantae > Streptophyta > Magnoliopsida > Asparagales > Asparagaceae > Agave > Agave tequilana. The sequence goes on from JAVJIF010002966.1 coordinate 32,012, forward strand.
CTTTATATGAAATGAATTTTCATGATTTATTTGTTAAAATGATATTCATGTTTGTGTTGAGCTTCATTGATTATCTTCATGAAAAATGCTAATTACATAATTTTTGTGCACTCACACTGTATTTGTTTACTCATGACATTGTTTTCATGAGATATTTTGAGCTTTATATATTTCGAGTGTCAATCTTGTGTTTTAACATGCTTCATGAATGGATTATTTGGTTTCATATTTTTGAAGGATCTTTAACTAGTTTCTCAAAAATTACTTTAACTAGTTATTATTCTTCATTTGATAGTATTTTTCGATGAGTTATATACTTGATCTCAATTGATATTTTTTTTGTATATATTCATGCTTTATTTTCTATATATGTATGCTTCATAATTTCCATAATATCAATTCCTATTGGTATTTTCATTCTCATATATATATATGATTTATTTGTGCTTGATTAAAAATCAATTTACATATTTAAAGCACAAAAATTGTTTATACTAAGCTTGATTCAAATCTTTATTTCTCAATTGATATTTTAATAAGCTTATGCATTATTTTAAAATTGATATTTTTATTGATATCAAAAATGTGCAATAATCTTCAATTGGTATCTATTGATTTACAATTGGTATTGCAATTGGTATCAAAATAATTTTCAATTAGTATCAATATGATTCTATTTTGATAAATTCAAAATTTGTAATGTTTATTTACAATTGGTATCTTAAAATTTGATTGTTTTACAAATGGTACCTTTAAAAATGTTTGTTTATATGATATCTTAAAATTTGATTACAAGATATCTTAAAATTTGTTTTATTAAGGAAAATTCAAAATTTTGTTTTGACATGAAATTTTAAAATTAAAAATATTTTGATTTGTATTGCCTATATGCAAGGGGAGCTTAACATCTCTTCTACATATATATTCATGTTGAGTGTATCTTATATTGAGGAGCTTGACAACTCTTCTTTATGCGGTAGACGTGTGTAGGGGGAGCTTCACATCTCCTCTTATGCATTGCATATTATGCGTTATGTGAATTAGGGCTTGTCATCCCTCTTTCATGTAATGTATATATGTAGGGAAGTTAACTTAGCGTCTTCCTCTTCATGAATGTATATCGCATATATCTATTTATTGATTTGTTTGATTTCACCTCTTTGTTGATTGTTTTGTTTCTAACAAGAGGGGGAGAACATTGTTTTTGTTTTTACTTTAACCCCTTTGTTGATGATTGACAAAAAGGGGAGAAGTATTTTAGTATATATGCATGTTTTGGAAGAAAGGATTTATGTTTATGCATATATGTTTTGTTTTACAAGTAGGAGAAAAAAGAATTTGATGAGTTTTATGCTTGATTGGCATGTTTATCTCCTTATATTTGCATACATGTTTATGTGCTTTCATTGCATATTTATTTGTTTATTGCTATGCATGAGTTAAGGGGGAGCTTTCTTGAAGCTTTACTTTAATCCATGCATATATACTCCATGAGTTTTGTCATCATTAAAAAGGGGGAGATTGTTAGCCCAAAGGCCCATCACTCTAGTTTTGATGATGATCAACTCATGTAGTTATAGTACTAATGATCTTGTGTTTATTTAGTTTCAGATTTGTGATCAAGATCTTAGTAGGTGTGTAGCTTCAACAAAGGATTTAAAGTCAAGTTTTGGAGCTAGCACGGTTTGATTTAAGAGCTTGTGCATCAAGACCACATCAAGTACTCAAGAGGAGTCTAGCTCTATGGATCGTGTTTGGACTAAGTCAAGAAGATGTGAAGACTTCAAGTGAAGACCTTCAAGATCAAGACTTGTGTCTAGGTTTGTTTTTATAAGATTTTATTTTTAGATAAAATGTAAAGGATAGAATAGTTGGTGGATTGCTCAAGTATATCTTATACACACACACTCTTGATTTAGTTAAGTTTTTCATAAAAGAATTTATATTTTGGAAAAATGCAAAGAGTTTTCTTTTTGAAAAATACCGATTTGATTTTTGGAGTTTCAAGTTTACATATCTTTAACCAAAACCAAATTTAGAGCTTAATGTCAAAAACATAGATATTTCACCATGTATGTGTAGTGGATCATTTCCATACACTCTACGCTTTAAAAGTATTTAAAATATCTTGTTTTTGTATTTGGAGAAGTTTTGAAAAAACCAATTTTGAAAAATATAGTTTTCGTTTTTAGCCAAAATTTTCAAGTTACAAAAATAGTTCAAATTGTTTGTAACATGCCTTGATTTTGTCAAGCATGTTTGATTATCAAAGTATAATGTTAAAACTATTTTTATAGATTTTTCATAATTTTATGGGATTTATTTAAGAAATAAAAACCAAGTTTTTCAATCCCAAAACTGACCTGTCTGGCTTCTGCCGGTCGACGGGACCGGTCGACCGAGCTTGAAGTCGGTCGACTGGGCCGGTCGACTGACGTGCACAGAACGTGCATGCCAGGACTGCTGGAGGGCCGGTCGACCGACCCGGTCAACCGTAGAGAGCTTCTGCTCTCTGGAAAGCCCCGGTCGACCGGCAGAGAGCTCTGCTCTCTGTTCCAGTGCCACGGTCGACCGGCCGGTCGACCGCTGGCTCAACGGTCAGAATTCTGACCGTTGGCCGGTCGACCGGGCGGTCGACCGACAGGCCAACTTGGCTCCCAATGGCTAGTTTTTCTAGCTCTGTAAATTGGGACTTTTGGGGGCTGTTTTCTACAAGTTTTAGAAGAAGTTTTTGGGCTAGTTTTTCCTACTCATTTCAGTGGTTATATCCACAAGTTTTAGAGCCAATATTTCCAAATCAAAAGGGAGTTTATCAAGAGTGTTTCAAAAGAGATTTTCTTGTGTTTTTCACCATAGATTCAATCCTTATTTTCTCACACAACACTTGAGCCATCCATTGCTATATCTACCTATAGGAGTGTTATTGTGAGATTGTTTTTAGGTGATCAAAGTGTTGTGATCACCAGGTTCTTTTCTTGTACTCTGAGGAGGCGGACTTGCGGGTTCGCGGTGTTTCGAGTTCGTGTGTGAACTCGGTGTTTGAGGTGCGGCCTCGGCGAGCTTGTGGGCTTGCGGTGTGTACGGAACTAGAGAGTCCAAGAGTTCTAGTGGGAACTCCTTGTAGGTGTTTGCGGCACCGAGTGATCCGGTAGGATCGGTTTATAGTGGAAATCCTTCAAGTGTGAAGGCGGGGACGTAGAGCAAGTGTGCTCGAACCTCGAAACAAATCTCCCGTGTTTGCGATTGCTCACTCTCTATCTCTTACTCTTGTTTATATCTTGCATGCTTTTATTGCTTTCATCTTATATGCTTGATATATATTGTGAGCTTAATTGTTATATGCTTGGGGATTGTTTGCTAACACTTGTATTCAACCAAGAGAGCCAACGCGGCACCTCAACTCTTATTTAGAGGAATCTTGAGGAGTTAGTCAGAGCCCTTCACGGGGAATTCGGCTACACTCTTGTGTTATACGTGGTGTTTAGTGTAATAAGTTTTAATTTGCATTAAATAAGCTTTTAATTCCGCATTATTTGACCATTAGATTAGCCATCATCTATTCACCCCCCTAGGTGATTTACAGAACACATGTTCAATCAATTCAAATCAGGATGTTCGACTCTAACCGCCTCCAAGATAAACGGATAAGCTTGGATAGATGTTTAAACAGAGTTCAGGATAGATGTTTAACAGAGCTGAACTCTATAACCTTATCTAGCAAACCCTATATGTATAAATAGCTGACCGCTTCTAATGTAAAGGGGGATAATCAATTAAACTTAGAAACCCTAGCGTGTAAGATTGGAGTGATCACCATTGCAATTTCCTCTGAATTATAGTGGAACTCTCTTTCCCTCTCCGTGATTTTTCCCTCTTTTAGTTTCTACGTAAATCTTGGTGTTTGTTCTGATTTAATCTTTCTAATTTCTTTATTAATCTCCCATATTTTGGTGCGTGGATAAATTCCTTAGGAATTATCCATTGCCCAAGCTTACCAGCTATAGGATTTCTAAAGGATGAAGAGAAAGATGGCATCGGTGACATGAGAGAGCCAAGCAATAGCTGGATTTGTTAGAGAGAAAAAGAGAAGTGATTAAAAATTTGTTCGAAGAAAAAAGGGTGAGAGGGAAAGATGTACAAGATGGATAAAAAATTCTGATTATCTGTTTACTCTTAAGTGTTCTTTTAGGTTTTATTTTCTGCAGAATGTAAGAGGGAAGTTGTTTTAAAACTTTCGTCTTGATTGATAAAATGAAAAAAAAAAATTGTATCATTTTTTGTTCCTGTTAATAAAATTCTTGCTCAAAGTTTATATAAGTGTTCTGCTATAAACTCTGTAAAACTAGCTGAAAATCTATCATGCAGAATCAAAGTTGTTGTTCAAAATCTATTGCTCTAAAATTAGTTAATCATAAAATATCTTGGAGTATCAAAACTGTCACCCAAAACCACCACGGACTTTCAAAATCTTTTGCTCAAAACGGCCATGACCTTTTGAAATTTTTGCTCAAAACCTGTCTTGTGAGTGTACAAGGAATGATTGAGAACGGTTCTTAAATTAAGCTTCTTGAGAACTCCGCAATGGGCCACCCCATGGACTATCTGTACCGTTCATCTTTATTTACATATTCTAATTAGACTAACCATGAAAAATCAAGTGATTCGAAGCCTTTTCATTCATGCATCAAATGATATTTTTTTTCTACAACTAATATAATATTTTTTGGTAACCACTTAATGTATGGGTAAAAGTTTGGAATTCTTGATTTTTCATGATTAACCTAATTAGAGTGTGTAGATCAAGATGAATAGTTCGGATCATTCATGTGGTGGCCATCTTGGAGTTCTCATGAAGCTTAATTTGAGAACTGTTCTCATAAAATATCGGTATATCTTGAGTTCTATTATGCATGCAGGTATGACATTTTACAATGGTCTGCCAATACAAACATTATGTAGATACCTTCATACACATGCAATTCAACTGTATTTGTGGTATACCAGTATCCAACAACAATATTAATACCCAAAACAACAATACTTTATGCAAAAAAAAACAGAAAATCTAAGTTGTCTCATACATAACATTATCTAAACATCTAATCACATCCAGACATCATTAAACTAACATGACTTAATAGCTACATATCCAAATAAAAATTTCACCAAGTCAGAGAGTTTGTTTTGAGTATCCACTCCATCATTTCTAAAGTGTTATGGACAACCCATTCCCTTTTTAGCAATCATCATACTAAGCTAAATGCAATAAGCACCCACTTTACAAAAAAAAAAGTGTCAAGTCTTCAAAATGCTTTGTTGTTCTTCCCCCCTGTGTCATGAACCTAGCCAATATCAATAAGCAAAATTAGAGACTTATAACCTAGCATGTGAGCAAAATTCGAGAGTCGACTTATAAATTACTCATACCTATATGGACTCAAGCAAATTTTTTTTTTACTTGAGAGCCCTTAGAAGAGCCCAGTAGGATTTGCCTTGGCAGTAGAAACTGCGTTCACCTGTATAAAGAAGTTGATAAGCTCTGATTATCTTATAGCAACAATTTGGAATAAAGCCAAAAATTGCCAAATACCTTGAGACTTCTTTGAAGTGTGAATGTCGATGTACCTTGAAGCAATATTTTTTTTCTCTTGCTTCGCCCCCATGTTAAGCTCTCTGATTATTGTGTGTGTATAGGTACATTACCTGACCTGTTTTCTCTCAGCTCTCTTCCAATTGTTATGCCTCGTCTTCCTCTAGTCTCTAATCCAGTAGCGATCACACTGCCTCGATAGGAGCCCCCAATGATTACATCTACCCTTCTACATTTGTCACCTATCATAACTCAACCACTACTTCCTCTCTTTCCACCACTACTTAAGACTTCCTCTTCCATTGTCACTTGCACGGCTTCTGTTGCACTTGCTTTAGCTGTTGCAGAACTCTCTCTAGCTGCATTTTGTGATTGTTTTTCTCTTCTTCCTGTCTTTCCTCGGGTGTGCAGTGGTGGTCTTCCTCCTCTTTTGGGGCTCCTAACTCGATTAGGCACAAATTCATACTTGCAACTCCTACCATTGTGTTCCACTTTCTTGCAATTACCGCATCTTATAATTTGATCTACTTTAGCGATGCAATGGGGGCTGACTTGTTATCAACCCTTTCTTCTTAGTCTTTGGTGGTCTTCCAGACTTCTTTGTGATGTAGTGGAAGTTGTGTGTGCTCTTTTGGTCGAAGAATGGAGTCTGAAATGGGGTATATTGTTCCATCATTGTAGGCTGTCTAAAATGACTAACAGACCAGCCATTAAGGAAGCAGAGTCTCAAGCTCTAGACGCGAGAAATCGATGCTCGCGTCTCAGCATTAAGACGCGTTGGCTCTACACCCGCGTCACAACGTTCAGACCGTCGGCCCGAAGCCCGTCTCAGCATCAAGACGCGTCGGCCCGAAGCCCGCGTCTCAGCATCAAGGCGCATCGGCCCGACGCCCGCGCCTCAGCATCCAGGCGCATCGGCCCGACGCCCTCGCCTCAGCATCCAGACGTGAAGGCCCGAAACCCGCGTCTCAAGGCGCGTTTTGCTCGACGCCCGCGTCTCAAACTTCAAGGCGCGTTTGGCCCCACGCCCGCGTCTCAGTTGCAACTGCCCTGATTGCGGGGCCAGTCACCGCGCATGTAGCGGGTAGTGGCCCCTCATTCGGGAGCGTTTCAGGAGGCACCTTCACCCCCTGAGACCCCTATAATAGAGCCTTGTTTGCTATGAAGAGGGAGAGAAGCTTGAAAAGAGAGAAGCTTGAGAGGATCGAAGCTTGCAGAAGATCGGAGTTTTGAAGAGAGAGAGCTTTGAGATAGGGCATCATCAAAATCGATCGAATCCAGGCAGGAGGATCATCAAGAGAGAAGCACGACTCTTCAGCGAGCTTACTGAGTACTAGCCGCTCTTCGCCTACCTCCTCTTTGAGAGTTTTGGTAGACGGAGCTGAGTTACTCTTTCTACCGACCGAAGAGAAGACCCCCGACGGTCTAGGACGGTCATCTGGTCAACGGAGAACAAGATTCACTCTCCATCGCCACACGAAGAACCCAGCTTTAAACAAAGGGAAGATTCAGACATCCTCCCTCCCTTGTAACTGGAAAAGAGGGAAGAGTAGTTCTTTTGGTTGTAATCGTTTCGCTTGAATCAAGGAAATCTTTTACAGCTAAAACCACTTTCTCCGACCACCAAACTTTCCGGCCCCCTACAAGAGATGGTGACTCTGCTGGGGAATACCTTCGTTACTGACGAGCGCACCGTGGTGCAAGATGACGTTCTCCGTAAGGGGAAAATGGTCGAATCCCTCGTCGTCGAGTTCGACCAGGCGAAGTATGAAGAGTTCCTCTCTTCTGGCTCCAAGAGCCCAAAGACCCCGTCTGCCGCAGGGTCTCAAGTGGACAGCCCCCTGAAGCCCAATCTGAGGCTCTGTCGGGTGCTCCTGCTGCCCACTGTGCCAAGTTTGGTTCACGCGCCGACGCCTCCCAGAAGGCCCGCGTAACCTCAGACTCCTCTGCTGCGATCAACCGCGTCGCGCAGAACACACGCGCCAACCCTCTCTGAAGGCCCGCGTGGTCCCCGGCACATCTACTGGTGCGATCGACCGTGTCGCACAGAACGCCCGCGTCAGCGTCTCTCAGGAGACCCGCGTGGCAAACACCCCTGGTTCTACAAACCAGGAAGTTGTTGGCTTCTCTCTTCCTCCACGGCGCAATCGGAATGCCGAGCGTCGACAGAGAAGACGCGCGCGTCAACACTCGGTCGGAACCGTTGGTTTTCTGACTGGGGTTGAACGCAGCGTACAATCCGATGCCTTGCCCGCACCTCGTCCAGTGCGAGAGGTCCGTGTTTGGCGACCCAAACGCGAGACTCCCCAAGTTGAGCCCTCTGAAGACCAACTTGCCAAACGCCGAAGCGAAGCTTCTGCGTCTTGTCAAACGCAGGAAGCACGCGCCCATATGCGTGGGGCCCAGCAGCCCACTCTCTCCCAAGTCTCTCTACTCCAACGCAGCAGACAGCAACGCGAAAGTCGCGTCTCATATCAACAGAGACGCCAGACGCGCGTGACGCAGCCGCGACGCGACAGCCGCGTTTCTGAAACCTGTGTCCAGACAGCACAGCGCATGACTTTCTCCCGTCTTCGACGTCGCGAGGCTAGTCTATTTAATCCCTCTCCCACGGATTTGAGGGATTATTTGACAAGGAAAGGAGTGCCAATCAGGCCACTTCTCCATGCTGCTGTCAACAGCTCATCCAGATGCTTCTGGATGCCATTGCGAGTCAGGCGTGCACCAGTCGTCTTTAATTAGACAGCTGACCCTGATTCCCCCATCAGCCAAGAGAAGACGCTCCCACAGGAGGAGAACCTTCTCAGATGTTGATACCCGGAGCTTACTGCAAACATGACTAGCAGAAGCAAGGGAAAACAACTAATGGTCAACTCAGAGGAATCTGACTCTGAACCGGAGGGGGTTATCAACACACTCGCACCCGGACAGGGGCCATTCCCCCAATTGACTATAATGCCTTAGCCCGCGGCATTAGAATGGGTGGTTCTCACTCCGCTATAGTGGAGTCGCAGGCTTCAAACTCTTCCGTCGAGAAGGAGGCTTCCGCCTACATGGCCGACACTCCTGAGGAGACGACCAGGCGTTTAGAACAGACGCAGAGCACCAGATGGATATAATCGCCTCTCAACAGAGATCCATTGACTCCCTCAAGCATATGCTTGAGAAATTGCTTGAAGAAAGAGCGAGATCTCCTCCTAGACGACCGAAGGGGAAAGGGAGAAAGGGAGGAAGCCCACCCTCCGAATCTTCTGACGAGACACGACGATCTACCTCGGATGTGTCCAAGCCCTCGTCGCAGGCAAGAAGCGACCAGACCCCGGGAAAGGCTCATGCTAAAAGAATGAGTCAACTGGAGCAGCGCCTCGAGGCCCTTACCAACCGTAAAGGCCTCCAAGAAGCTGGGGTAGTCCGGCCCTATCCGGCCGAGTGGGACTTAGTCCCGTACCCTCCTAAGTTCAAGGCTCCGACTCTCCAAGCATTCGACGGGAAGGGATCACCCAACCAGCACATCTACTACTTCAAATCCCAGACCGGGAATGTGGTAGATAACGATGCCATCCTGGCGCGACTGTTCATCGGCACCCTAAAAGGTTGGCCTTTGAATGGTTCATGAAGCTCCCCGAAGGTTCCATCAAGACTGGGGCGACTTGGAGAAGCTTTTTCTAACACGCTTCTTCGAAGATGATTCGGAGGTCACAATGCCTACCCTTTTAGCTACAAAGCGAAAGGGAGAGTCCGTCAAGTCTTTCGTAGAAAGATTTCGGAACATGCACTCCGATGTCCAAGCGGCATGACCCAGGCCACCCTGGTGGAAACATGTCGCCATAATCTCCAAACCTCACTCCTTGCTCAAATAGGAGTTGCTGAAAGCCGCACCTGGAAACAATTAGTCCAGCAAGGTGAACAGGCTGAGGAGATTGTCGCCCGCGTCAGAGCGGAAGAAGGCAAGCCCAGGCCAGAGAGGTCGACAAGGCGTGCACCAGACACATCCCTCCAAACCAAGCGGAAGGATAATTTGGCGACGGAGACCAAATCTCCCACCAAACCTCAAACAGGCAGGGCAAGTGGCTCTTCAAGCCAGCCACGCCCCAACAAGCAGTATTCCTTCAAGGAGGAACACGTCGATTCGCTCTTCAAGCTACTCAACAAGAGCAATCGACTGAAGCTCCCTGAAATTAGACGCCCGAAGGAGGTCGGCAAGACCGACAATCCCACCTACTGCTTATACCACAGGATGCTCGGACATCCTACCAAAAGCTGCTATGTCTTTAAGGACATCCTTCAAGCTCTGATTGACGCGGAGGTATTAAAACTCCGACCGGAGCAGAAGAAGATGACGGCCAACATGACGTCGATTCTCCAGTTTGGGACATGACCCCCGACACCCGTGGGGTGATCTCTGTCCCGAAAGGAGAACTGAGGGTGGTCAACACAGACCCTCATCAGCAGCAGGAGAAAGGCTTGGTACCCGTCCCTACACCTCGAGGGGAAATCATGTGGGTCCACCCCGACCTCGTCGACGAGCAACAATGGACGACTGTGACCAACAGGAAGTCCAAAGGCAAAGGGAAGGCTTCATCTTGCCATGTGATATGCGCCTCTTCTCGAGAAGCGGACACTGATGTTCCCTCGCTGACTGACTCAGAAGAGGAAACAATAGTCCTGGCCGCAGAGCCCAGCCAACCTACGGCGGGGACCCGTTCAGGACAGGCATACTTGAAGCAGTACGGCGAGACAGCAGCGGCTTCTCCGCAACCAGCCGTGGAACCAGCCAAGCCCTCCTCTAAACAGCCTGGGGAGAAGCAGAAAGAAACTCGGTTTTCTCGAGTTCTTGCGAAAGGTGTAACGGAAGGATCCTCGACACCTTACCGCTTCGACGTCTTGGCTCAACTAGCCAACATCCCGGCACGCATTACCTTGTATGAGCTCCTGAGGCTATCAAAGTCAACCAGAGAGGCTCTACAAGAAGCTCTGGCAAATGCTGAGGTCTTTATGACCCGCGTGCCAAGGGAGGAAGATGAAGAGGATTGCCTCCACACCTCCCCAAATGCTCCCTGCATCACCTTCACAACAGATGACATGCAGGTTAAAGGGAAGCATGACCGACCCCTATACTTCACAGGGTATATTGGGTCATCCGAGGTGAACCGCATCCAGGTAGACCCAGGGTCCGCGCTGAGCATCATACCTCGCCGGGTTATGCAGTTTCTAGGCATTCCTACCCATCGTCTGAGCCCTACCCAGACGACTATTTACGGGTTCAATGCCAACAGCTCCCGCCCAATGGGGAAGATCAAGCTCAAATGCCAGATCGGGAGCCTCAAGTCAGAAGTGACGTGTTACGTCATTGACGCGGACACTTCTTACAACCTGTTGCTGGGACGACCATGGATTCACCGCAATTCCATCGTTCCCTCTACTCTCCACCAAGTCATGAAATACATTGACGAGAGTGGACATGTCCGAACGTTGATTGCCGAAAGGCATCCGTTTAAAGGGGTTGAAAATTATTTCACGGACTCCCTCTTATATCAGGATCCGGAGGAGACTAATGAAACCCCACAACCAGAGGAGCCAGACTCTGGTAATGAAGCTGACGTTGAGCCTGAGAAAGAAGAGTGCCTGTGGGAGTTGGAGCCCATTGTAAAGAGCACTAATAAGCTCGATGTTGATACCACCGACGATGCGGGTGGTTGGTACATTAATGAAGATTTAGACTTTGCGTATTTCCCTGTGTATGTTTCCGATTCAATACCGTCGGATACCACTACCGACGTGGACGATGACCTCTGGGCGGCAATAGATGCCTTGACATCTTTGCATGTACCGGTGAAATCATCCTTCGGGACATACCAAGATAATGGTGACGCGCAAGAGTCTGTATTCATGGTTCCAGCCGGACGAAAAGGCCAAAGACCAATACTTTTTGGGCGAATCGCATCTGAACCAATGCCCCACGAAGAATCGGAAGGTGAGGATGAATCCCCTCAGTTCGATCATTATGAACCAAGAACGCTCAAGATGATGAAGCGCATGGGGTATGATCTAACCAACAGGCCTGGGTTGAACTTCGGAAAAGGAAGAAGAACACTGCTTCGATCCTTTGTACCGAAAGGGAAAACCCCTGATTACTATCATCGGACGCGCCGGGGGTTGGGCTATATATCAACTCCAGTGCCATCAGCCTCTGATTCGGAGAGACTGTCAAGTCATGACTGCTCATCAGACACGTCGTCATGGGAATCAGATGTCAGTGTCGGCAACATCTTCAAAGGGCTTTCAGTAAACATGGTTTCGACAAGCCATCTGGAGGATGAAGATGAAGAAATGATCCAATCCGATACAGATCCTTGGATCAAACATTTGAATGCTCTTTGGGACACCCGCTTTGAACAGCGTGAGCCACCCACAGAAGACAAGGTTGTTCAAGTCAACCTAGGAGATGAAGACAATCCTAAACCCATCTTCATAAGTGACGGCCTGTCGCCTCCAGAGAAGAAGGATTTAATATCTCTTGTACAAGAGTATATAGATGTCTTCGCCTGGAATTATGAGGACATGCCTGGACTTGATCCTCAAGTGGCTATGCATCGCCTCAACATCAATCCGGACATGAAGCCCGTTAAACAACAGCAGCGACGGTTCCGTCCAGAGATAATGGAGGCAATCCAATCAGAAGTCAGGAAGCTTATTGACTCCGGCTTTATCAGGGAGGACAGCATCCCGACTGGGTAGCCAACATCGTCCCCGTCGCCAAGAAGAACGGGAAGATCCGGATCTGCATCGACTTCCGTGATCTAACGAGGCCTGCCCCAAAGACGAATTCCCATTGCCAATCACAGATGTCATGATTGACAATACTTGTGGATTCGAGCGAATGTCCTTTATGGACGGGTTCTCAGGATATAATCAAATCAAGATGTATCCCGATGACGAAAAGCACACCTCCTTCAGGACACCTCTAGGGGTATATTGCTACACCGTCATGCCCTTCGGTCTGAAAAATGCGGGGGCAACCTACCAAAGGGCCATGAATGCCATTTTCCATCGGCAGATACGCAAAACGGTGGATGTTATGTCGACGACATGCGGTAAAAAGCCGCACTAAAGGTGATCACATAGCAGACCTGAGGGTGGTCTTCGACATCATGCGGGCTCATCAATTGAAGATGAACCCCACCAAGTCCTTCCTGGGGGTAGCCAGTGGCAAATTCCTAGGGTTTGTCGTGACTTCCACAGGAATCCATTTGGATCCGGAGAAAGTCCGTGCTATCCAAGAGATGCAACCCCCCAGAAGCCTCAAGGAGCTCAGAGGATTACAAGGACGATTGGCATACATCCGCAGATTCATTTCAAATCTCTCCGGGAGATGCCAACCCTTCGCTAAGCTGATGAAGAAGGGCGTTTCGTTCATTTGGGACGACGCTTGCCAGCAAGCATTTGAGGAGATCAGCACTACCTCACCCAACCACCAGTCCTGGCAGCTCCGGTATCCGGAAAACCTTTCCTGGTGTACGTCCGATCAATGGATCATTCTTTGGGAGCTCTACTAGCTCAGAATGATGACCAGGGGCGAGAACAAGCAATCTACTACCTAAGTAGAACGATGATCGGAGCCGAACATCGGTACAACCCGATCGAGAAGGAATGTTTGGCACTGGTGTTTGCCATTCAGAAAATGCGACACTATCTGGTGGGCCAGACCATAAATGTCATATCCAAAGTCAACCCCCTGAGGTTACTCATGACAAAGCCTTCTTCACTGAATGGCCGACTGGCGAAATGGGCTATATTGCTCTCTCAATATGAGATGCACTTCCTACCCCAAAAAGCCATTAAAGGACAAGCGGTGGCGGACTTCTTAGCGAACACCCAGATCCCAGGGCAGCTAAACTCTACGAGGATCTCCCAGATGAGGTCGCCGAAGTCTGCCTAGCTCAGACGTCGTTCGAAAGTCAAGTATGGCAACTTTTCTTCGACAGTGCATCAAGGGCAAGCTCGGAGGGACACACAGTAGCGGGGGTAGGAGTGGTACTCGTCTCCCCACAAAATTACGTGATTCCCCGAGCTATCTCGTTAACCGAGCCCTGTTCCAACAATGTGGCGGAATACAACGCTCTTTTGATTGGGATGCAATTCGCCGATGAGATTGGCGTTAAAATCTCGAGGCATACGGTGATTCTAAACTCATCGTCAGCCAAGTTCGCGGAGAGTATGAGGTCAGGCATGAAGATCTAGTACCCTACTACAACGCGACAATCCACATGGCCGAGAGGTTTTCAAACTTCTACATCGACCATGTACCGCGCAAGCAAAATGCGCATGCAGATGCACTTGCATCCCTTGCTGCCTCCTTAGCTCTTCCAGCTGGAGCAATGGAGAAGGTATTCGTCTATAGCCACGACCTATACTGCCCAAAAAGTCCCCTCGAGACTACCAGAGGTCAACGGGAGATCGTCGCGGTAAGGAAACACTTGAAGTGTCGACCGATCCAGAACTTAAAGACTGGCGATTCCCCTACATTGATTTTGTCTTGTACGGCATCTTGCCCGAAGACACCAGGGAGGCGGCTGCCATCCGAAGGAAAGCCTCCAAATTCTACTACAATGCGATTTCGCGAACATTGTATCGTAGATCGCATGATGGGATCCTGCTCCGGTGCCTCTCATTAAAAGAAGCCCACGAAGTGTTGAAAGAAGCCCACGATGGTACGTGTGGAGCTCATCAACCTGGCCCGAAGCTGGCAAACCGACTCCAAAGATTGGGTTACTACTGGCCCAAGATGGTTGCCGATGCTGTTGCCTATGCCAAAAGATGTCACGCCTGTCAAATACATGGCGATTTCATCCATCAAGCACCAGGATACCTCCACTCTACGACCTCTACCTGGCCGTTCGAAATGTGGGGGATGGACGTGGTTGGTCCTATCAGCCCACCATCATCAAAGGGACATCGGTTCATCCTAGCGATAACCGATTACTTCTCAAAGTGGGCCGAAGCTATCCCTTTGAAAGAGGTGAAATCTTCTAACGTGATCAAGTTCGTGAAACATCACGTTATTTACCGCTTCGGTGTGCCTCGGCGGATTGTCCATGACAATGGACCCCAGTTCATCAGCCAGGCTTTTCAGAGATTCTGCGCCAAGTTCAGAATCCAGAGTGTGTCATCAACGGCATACTATCCGCCCGCTAACGGCCTCGCAGAAGCTTTCAATAAGACTATTGGCAAGCTTCTCAAGAAATTCGTCTCGAAAAGTCAACGAGACTGGGACGATAAGTTGGGCGAATGCTTATGGGCCTATCGCACGACTGTGCGAACCCCAACTAAAGCCACGCCATTTTCCTTGATGTACGGATGCGAAGCCGTCCTTCCACTGGAAATCCAAATTCCATCTCTTCGCGTCGCCTTGACAGCGGAAATGACAACAGAGGAGAAGCATCGACAGCGACTCCAAGAATTGGAAGCCTTGGACGACAAGCGTCTTCAGGCCCAACAACAAATCGAGCTTTACCAAGCTCGTATCACCAGAGCCTTCAACAAGAAAGTCAAATCGCGAACTTTCAGGAAAGGCGACCTCGTCTTAGCCGTCCGAAGACCCATGGTCATGACACACAAGACGAAAGGAAAATTCCAACCCAAATGGGAAGGACCATTTGTGGTAGAGTCAGTCTACTCAAATGGATCGTATCGCCTCATAACCTCAATGGCGATACACTCATGATGCCAATCAATGGCAAATTCCTGAAGAAATACTATCCCTAGATGGCATTCTTCCACCGATCAAGTTAAAAAATACACCTCTGATCAAACATCCGACGCCCTTGACGGCTAAGGATAGAAGAAAATGTGGCTTTTAAGTCCAACATAAGTCTTCGACAACTCATCATGCTGAGGGGATAGCATGGCTAGCCCAACTCAAACGGTAGTTGGTAAAGGCATGACAAACCCGTTGACAGCTGAGGATTTGCTAAAAATCCTAAGGGACACGTTCCCATTTGATCCGACGCCTCCACGGCTAAGGATAGAAGAAAATGTTGGCTTTCAAGTCCAACATAAGTCTTCGACAACTCATCATGCTGAGGGGAATAGCATGGCTAGCCCAACTCAAACGGTAGTTGGTAAAGGCACCTCAAATCCGTTGACAGCTGAGGGTTTGCTAAAAATCCTAAGTGGATTTGATTCCACTCTTCCCTCCAAAAATCCCTTACCAATTCTCATCCATAGAATGGTAGGACCACAAAATGCAATCATTACCATGTTAACACTATACCTCTGGTAATGAATACTCTTTGTCGAGTACAAACCTGGCTTGTTAACTCTGCATAGAGTAACAAACTCTCAAATTTGCCAAGTTAACACTATACCTCTGGCACCTCAAATTCCACTTGTCAATTCTCATCAATAGAATGACAGGTCCTCAAATTGCTCCTATCGTAAGCAAATTCTTGTCACGTTAATATCACACTCTGACAAAACTACTGTTTAAGTTAACATTACACCTCTAAGCAGTACATCGAGTGCCTGTCAAGTTAATATCACACCTCTGATAGTCACCTTTCTTCAGACTTCCATATCGAAGCTGAAATGGACGATGCCAAGTTAACACTACACTTCCAGCATCCGAGTCATTGCTAAGTTCAACAATACACCTATGGCTATGACCTTTCCTCGACTTCCTTGTCCAAGCCGAGATGAACGATGCCAAGTTAACACTACACTTCTAGCATCCGAGTCATTGCTAAGTTCAACAATACACCTATGGCTATGACCTTTCCTTGACTTCTTTAAGCCGAGACGACTAATGCCAAGTTCAACATTACACCTCTAGCATTTCTATCACTGTTAAGTTAAACATCACACCTATGACAGTGACACCCTCAGTTTTCCCAAATAAAACTGAGATGCTGATGAGTTAGGTTAATATCACACCTCTAACTCACGTCCTTGTCAAGTTAATATTACACTTCTGACAAGACTACTTCTAAACCGTTAAGTTAATATCACACCTCTAACGGTAAAAATCCTACTAGATTCCCCACGAGTCTAGTTTCATTTGATATTCTCCCCAACCGAGTATCAATTCATTTTGGAGGCATTGTTGGTTAACATTACACCGATAAACAATGCTTCCATCAAAATCCCCGTCTGAGGGTTTAGCGCTCCAAGATCCCGAAGAAGTTGTGAGAGCTCATTGGGATGCCCCATTGTACGGCCCTGACTGCTGAGTATAATCCCACGTGCTCAAGCAGATCTCCAAGATCGGAGAGGACAAAACCCACCATCCTGCCCCACCAAGAATTCTCCGTGGAGTGGACCCATCCTGGCAAATGGAACTTGGCCGGATAATCACCCTCTGCTTCTATGAACGAGTTGAGGAAGGTGGTGGCAAGCTGCGGGATCTCTCCGACTGGAAGCTCAGACTTGCGTGACCCAGGAAACAAGCCGAGGACCGCCCGGTCATGGCAATCATGACGGTATAACGTTCTGGGAGCTGAAATTCCCAAGGGTAATCTCAGAGATATCCCGGGACACGTCCCACTTCATCTTCCGAAGGACGGACAGATGTTGGAGATAAGACAACGGGAGCATCCTCTCCATGGCTGGAAGGAAGTATCTCCTCTCCCTATCTGACGGCCCACCTGTAATTCCCGTCATACATGGGGTTGCCACCGTCGCTGACATGATCTCCAAAGAAGAAAGCAGGCTTCTCCAGCTTGATGTGGGTATCCGTTGCGAAGACTGCATCGGTCATAAGCACTCGAGAAGTCCTCTCATTAACATGGGCAATCATTTCCCTGCGAACTGGCGACCTGTCAGCAGTCACAGGTATGGTCCTTCGCATTGCAAAGTCAGACGGTGGTCGGCACCACCCACGCGGCCGAAATGGTGCATCTTGGCAAGTGAACCTGAAACATGCGGCACTGTAAAAGAAAAAGACACTTGGTCAGATACCTTGCCAAAAATAAGGGAAGACGCTAAGTGTTCATAATTCAAAACG
This sequence comes from Agave tequilana, assembly GCA_038442645.1. Taxonomy (NCBI): domain Eukaryota; kingdom Viridiplantae; phylum Streptophyta; class Magnoliopsida; order Asparagales; family Asparagaceae; genus Agave; species Agave tequilana. The sequence goes on from JAVJIF010002966.1 coordinate 49,603, forward strand.
CAGCCGAGACATTGGACGCAGGAGTTTATCATCCGCGTCCAGACCTGCGAACTTGCACCAAAACGCAGAATAGATACTGGACGCAGGAATTTTTTCGAATCCGCGTCCAGACCTGCAAAGCTGCTTATGAAAATTCGAAGTACTTGGACTCAAACGCCAGATTCTACAAAATCGGCGGTTGAAGACACAGAACACAAGGATCAATCCGCGTTCTGCAAACCAAGACTTGTGAAATTTCAAGTGCTTGGACTCGGACGCCAGCGCCTGATGGCACAAAAACGGGCACAGAACGCATGGATCAAATCTGCGTTCTAAAAATCGCGTCCAGAGACCTTCACAATTAGAAATATTCTAAGTGAAGGACCCAGAGTGCAGAGTTCACTAGCGTCGGATCATCAGGCCCGCGCCCCGGTTATCATCTCAAGGACAGCGTCCGAGAATCAAACACGATCTTGTGTTAAAGGTTCTTAGGGTTCTATGAACATGTTTTAATGGCGGAACCCACACAAAGGTGCATTTTTACCTCGGAAAACACCCTCCTGCGCAGAGGAAGCATCTCTCTCAGCCTCGGCGACGGTCGCCCTTGAGGTCGATGCAGTCGGTTTCGTCTTGGGAGCCATTGAAGATCAGAAATCCGAGCGAGGAGATGAATAGTTGGAGAGAGAAGTTTCTTTTTTTTTTCAGAGAATGCGTTCGTTCGGAGAAGAAGATCATCTCTCTAACTGTTGCCTTTTATAGGCACAGAGATTCGCGAAGATACGCAGCGTTTGCCCAAAAAAAAAAAAAAAAACGCTGCAGCGAATCGCTGCCTGACGCGTGGAGCCAAATCATTGTTCAAACAGGGAAGATCATGCGTCGCGACCCCGCCACAAGTCAGAAGTTGACACGTGGAGCAGTTCATTTAATGAACCGGGGGATCCGCGCGCCAAAAGGCGAAATCTCGCCGTTTCCCCAGGCCAGCTGGCGGCGTAATCATGACATGGCACAGGTGCGCGTCCCAAAGTACGCGGCTCTTCGGTGGACATGCCCCGTCAGCATCATCATAAATGCACCCAGAATCGCGTCTGCATTTCAAGAGATGCGTCTCTCCAAAGCCCGCGTCCCCTCAAACAGGCCAAACATCGCGTCTCGCTAAGAAGTCGCGTCTTTAAAGCAGTCTCTGCTTTTTCAAAAAGGAACCTGCGTCCAGTCTCCTGCTTCTGCAAAGTCGGTTCAACAGTACACTGACGCAAACAGACAACCAACCACTCCCGGCCAAAAGCGCACCCGTGACAGACTAAAGCAATCGGGGAGGTCTAGACTGTGTATCTAGACACTCAACATGATCAACTCTGACGGCTTCAAAGAGTTCAACAGTACACTCACGAAGACCAATTCCAGATAAGATCAAACCCGAAGCATCAACAGTCCAGTCATAAAACGCGAACACGGCTAAAGATCCAAAGTATTCCGAAATCCGTCCCATTCAACTGCGGAATATCAGAAACTTTGGAGGGGGTTCTGTAGGCTGTCTAAAAATGACTAACAGACCAGCCATTAAGGAAGCAGAGTCTCAAGCTCTAGACGCGAGAAATCGATGCTCGCGTCTCAGCATTAAGACGCGTTGGCTCTACACCCGCGTCACAACGTTCAGACGCGTCGGCCGAAGCCCGCGTCTCAGCATCAAGACGCGTCGGCCCGAAGCCCGCGTCTCAGCATCAAGGCGCATCGGCCCGACGCCCGCGCCTCAGCATCCAGGCGCATCGGCCCGACGCCCTCGCCTCAGCATCCAGACGTGAAGGCCCGAAACCCCGCGTCTCAAGGCGCGTTTGGCTCGACGCCCGCGTCTCAAACTTCAAGGCGCGTTTGGCCCAACGCCCGCGTCTCAGTTGCAACTGCCCTGATTGCGGGGCCAGTCACCGCGCATGTAGCGGGTAGTGGCCCCTCATTCGGGAGCGTTTTCAGGAGGCACCTTCACCCCCTGAGACCCCTATAAATAGAGCCTTGTTTGCTATGAAGAGGGGAGAGAAGCTTGAAAAGAGAGAAGCTTGAGAGGATCGAAGCTTGGCAGAAGATCGGAGTTTTGAAGAGAGAGAGCTTTGAGATAGGGCATCATCAAAATCGATCGAATCCAGGCAGGAGGATCATCAAGAGAGAAGCACGACTCTTCAGCGAGCTTACTGAGTACTAGCCGCTCTTCGCCTACCTCCTCTTTGAGAGTTTTGGTAGACGGAGCTGAGTTACTCTTTCTACCGCCCGAGAGAGAGACCCCCGACGGTCTAGGACGGTCATCTGGTCAACGGAGAACAAGATTCACTCTCCATCGCCACACGAAGAACCCAGCTTTAAACAAGGGAAGATTCAGACATCCTCCCTCCCTTGTACTGGAAAAGAGGGAAGAGTAGTTCTTTTGTTGTAATCGTTTCGCTTGAATCAAGGAAATCTTTTACAGCTAAAACCACTTCTCCGACCACCAAACTTTCCGGCCCCCTACAATCATATTGTTGGGAAGAGAGAGTTTACTGATGGGAAGTTGATAAGGATCGTCGAGGGTCGTCGAGTGATCGCTGAGGAAGTCGACGACGAAGACGAAGGGAAACAGCAGCAGAAAACAAGCCAACAGCAGCAGGTGCAGGTTGGCCGTTCGACCGGACGTGCACAAGTTGAAGCTCGGTCGACGTCGGTCGACCGACTGAAGTGACCCAACTCTCTGTTGAGCACCCAGTCGACAGACCGGTCGACTGGTGGAAGGGTCGGTCGACCGCCCGGTCGACCGACAAGCGGGTGCGGGCTGCGAGTGCAGATTTGAAAATCTGTTTGAATTTAAGGGGCTGGCTGTTTTCTAGGGTTTGTATCTTGTAGAAGATCCTTGAGAAGGAAAAGGCTGGAGCTCTCTTGCATTCAAAGAGGCTGCTAGCCATTGTAATCTTCTTCCAAATAAATTAATCTCTCTTCTGATTGCCCCGAGGACGTAGGCGTTGAGGCCGAACCTCGTTAATTGGTTGTTTGCGTGTGTTCTTTCTCCGATGATTGTTTTTGTGCTGGTTGTGATTGTTCTTCGTGCGTGGGAGATTCAAGGAGAGATCCTCTATCGGGTTGTTGTCGCCGTCGGGCACAACAAGTGGTATCAGAGCTTCCAGGTTTGGCTTGGGATTTCTGAAGATTCGGAGGGCTCGAGATCTGATCTGGTGGAGATCGTGTGTCGATCTCAGATCAGAGGTATTTGGTGTTCGTGGAGATCGTGTGTCGATCTCAGGAGGACATGTACTAGTTCCTACGATTTGGCCAGAACACAGGTATTGCAACTCACTTCACGACAGGTACAGATGGGTTGGCTAAAGATGTAATCCGTCCCTTGCTGGAGGAGGTTCGGAGGTTGTTATCTAATGCAGGATTAGACAGGTCGTTTTGGGCTGAGGCGACTGAGTATGCTAGCCATCTCATGAACAGATCGACTGCGATAGGAGGTAAAGCTCTATTGGATATTTGGTCTGGGGAAGCTGCTCAAGATCATTGTTTGCTGCGGGAGTTTGAAAGTCCGGCCTACTTCAGTGCCAAGAATGGCAAGTTGAATCCGCGAGCAAAGAGGTTTGTTTATTTGGGCGTCAAGGAAACAGCTACAGGTTGTGGGACCCCGAAGACAAGAAGATCGTGATGAGCAGGAATGTCACTTTTGGAGAGACTTCAGGGTTGAAGTCCATCGTCTCTCAGCAGGTGGAGAGGACGAAGACCAAGGAAGGATCGCAGCGGGTGGAGGTTGATGCTACTCCATCATCTTCAGTTGGTTCGGCATTAGAGGAGATTTCACCGGATGTGACACCGGATGGAGATCATGATACCAAAGGTGATGTTGAACAGGTTGACGACATTGTTGAGGATGTCGAGTTGTTTGCAGCTATTGGAGCCAAGGTGAAACCACGCTTGTGGGAAAAGAAGCATGAATCTCAAGTTTGTGATCGTGACAAGCTGAAGTTGAAGGCCGTTGTCCTCCATGATGGTCGGGAAGAGGTTCATATGACTCGGTCAGACAGGTTCACTGCTGCAAATAGAGGTGCAAGTGCTTGAGCTTGATGAAGCTCATCTAAATGAACTACGGTTGGCTTGATCCTTTTGGGTAAAGGTACGTAGGCAGCCGTAAAGGCGCAACCATTTGGTGATGCAACTCTTATGGAGCTATTTGGGTTCTCGAGAAGCTGTTTGGATCTTCACGTAGAGGTGAAGAGTTGTGGCCGATGGAACTTCACGTAGAGGTGGAGAGGCTTCACGTAGAGGTGAAGTGTTATGGCCAGTTGGACTTCACGTAGAGGTGAGGTGTTGTGGTCTCGATGAACAGGTTAAATCTTCTGGAGAGAAGATGTTGAGCTTGCATAAGGAGTGATGTGCATCCAGTTGAAGCCGATGAATGTTTGGTGTGCTCTACGCAGACTTGGTTGGACCGTCAGTGGAAGACAGGAAGACTAGATAGAGCTGGTCAGTTGAAGAGTCAGTGTTGGCTCGTGTGGAAGTCTTCGTGAGGTCGTGAAGTTGCAGAGTAGAAGCCATGTAAGTGATCGGCATGTATGGAAATTCTCCTAAGGTGAGTGCAGGGAAGGCATGTGCGATGTTTTCCAGGGATAGCTGAGCTAAAGATTCCAAGCCGAGATCGTGTGTCGATTTCGCCGAGATCGTGTGTCGATTTCGTCAGGTGCGCGCAAGCCGAAATCGTGTGTTGATTTCGCCGAGATCGTGTGTCGATTTCGCCAGGTGATAGACTGGGGTTCGTTGGAGATCGGCTCAGATTTTTTAGGAAAAATCTTCGCCGAGGTGGAGAATTATTAGAAAGAGAGAGTTTACTGATGGAAAGTTGATAAGGATCGTCGAGGGGTCGTCGAGTGATCGCCGAGGAAGTCGACGACGAAGACGAAGGGAAACAGCAGCAGAAAACAAGCCAACAGCAGCAGGTGCAGGTTGGCCGGTCGACCGGCCCGGTCGACCGGACGTGCACAACGTGCACAAGTTGAAGCTCGGTCGACCGGTCGGTCGACCGACTGAAGTGACCCAACTCTCTATTGGGCACCCAGTCGACCGACCGGTCGACTGGTGGAAGGGTCGGTCGACCGCCCGGTCGACTGACAAGCGGGTGCGGGCTGCGAGTGCAGATTTGAAAATCTGTTTGAATTTAAGGGGTTGGCTGTTTTCTAGGGTTTGTATCTTGTAGAAGATCCTTGAGAAGGAAAAGGCTGGAGCTCTCTTGCATTCAAAGAGCCTGCTAGCCATTGTAATCTTCTTCCAAGTAAATTAATCTCTCTTCTGATTGCCCCGAGGACGTAGGCGTTGAGGCCGAACCTCGTTAAATTGGTTGTTTGCGTGTGTTCTTTCTCCGGTGATTGTTTTTGTGCTGGTTGTGATTGTTCTTCGTGCGTGGGAGATTCAAGGAGGGATCCTCTATCAGGTTGTTGTCGCCGTCGGGGCACAACACATATGATCTCATATTGGTGGTGACGTAGTAAGCTTCATGGGTGTACTTGTATGGATCACCCCTATAATGATAAATAGCAGACAACCCATGCCTACATGGTATCCGAGTAAGTCGCCATTATCTACAGTCACATTCTCTCAAGTCTAACCTCACTACATATGGGTGACCTCTCTGTATGACCTCACACGCTTTCTCACCTACTTTGTAAGGCTTGCAATCTCTTGATTGTTTTGAAGTCATCTTCAACTTTTACACCATCTTTGGGGTCATGATAGTTTTGCACTTGCTTATTTGCTCCCCCTTGCTTTGTAACCTTTGCATAGTCATCCTCTTATCATCTCTAGCATTGTGATGATTGGCATATCTCTGGTTTCTAAGATATACTTGTTCCATGCTTCACAGATATTATTACATAGTAGATATACTTATTGTCATTGTCGTTATCCTCTTCAGCATCATTAAAGAGTAATCTCTTCTCAGCCTCTTTTAAATGTCACAACACTTCAAGATTTGTTCTATGATAATCTTCATCAGTCTCATCTTCTCTATGCAACATTGAACAACCTTTTGCCTCGAAACCAACTACTTCATATGCTTGTTCATATGCTAGAAGTTTTTCTTTTTGCTTCCTATCTGTCTGCATAACATTCTCATCAACTTCTTCACTCGCTCTTTCCTTCACCTTCAGTCACAATAACTTTAGCCCCTACAATTACAACAACTTCATTTGCATTGGTCTCTGGATTCTCAGTCACATTAGCTTAATGAGCCCACATCTTATTCTATACTCATCACAACCACATCAGTCCCAATCTCTTCATTTGCATTTCCTTTATCAACAGCCACCTGTCCATCTGAGTTTTTTTTTTCTTTGTCCATGTTCACAATAGCATCCCATGTGCTTCATCTTTATGATCTAAAGTACCAATGAATGTATGCTTCTATACAATAAGAAGGAAAGAGCTCATCCTTACCTTTACCTGGCTCTAGACACCAAATGAATAATTCTACATTCTCCTTCAGATCGTCATCTCCGTCACCTTCTGGTCAATGTCTATGAGAACCATGCCTCTCAGAATATTCTTCTTTGGTAATTTATGCCACACTTCAAAATCCTTCAAAACTCCTATCTTTTTCAAGTGATACCTAAGCTCAAAATAAGAGAGCTCATCTATGTCAAATCTTTAATCAGTGAATCCTCTCATTGACATATCTCGTACTCCTTCCAACCTCTTTAAAGAACCCACCATAATGCATTTTTATGTGTTGGACGAAATTGATATGCTCTGATACCAATAGTTTCGTGCATAACCCGGGATACCATACTTACTTGACACCAATAGTTAAGAGATATGAGATCCCCATCGATGACCTCAAGCACGCCATGAGATCGATTACCTCGAGCAAACAAGATGAATATTAAAAAAATACAAGAAGAACACACTATTTAACGTAGTTTGGCCAAAACTTGACCTACATCCACGAAGAGAGAACTTGATGGAACTTTATTAATAAACTTGATACAAAGAGATCTAACCTTTCTCCTGATGACACAAGAGTATTCACCTTCCCCTTGAATCTACGCCTAGATTACAAGAGTATACATTTTCTCTTTGCACCTTCACCTTGCTCATCTCTTTCGTGTCCTTTTAAGGCCTTCTTGACTTTTTAGGGTCTTACATTATTGTTCACCACAACTTTCTTCTGCTATTCTGCTCCACCTAAATTCTAGGTGACAATCCTTTATTTATAGGATTTTATAATATAACTCCTATTTGGACTATGAGATGAACTTGATCATTAGATGCTTGAAGAATCTTGATCAATCATATTAGGAGTTCTTATTCTAGAAGGATTCTAGACCCTTTAATCTTTAGAAACAAACCTTCATTGAATAGAATCTGGATTCTATTCGAACTCCACCAGAAAAGGAAACTTGCAGGCAGCTAAAAAGGAACTGCGCATGCAGAACTGCCCTGATTAGTCGACTAATACTTTGGCCTAGTCGACTAATCCCTTCCATTAGTTGACTAATAAAAACTTATTAGTTGACAATTGTATTTTATCTCCTTTCTGTATCATCTCTGTATCTGTCCTAATCGACTAGTACTTCTGATTAATCAACTAGTAGTCTTGTTAGTCGATTATAAGTCGACTAACTTTTCCTGATCTGCTTCTTTTCTTCTCTCCAAGCAATCATCTTCGTCTCCAACTTATTTGGATCTTCTTGAACCATCATCTCCTCTTGAAAAACAAGGCAAAATTCTAACAATCTTCACATTGACTTGCTTATCAAGCCTTTAGTAAAATACCTTGAGATTTTGGATTACTATCTTAATTCTTTTCTCTGTTGTAACCTACCATGAAGTTTTTAACTCTTGCCCCCTCTTTCTGGGGCCTTTGGCTGTTTACTGCCATGCCTTGGGCCACTCGGTTCTTGCCCGAATGCACCCTTTCTTTAGTCGTCATGTAACACTTAGTGTCACGCTCCGCTTCCTAAAATATGCTGGAGCGGAGACGTGACGCGAGTCGGCGATGCATATACGCAAGGAAAATATCTCACGTATACGCGCAAAGCCTTAAGTAACCAAAAATAAGCTATAAATTCCCATAATAAAGAATCATAATTACTGCAATATCATATATAAGGCTCTACGCATGATATCATATAAATAAAGAACTGGATTGTTTGGTGGGAGATATTTCGTGTAAAATTTTCTTGAATCAATGAAGAATTACAATGGATCAATACTCCGATTACAAGAGAGGGAAGATGTTCACGCTTGAATCTCCCCTTTGTTTAGTGCTGGGTTCTTGATATGACGGTGGAAGTGAATCTTGTTTTTCGTTGACCGGGTGAACGTCAGGACCTCTTAGGAATCCTCTCTTTGGATAGCGGACGGAGTAACACAGCTCCTGTCCACCACGAATCTTAAAGAGATAGTAGGCAAAGATAAAATTGTACGCAGCAAGTTGTTAGAAGAGTTGAACTCTCTCCTTCTTTTCAGTGGAGGTCTTGGTGCTTCTACAGCTCGCCACCGAAATTCTTTTTTTTTTACTCAGAATTTTTCGATCAACCGACCCCTTCTCCATAGCAATCGGGGCCATTTATAGAGGTTTCAGGGGGTGAATGTGTCCCCTAAAAAATGCTCCATAATGGGAGTTAGCTCCCTCATTCTGTGGGCAGTAATTGACTCAGTAATGAGGGCAGTTATAACCGAGACGCGGGTTTTGAACCTTGCGCCTTGTTGCTTAAGTAATACTGAGACGCGGGTTTCGACCCTCGCGTCTTGGTGCTTCAATAATGCTGATACGCGGGCTTCGAGCCTCGCGTCTTGCTACTGCAATAATGCTGAGACGCGGGTTTCAACTCTCGCGTCTTGGTCCTTGCAGTGGTGCTGAGACGCGGGTTTCAACCCTCGCGTCTTGGTGGCGATGATTAGCCTTGTGTCTGAAGTTTGAATTCTGCTTTTTGATGACTTGTCTTTAGTGATTTTTAGACAGCCTACAGAACCCCCTCCAAAGTTTTCGATATTCCGCGGTTGACTGGGACTGATTTCGAAATACTTTGGACTCTGGTTTAATTCATACTTCTCATGATTGGACTGACAATCATTTGAGATGCCCTGAGCTTGATCCTGTCTGAAATATAGTCTTCGTGAGTGTACTGTAAAACCCTTTGAAGCCGTCAGAAATGATCGTGGCGAGTGTGTCTAGACCTCCCCAGTGCTTTGAGCTTGTTGTTGGTATACTTTGAACCCGGGATGAACAGTCGTCTTCTTGTGATAGTGTGCTGTTGAACTGATTCGCAGAAGTAAAGACTGAATGCAAGTCTTGTAGACGCAGGGATCATGTTGCTTTAAAAGACGCAGTCCTCACTTGGAGTGGGGACGCCTCTATTAGTTTGTTGAAGAAACGCGGCTCTTGGAGGTGCGATCTTTGAAGTGAAGACGTAACTCTACTCTGTTGACCGGACGCAACTTTAGCCTCACTGAAGAGACGCAACTTTTGGAGGGACGCAGTTTTTGTTAAACATGAATCCGTGTTTTGGGCGCGTTGCCACATGTCCGGCGGAGTTGAAGGGACATCTTTCCTATAGCGCGCGAATTATGCGTTGCATTTAATATGCACGCCACGCGTCAGACGGGGATTAGGCCTCGAGCCAAGCACCGCGTATCTCTGGGGATTACTGTGCCTATAAAAGACAACAGTCTTTCAAGAGTCATCATTAGACTCTTCTTCTTCGCTGAGTATTTTAGGGTTAAGAAAAACTTGAAGCTTTTTCTATTTTCACCGTCTTCGACACTATTTTATACGGTCAAAATGGCACCAAAAGCTAAACATGTGGCTTCGTCCTCGAGCACTGTTGCTCCTGAGACT
>JAVJIF010002967.1:0-285375 GCA_038442645.1 Agave tequilana
CAAACTTGTAAATGCCTTATGGGCCTACACGACTACTTTCAGGACGATTCTAGGAATGTCTCCATATAGGTTAGTCCTTGGAAAGGCTTATCACCTACCTATTGAGTCAGAGCACCACCTTGTGGGAAATCAAGCAGCTAAATTTCAATTTGGACAAGCCCGGTGACTTTCGAAAATTAGAAATTTTCAAATTAGAGAAATTGAGAATGAGGCTTATGAGAATGCAAAGATCACAAAAATTAGAGTTAAGATTTTCATGATAGCATATTCTAAGGAAGTTTTTTGTCCCCTGACAAAAATACTCTATAATTCTAGGCTTTATCCTTTTTCAGGAAAGCTAAAGTCAAGATAGACAGGGCCATTCATTGTAAAGACTTGGTTTCCACATGGTGCTATAGAGATTAGTGACACCAAGAAAGAATGTTCTTAAGGTAAAGAGTCAATGTCTTAAACTTTTCTTGGAATCGTGTCAGTAAATGAAACAGCTATAGGTCTATTCCACCCAGTGTATCGGTAGCATCACCTTTTTTACATTTTATTTCATGCATCTGTATATTTCTTTCATACATCGGGACAATGCATGAGAAGGTGTAGGGGAGGGTTCTAACATGACATAGACATAGATTTTTTTCTTAATTTATCAAAAAAAATTGCTTTTAAAAACTTTTTGAAAAGAGAAACAATATTTGGACCTAGTTTTTTTATAAGAAATTAAGTTAATTTTAAGAAATAGGAGAATCATAATTAGGATTTCTTATACTTGATCAAATAAGATTATTTGTTTGATTTCTAGGGTTAGAAAGAAAAATTGGAAAGTAATTTAGTCTTGATTTTTTACTTTAATGAAATATGCATACTTTATACACTTGCATACTTAGAGTTCAAAAACAAATATTCTTATGTCTTCTAAAAAAAAGAAAAGAATATATATATATATATGAAAAAACAAATCTAGTTATTGATTAGCTACATGCTTTGGCCTAAGCAAGCCTTGGTATTTATGCAAAAGTTAATTAGATAAGTTTGAAAAAAAAAGAAAAATATATATATATTAAAATTTTTGATTAAGCTTTGTATTTGAGCCTCATAAAGCATGAGTATTTACGTCTAAAAGTGGTCCATGTAATTAATAAAATTCTTAAGTTTTGTAGCCTTATTTGCTCATGTCCTTAAGTCATTGGGGTGTTTCCTCACCCGGTGCTCTAAGACCATCCGGCTTGGGAGTCATCGACCTAAGGCTCGTTATATGAGCAAATTAGAAAGCTAATATAAAAAGGGATAGTACCACCAAAATTTATAAAAATAAGACATAAAAAATAGAGTTGAAGAATCTCGAGTCAAATATTCACGTCACGAAGGTGCATTTGATTTAGGGTATAATAGATTAATTAAAAATACAGTTTTACTCCCTACCTTGATTAATAACAAGTTTTTTGAATAAAACTAAGTTTAGGAATGAAAGTTCGATTTTTCTGTAACTTACAGATTACTTGAATTTTTGCAATAATACTTCAAATATTTTCTCATCTTCTCAAATGTGTTTTAAAAATGCTAACACTTTGTTTCGCTTTTTTTTTTTTGAATTTTGTAGGTGTAATCCACTGAAAACCCTCACGAGACAAAACTCGTCCTCTAAGGGTAACCTAGTGGTTTAAAGGTTTGTTATGCATGCTTAGTGCAGTCCCGTAACCTGTGAAAGTAGCACAATAATTTCTTAGTCTTTTGAGTTTTTGCTCGAGGATAAGCAACAGATAAGTGTGGGTGTGTGATTGTACACATTTATTGCATGTTTTTTGTATGTTTATTACTAAATTCCTACATCTATTTTGTAATAAATCCTGCTAATTCCATGTGTTAATGTCTTATTTTGCAGTTTATCTTAATGAAAGGAGAGAATAAGACCAATAAAAGCCAATTAAATGATAATTTATTAAATCTATTTGGTTAATTGAAGATAAACCCAAATAATACAATTAAAATCAAATTTATAAAAATCAATTTGGTTAGCTTGAAGAATCAAAGGGATATTATCAAAATCCAGAGATCCAAAAGAGATATTATCAGAAGATCTTTTCTGTTTGATAAGTGATTTTGTTTATATATATCCAACCTTATCTCCAATCTTATCAGAAAATCTTTTCTGTTGGGCCAGCGATTGGGTCCCTATCTTCAACGCTCTCTGCTACTTCCTTTTTCGCTATAAATATTGCATTTTCTAGAGTTCAACACGACAAAGGCTATGATTAAATTCTTACTTTATTTATAGGATTTAGGATCATTGTTAGATAGTTTTGAGAAGTTGTATCTCAGTTTTTTATTATAATTCAGTCCAGTAACAAGTGAGAGAAGAGGAAAAGAGTATGCAATTTACCGTTAAAGTGACATTAAAGGAGATTCATATTGTTTATTCAACTCTTCTTGAAATTTCTGGTATGTTGCATTTTATTCTATGTTTTTTTTTTACATCTAGTATGAGTAGCTAAATCGATTTTTTTGGGCTCACTATCGTCTCTCTCTTATATCCTTCTTTGTTTTGAACGATTTTTGCGCAAAGAACCCAACGGAATCATATGGATGCCTTAAACAAAGCCTTGTATTTTTGCATGTGCTTTTGAAGGCACTAAGGATGGGTTTGATTTCTAAAACTTTTATTTTGAAAACAATACTTAAACTTGTTTTTACTTCATACTTAGAAAACGAACTTGATGATTTAACATTTAGTTCAAGAGTGATTTTTTAAAAAGGAGTTAACTTTTTCATACAACATCTTATTTGCTTTGCTTAACTTTCAAAATTCAAGCTTAAATTTTGACCTATGATTGAGTTGAGGCACTAAGATTTTTCAGGAAAAATACATAGTTGAGTAGTAAGATAATGAGCCTGGATCGCTTTTAACCTTAAATACAACAACATCACTCTCAAGTTTTCTTATAATCCTCTTTTCCAAAACTTATTCTCAATCTTCACTTTTTTTTAATCAATTCTAAACATTCCATCTTCTTTTTCTCCTAAAAGAATGCCAACACTAAACCTTGTTTTTTCAAAATACCAAAACACTTGCATGCATCTCTTCTCGTGGACAGGACCCATTGGCTCTAAGCTACACAGTATTTCACAACCCTCTTTCCAAGAGGACCTATCAAAGAATAATGGTGTACAATACTCGGTGGTCTTCATGAGGTCTCAAACGCTCTTTATTACACTTTTCTTATAGCTCAGTATAGAGAATGATAGCTCAAGAGAAAGTGCGAGTGGAATGGAGAAATTGGAAGAAATAGCACTGAAAACTTTTCACTTGAGGTTTTGAATTGAACACTTGAAAAACTTTTGTAAAATTTGATTTTTAAACATTCTCTTTCACTCCTCTATATAAGAAGGTTAGAGAACTATACTCAGCAATTCCTGTATTTAAAACATGTTAAAACTGTGAAATAGCTATTAGAAATGAATCTGGACTGATTTGCAAGAGAAATAGCCGTTAAAGAACAAGACAAGCAACTTTGACCACTAGAGGTTGACCGCCCGGTCGACCAGCAAAGGCTAATCAATATAGTCATTGGGCAGTCGACCGGGCAGACAGCACTTTGAGCTTAGTGTTGAGCTCAGTGCTGTCGGTTGATCGGGCAGTCGACAAGCTAAAATAACTTTCTGAGCCCAGAGTTGAACTTAGCACTAGCGGTCGATCAAAGGTCAACTGACCATGCCTACTCAAAATAAGGCTCAGCCAGCGATAGACCGGGCGCAGAGTCAAAAGCTTTTGTACAAGATTTGTGCATGTCCGGTCGACGGTCGACCAGTAGAACCCAAAATTGTTTTTTTTTGTTTATTTTAAAATACTTTTGATATAATATATTTATAAATATTTTGTAAGCATAATAATAACTTGAAATCATTTTGTACATATATATTTATCAGAGCCAAGATATATTTTATTAGGTCTTCTAAAAACTTTCAAAACTATAAACATAAAATTTTATTTGAAAAAATATTTTACGTATGTGTGTTATCTTAAGCATCAATCTTTTACACTAAATTTTAACAAACTAATATCTTACACATATGACAAGAGTAGACTCATTCTTCAAAGCTTCAAGTAGACTTCTCCAATATGTCTTCTTAGGCTTGAGTCTAATACTTGAATCAATCTTGAATGCTTTAATATATCCCTTTGAAGCTAAATCATTTAACTCTTGAAAACAAGTATACTAACAACACTCGAACTTGATTAGTGTTACTAACTACATAATTTTTATAAACTTCAAAATAAAGATTGATTGTACCCTTGGGCCAATAGTATAGAGACCTTTACTTAGCAAATTGATCGGGGGAAAACCTCGCACGAAAAAGTGTATGTTTTGAAATCAATATTTAAAGTGTGTGTGCTTTGGCTTCCTCGATACTTCCGTTATAGCATAGAGGCTATCCACAAGGACGGGAGGCGATAGAAGCTTTACCGATTGATTCACGTGTGTGTTAAAGTTCTTCAATGTTTGAAAGAATGAAAAGATAGGAAAACAAAGAATGAAAAGGGAAGTATGGGAAACACAAAGAAGTGAGAACATAGAAGATAAAATGTTTGTGCTTTTGGAATATTTCTAAAACAAGACCCATGGCTACTAACTACTAATGACTCCACCACCACATGCTAATTTCTTAGTGATAGTTGCCTCACACGTATCATTGGTCATCACTAGTCCTTGGTTCAAGAGCGTTACAAAGCATGGCTCATATGTTAACTTTCACATCCAAATTCAACTAACAAGTGCAAGCTACACTTAAATCATCAAAACCCAATAAGATAAAGTAATGTTAGCTTGTTAGAGCTTTAGATGTTAGAGTGTTAGATCCATCATCATGAGCCATCAATGGCTTTTGCAAGAGCAAGCCCAAGTAGAGGCTATTGATTCATGTGGATTATCATAAAAGAAGTTAGACTAGTTAGTGGTTAGTAGTTAGTTGCCATGAGAGAAAAGATTAGCTAAACATGTAAAAAGAGTTGAGAGAAGAAAACAAAGATAAGATAAGAGAGCACCTTTCATAGATTGTCACCTTCCATTATAAGCACTCTTGCTTCCCAACATATACCACCTCTCTCTCCCTATTACAAGATCTACAAGAAATGGAAAAAACAAAGGAGGAAGAAGAAGAATACTAACCTAAACTATCCTAAACTACAAAATAGAGATGAAAACTACCCTAAACTCTGCATATCTTCTACTCTGAAAGTCCAGGGGGTATTTATAGGCACCAGGGGAAAGGGGGGCCAGGGGCAAACCCTGGCCCAAAGTACGGCCGCAGAAATGCGGCCTAAGTCGCGTTTTCACGGCAGTTCTAAGGACGCGCGCGCGGCGCTTTGAGCCGCTCATTGTCGCTTCTGTCCTCTGTCAGCTGGATGTCCCTGTTTCTGGTTTTGAGGCCATGGTTTCGATGAATCAGCTCTCTAAAGTCAATGGCTATATTGTAGGCCTTTAATCACCCATTAAATGGTGATTTAGGATCTTCTTCTTCATTGTACACCATGGACCTAGAACATGCAAGAGAGGTGTTTATTAGTAGAATTTAATATGAAATAAATGTGAAGATGTGGTATGAAATATATAGTTTTAGAAACTAATCACACCCCCACACTTATCTTTTACTTCTCCAGAGCTAAAACAAAAAGACTAAAATTATTATACCACTTTCGCAGGTGACGCGATTGCACTGAGCGTGTGTAACAAGCCGTTAAACCTCTAGATTTTTCCTAGAGGAGGAGTTTTGTCTCCTGAGGTTTTTCAGTGGATTACACCCCACAAAATCCATAAAGAAAGAAATCAAATTTCAGTATTTTGGAAACACATTTGAAATAGACAAAAGTGTTGAAGTATTTTTGCGAAAATATAAGTGATTCAAGGTCAGAGGTTAACCAGAAATTGTTCTTTCTTAAACTAAGTCGAAATACAAAATCTTGTCATAAACTAAATGTAAGAATTTAAAATTGAATCAATTCTTTGATCTTTCATAGAACTCTTAGAAAAATATACACTTTGTAAACAGTGAAGGTTTTTAGGATATCAACTCTAACTTTAATGCCATTTATTTATATTATATATATATATATATATATATATATATATTATATATATATATATATATATATATATATTCTTTTCTTCCCTTAGTTTTCTTAGGCTTTCTTATTACCCAGGTAGTAAGCCTTTAGCTGGTGACTCCCAAACCAGATGATCTTAGGGCACCAGATGAGAAAATATCCCTCAGACTTAAGGACTCGAGTAAATAAGGCCACAAGCTAAGGGGATTTATTTATTTTTATCCACTGTTTTAGGTGTGAATAACCATGCTTCCTGAGGCATAATTACCCAACTTCAATAAGTGATTTTTATTATCATCATTTTTTTAAAATATATTTTTTTATGGCATTTTCAGTCTTTGTTTCAATCCCAAAAATTGTGTAAGTGTGAAGTGCATAAATCTAAGGCAAAAAATTCAAGATCAATTTAACTTTTCAATCTTACTTTCTTATCCTAAAATTTAAACAAGATCTATTATTTTGACTTGGTTTAAAATTTCATAATCTTAGGTCTTTCTCATTCCTAAGATAATCTTAATTTTCTTAAAAATAAATCAAAACTATTTATCTTTTTTTTCAAAAAGTTTTATAAAAAGAAAGAAAAGAGTTTTTATATAAAAGAAAATTTTAAAAAGTTCCTAAGAAGAAGTGGAAAAGAAAGAAAATGTAAAACTACCTATGTTAGTAAACCCTCTGAAAGTACACCTAGAGGGGGTGAATAGGTGTACGGCTAATCTAATGAACTAAATGTGAAAATTAAAAACTTAATTGCAACAAACTTAATGCAACTGACAAGTGTAATCGAATTCTCGATGAAGGGCTCTAGACTAACTCCTCTCGATTCCTTTGAAAGAGTTGAGGCGTTATATGAAGCTCTCGTGGTTAGCACAAGTGAGGCACACACAAACAAACAAGCATATAATGGATATATGACAATATGAATGATGCAAGGCACAATAGTAAAGAAGAAAGTTAGAGTCAATGGATCAAAGCAAACACCGAGATTTGTTTCGAGGTTCGAGCACCCAGCTCTACGTCCCCGCCTTCACACAGAAGGATTTCCAATCCACTAACTTGTTCACACAGGACTCCCACACAGGGAACCTCCACTGAGGATTTGGGGCAATACAATAAATAGGAGTACACAACTCCTCTCTTTACAAATATAACCTCTACACTTAGAGGTTAGGCACAACCAACACAAATACCACCTCACACAAGAGGGGTAGGCACTTAGCCAATACAAAACAATCACCTCACAGTTGAGGGATTCCATCACCACCCCACCTCACAATAAAGGGAGCTAAACACCAATCTCCACCTCTCACTAGAGGGAGCCAACCACAACTTCCACATCACCTCACAATAAAGGGATACCAAATCATCACCTCTCTCATAGAGGGATATCACAAAGAAGGAAGTTTACAACTTGGTGGTTACCACAACCACAAACTAATTTTCCCACAAATAAAAGATCCTAATAGATAGGATAGCAAGATATGGCTCAAGTGTGGAAAACAGAGTTTAGAAATCAAAAACTCAAAGAAACTTTTGGAAAACAACTAGGATAAGATTAAAATGAAGATCAAAAATCAATCCCAAAGTTTCTCCTTTTTCTTAAATTTTCCAACCCTTTAAAACAAAACAAAGATCATATTTAATGCTCTAAAACTCTTTTTGAGACTTGAAATAAAACACTAGAGAATGGGAGAATTTTGCTCTTGAAAGTCTTAACCAAACCCATTTCAAATGGGGTGTAAATAGCCCATAGAAATACTGTCCGTTGGCAGGCAGAAAGGAAAGATTTGACCTTCCGGTCGACCGGCCGGTCGACCGGCCAACGGTCAAATTTTAGACCGTTGAGACTTCCGGTCGACCGCCCGGTCGACGGGCCCTGACCAGAGAGCAACGGCTCTTTGGCCGGTCGATCGCCCGGTCGACCGGGCAACCAGAGAGTGGGTTGCCTTCAGTCGGTCGACCGCGGTCGGTCGACCAGCCCAAGGCGCTGGTTGCGTGCACGTTCTTGTGCACGTCCGGTCGACCGTTCCAGCCGATCGGCTCCTGGTCCGGTCGATCGGTCGGTCGACTGCCAGAGCCTGGCAGACTGTTTTAAAGGACTTTAAAACTTGTTTTTTATTATCCTATTAAATTCCATAAATCTCTCTAAAATTCAGAAAAATGGTTTCAGTATAATACTTTGATAAACAAACATGTGTGAAAAAATTCAACATATATTTCAAATAATTTGAACCATTTTTGTGACTTAGAAATTTTGTCAAAACCAAAATCTGTATTTTTCAAACTTGAATTTTTGAATTGAAAATTCGTTTTGTCCAAAACTCATCCAAATACAAAACACGATATGAAAGAACATTTAGGCATGTAGTATATGGATATAATCCATTATACATATAAAGATATATATCAATGTTTTTGACACATAAATATAAAAATAAGTTTTTGTTAAAACACCAAAAACTCGAAACTCATGACACAGACAATCAAACTAAGTTTAATTAAATAGTTGAAGAATAGATGTATATAGAACAAATCTAATATACATTAAACCATGTAAACTTGTTGATTCTATCTATTCATGAAAACCAAGATCGGTTAAACTAAAAATTGAAAACCAAAACATAAAACTTAAACAAGTGTGTGTTGTGAACTTTAGCATATCATACTATCTAATCTTTAACAAATGGATCTAAGACATAATCTAAACTATGTACCGAGGTCTACTTGACGAACTCCATCTTCAAGCCGACTCGATCCAAACGTGATCCACCGAGCTTGACTCCAACGAGTGCTAGGTATGAACTTTAACGCTCGGGCTCTTGAATAACCATGTGAAAAACTCCAAAACACCTTTGTTGAAGCTAATCACCTACTAATATCTTGGTTAAGTATCTGAAACTAAGTATCACAAGATTATTAGTAAACATAACTATATGAGTTAATCATCATCAAAAGTAGAGTGGAAGGCCTCTGGGCAACAATCTCCCCCTTTTTGATGATGACAAAACTCATGAAGTTATATATGCATGGATTAAAGTTAAGCTTCAAAGAAGCTCCCCTTTAACTCATGCATAGCAATAAACAATAAATATATGTAATGTATACTAAACATGAATATGCATCAACATGCATAAAATAATGAAATGAACATGCTCTTGATACCAAACATGAAATAAATTGCTCTTGATACCAAACTTTTAAAATAAATTCCTTTTCCTTTTTAAAATAAACATGTTCTTAAATAATTGCTTTTGATACCAATGTTTTTTCAATGAAAAAACTTAAGCTCTTGATACCAATCAAAGCCTCTTGATGCCAATCAATAAAATAAAATTCTTGATACCAATTGGAAAGATAATCACTAAACAATAAACATGCAATAAACTCATGCATATAAACTCAAATACTTCTCCCCTTTTTTATCAATCATCAACAAAAGGGGTCAAAGAAAACAATATTCTCCTCCTTTTTGTCTTAAACAAAAAAAAATCAATGAGGGGTTAAATCTAATCAAAACATTATGATACCAATTGAAAGAAAAATATATCAATTTAGTGCATCATGATATCAATGAAATATACTTTTTGAAAGTATATAATGTGGTATATAAAACAAATCTTTTATTGTTTTCTTTATAGGAAGTAAATTTATAGGTAATCTTAATACCAATTTGTAAAGATTAGTACCAATTGAAAGTAATTTTTCATTAAAAGCATATGATACTAAAAATAATCAATATCCTTTTTCAATTATTTTTAACATAAAGTGTGGGAGTAGAATAACAAAACCAATTGAAAGGTGAAATATAATTTTTTCTCCCCCTTTATGAAATACCAATAAAATGATGCATAAGCTTGTATAAGATACCAATTGAAACATAATCAATTGAAATATGATATGCATTTAAAAAATTAAGCTTAGCATAACTAAAATTTGTGCTCAAGGATATAGAGATACAGTAAGCACAAATAAAGTATATATATATATGTATGAAAATTGAATACCAATCGAAATTGATACTATTTGAAGAGTAATCATACATATATAAAACATATATGAGTATACGGAAAAAATGTCAATACTGATACCAATTGAAAAGATCCAATGATACCAATTGAAACACAATAATATCAAGTATATAACTCATATTATCTTCCACCCAATTCATGCACATGTTTAAAAGGATTTTCAATAAGAAGTATACAAGGATGGGTAGGGTTTTCAAAAATAGGTTTGAAAATATAATATGTTTGAAAAGCTCAACAAATGAAGAATACGAACTAGTTATTAAAAAAATTTTAAACTAGTACGAAATCCTTCAAGTAAGGAATAAAATAAAATATATTTCATGAAAAACATGTAGATCACATGATCACCAAACACTCAAAATCTATATAGTACAAATTGTATTCATGAAAACAAAATCATAAGAAAACATTGGATATAGTGAGTGTATAAGAATTATGTGACACATTATCATGAAACTAGGCAATCGAGCTCAAAATGAAATTTCTAAAAAAAAATAATATGAAAATCATCAAAACTAGAATCCTTCAAGTTGTATGTATGTCATGTACAAACTAAGTATACATACATATCCAAAACATAACGAGTCCACAAAAGTATATGCATGAAGGCAAGTGGCTCAAGAATGTATATGTATAGCTAATAGTTTAGACACAATAGACATATACATGAAGCTAAACATATAAACATAAAAAACATGAAGAAAATGAGAATAAAGTCAAATGCATGAATCATCAAAACTAGTATACTAGTACATCTAATGAGTACAAATGAGCTTTCAAGCACAAACATATAATGATCTATTTGTGGCTCACAAGTTGTACAAGTATATATCAAAGTCTTAATGAAACAAACATCTAAACATATATTCAAATCATGAAGTATAGAAATCAAAACAAACAACTCATAAACATACATATGATCATTATGTACATGTACATGTATAGATCTAGGACATACACATTAGTTAAAATAAATGTGAGAACACAAAGATAAAATCCATATTAAACATGGGTGTCTCAAAATACTAATCATGTATATCACTAATCTAAATATCATGGCATATAACATACTAATCATGAAACATCAAAACATGCTAAAACAATAATATGAAAAGCATGTAAACAATAATGAGGAGTAAGAGACCATTACCAAAATCTAGAAGGCAACTCTCCATGACTCCAAAACACGGTGGTTCTCCCACCAAACTCTCTTTGAAAGTGATGCATCCAAATAGTTCTCATAAAACTCGGAAGGCATCCACCTCAATGTACTATCGCTCTCACGTCATGCGAGAGCCCACACTTACATCAAATACAACAGGGGTGATCTTTGGTACCCACACTCTTTTGGGTCCATGGGGGTTAATTCCTTTCCTAACCCAAACAAATTTAGTTGCTAAATTTGAATCATGTATATGATCATAGCAAAACTTAGCAAGGTGGCCCTTACGTCCACAATGTGAACAAGTGTACACATGAGCATACATTGTGTGATGGGTGTGACCGTGAGGAGCATGTGTATGCTGTGTATGGTGTGCATGCATAGAAGGAACTTGTTTCTTTCGAAACATAGATTCCAAACGTGTATGGTTCAAAGCACAATGGCTCAAAGTGGAGCCTAAACAATCCACACTTTTCTTCAAACATTATATCATTTTTAATACTTGAAGATAAAGTGGAGCATGTAATAGGTAAGATAGGTGAAGCTATACTAGCATGGCAAACATGAGAATCTAAATCATTTTTTAAAGAAATTTTTTTCTTTAAACAATCTTTCAATTCTTGTGAAATCAAATTTATTTTATTTTTCAAAGAATTATTCTCTTTTAATACAAAATCAAGTTTTGAAGTTAAATCCTCATTTTTCTTCAAAACATATTCACAATCATTTTTACTTTTCAAAATTTTGTTTTCATTAAGTGTAAGATCAAGTTGGGATTTAAGCGAGTCACTTTCACTTGAAATCTCTTTCCTTTCTTGTAAAACATTCTCAAGTCTAGAAGATAAATTTTTATTTTCTTCTTTTAAACCAAGACTTTTCTTTTTCAAAAGTTTGTATTTTGAAATCAAATTTTAACAATTTTTAGCAAGGTCATCATTCATGGCTTGTGCCTTTAAACACCCATTGCAATAAGAACTAGTGCTATCATCTAGTTGAGTTTTCGATTATACCTCAAGGGAGTAATTCCCTTGGACCATTTACATTGTTGCTCTCGGATTCTCTACGATATTCATCCTCTATTTGGATTGGCAATTGAAGCTTGGAGGAGATCAACGTGTTCCACACTGCAAAGGCAGAATCACAGTTAGAAACCAACATAAGATATTCTTTATTAAGCGTGCTTCTAAGTGCCTCAAGGGCTTGTGCATTAGCCTCAATATGCTTGCCATTACCAAGATAAGGTTTCTTGGTAGTGGCAAGGAAAACATGCAAGCCTAGGGTTTTCAAGTACATAGACATCCTAAATTTCCACATGTCAATGTTGGAGACATCAAACATGGGAGGTGACAAGCAATCCATGAGTGTGTGTAAACAATATAATGTGCAAATGCAAATATAGATTAGCAAAAACCAAGATCACACTCCTAGGTGGTTAAACTAAATATCAGGAGCGTAGGCTTTGATACCAATTGAAAGTACACCTAGAGGGGGGTGAATAGGTGTACGGCTAATCTAATGAACTAAATGTGGAAATTAAAAACTTAATTGCGACAACACTTAATGCAACCGACAAGTGTAGCCGAATTCCCGGTGAAGGACTCTGGACTAACTCCACTTTATTCCTCTGAATAAGAGTTGAGGCGCTATATGAAGCTCTCGTGGTTAAGCACAAGTGAGGCACACACAAACAAACCAAGCATATAATGGATATATGACAATATGAATGATGCAAGGCACAATAGTAAAGAGAGAGAGTTAGAGTCAATGGATCAAAAGCAAACACCGAGATTTGTTTCGAGGTTCGAGCACCCAGCTCTACGTCCCCGCCTTCACACAGAAGGATTTCCAATCCACTAACTTGTCCACACAGGACTCCCACACAGGGAACCTCCACTGAGGATTTGGGGTAATACAATAACCGAGAGTACACAACTCCTCTCTTTACAAATACAGCCTCTACACTTAGAGTTAGGCACAACCAACACAAATACCACCTCACATAAGAGGGGTAGGCACTTAGCCAATACAAACAATCACCACCTCACACTTGAGAGATTCCAACACCAACTCCACCTCACACTAGAGGGAGCTAAACACCAATTTCCACCTCTCACTAGAGGAGCCAACCACAACTTTCACAATCACCTCACAATAAAGGGATACCAAATCAATCACCTCTCACTAGAGAGATATCACAAAGAGGGAAGTTTACAACTTGGTGGTTACCACAACCACAAACTAATTTTCCCACAAATAAAAGATCCTAATAGATAGGATAGCAAGATATGGCTCAAGTGTGGAAAACAAAGAGTTTGGAAATAAAAAACTTAAAGAAAACTATTGGAAAACAACAAGGATAAGATTAAAATGAAGATCAAAAACCAATCCCAAAGTATCTCCTTTTTCTTGAATTTTTCAACCCTTTAAAACAAAACAAGATCAAATCTTTAAAGCTCTAAAACTCTTTTTGAGACTTGAAATAAAATACTAGAGAATGGGAGAATTTTGCTCTTGGAAGTCTTACCCAAAACCCACTTCAAATGGGGTATAAATAGCCCATAGAAAATTCTGCCCGTTGGCTGGCAGAAAGGTCAGATTTGACCTTCCGGTCGACCGACCAACGGTCAAATTTTTTATCGTTGAGCCTTCCAGTCGACTGCCCGGTCGACTGGGCCCTGAACCAGAGAGCAACGGCTCTCTGGCCGGTCGACCGCCCGGTCGATCGGGGCAACCCGAGAGTGGGTTGGCTTCAGTCGGTCGACCGCTCGGTCGACCGGCCCAAGGGGCTGGCTGCATGAACGTTCTTGTGGACATCCGATCGACCGTTCCGGTCGACCGGCTCTTGGTCCGGTCGACCGCCAGAGTCTGGCAGACAGTTTTAGGGACTTGAAAAACTTGATTTTTATTATCTTGTTAAATCCCATAAAATCTCTAAAAATGCACAAAAATAATTTCAGCATATACTTTGATAAACAAACATGTGTGAAAAAATTTAACACATATTTCAAACAATTTGAACCATTTTTGTGACTTAGAAATTTTGCTGAAAACCAAAATCTGTATTTTTCAAAACTTGGATTTTTGAATTGAAAATTCGTTTTGTCCAAAACTCATCCAAATACAAAAACATGATATGAAACAACATTTAGGTATGTAGTATATGGATATAATCCATTATACATATAAAGATATATATCAATGTTTTTGACACATAAATCCAAAAATAAGCTTTTGTTAAAACACCAAAAACTCCAAACTCATGACATAGGCAATCAAACTAAGTTTGTTTAAATAGTTGAAGTATAGATGTATATAGAACAAATCTAATATACATTAATCTATGTAAACTTGTTAATTCTATCTATTCATGAAAACCAAGATCGGTTAAATCAAAAACCGAAAACCAAAACATAAACTTAAACAAGTGTCTATGTTGTGAACTTGAGCATATCATACTATCTAATCTTTAACAAATGGATCTAAACATAATCTAAACTATGTACCGAGGTCTACTTGACGAACTCCATCTTCAAGCCGACTCGATCCAAACATGATCCACCGAGCTTGACTCCAACGAGTGCTAGGTATGAACTTTGACGCTCGGGCTCTTGAATCACCATGTGAAAAACTCCAAAACACTTTTGTTGAAGCTAATAACCTATTAATATCTTGGTTAAATATCTGAAACTAAACATCACAAGATTATTAGTAAACATAACTACATGAGTTAATCATCATCAAAACTAGAGTGGAAGGCCTCTGGGCCAACATCCTCCCCCACACTTATCTCATGCATTGTCCTCAATGCATCATGAAAGTGTATATACATAAAATCATGAAAGTGTATATACATAAAACAAATGAGAAAGGAAGGGCAATTACCTTACGATGGTGGCTCCAGTGGTGGTTTGATTGGGCAAAGCGTTGCTATCCAATCAGGATAACGTGGATCTTGAAAGAACCCACCAATGACGTCTCTAATATGACCCAGTAAATGTTAAAGAACTGTATGATCTTATTGAAAAAATTACCCCCATCCAATTTTAATTTTTAAAAATAATTACTGAGTCATTTTTTCAACATTCTTGTCCAACAATGAAGTGTGATTTTGGAGATTTGATTTGGACTCAAATGGAACAGGAATAAAAATCGTTACCGATTCGAGAATTTGACTCAGATCAAGTCGAGATTCAAAAGGGGAGTCGAAGTTGGTTCAAAAATGGGGTCCAAATTAAAGAATTGATGTTCACACACTTTCCCTGGTAATGAAGTGTGATCATAAGATATTGGTGATTCAATTTCACGGTGTACTGGTACAGAATTCAATGTTAACTCTGGAATAGAGAAAAAATCTGGTAAAGATACCAGAGTGATTATTGAATCAAAAAGTGAAATAGAATTACTAATATGAGATTCATGATCACTTTCAAGCTCAAGTTCAATTTTAGGAAAAGGATAACTTGCCAAATGTCAAGGTGGTTCTCAAAATTTTGGGCAAGTTCAAATGGATGCAATGAATTGAATCTTGATTTTTGTCCATAGAAGGAATGTGAATAGGTGAAATGATCGATTTAAGTTCAGAAATTATGGGAATCAAAACTGGCTCAAGAACATTACTTAGTTCAGATAACACTATAGGAGTAGATATTGATTCAAGGATTGGATTCAAATCGCTAAATTGAAACCTCGGTTCACATTCATCTTCAAGTTCAATTTCAGAAAATGGATAACTTGCCAAACTATTAAGAGATCGATGTTGGTCAAGTTCAGGTTGATATGCTGAAATTGGAGCTGGATGTCCAAAATGACATGATCATGAGTCGATGAACATTTGGTGGACATGGTAAGTTAATCGTATTTTGCATTATGCACTCGTTCTCTTACACGAATTTCATAGTTTTTTCACAATAATTTTCTTTTGAATCGTTCTGGAAAAGTGCTATATGAATTTTAGAAATTTGGCGGACATGATGAGGCTACCATTTTTTAAATTATTTTTTCGGCCTCTATCACTTCTTTTAAACTTCTTTCCAATAATGATTTTTCTTCAATTGGTGGTTCAGAAAAAGGAGTATATGAATCAAAATTGGGTGAATATTGTGAAAATTGTGGATAAGATGGTTGAAAATTGGACTCAGGGTAGGTGAATCCCCATGAACTCTATGAAGAGTGGAAGGTATTTTGAAAATTATAGGCATTTGATTGGGGATATGGGTCATATTGAGTCGGATAATCCAACTTGGTATATATAGTTGGTTCATGTTGTACGTAGCCGGGTTGGAGTATCCAAGTCAAATGAAGTCGGGGTGAAATATGGATTCATGTTAGGATTGAAAGAATTATTGTTGTTGAAATCTATTTCACAATTTACAAAAAAAAAAAAAAAAACAAACAAAAAAAAACAAACCCACAAAGAAAAAAAGAAAAAAAAACAAGCCTATGCTAGGGTTGACTTAGACCTGGACGACTCCTAACTGGTTAGACTGTCCACGGGGGGTATATTATCGAAATCTGACCACGAGTTAATCGACTAGGTAGGGGCAAGATCAGTGGGAGGTATCCGTGCCGGAGCAACTGGCCTAATTATGCCAAACCACTATTCTTCGAGGTTTCGCCTCTCAATACCAACCTTAGACACTGATTTGATAAGAGTTAATTTCTAACAACTTCCCCTTAGGTCAATCTCTTAAATGAGTCCAAGATGTACCTAGGGGCCAACGTCTAGCAAGTTTCATTAAGGCTTGGGTTGTGTGAGTGGGGAGGTGATTTTTTGGCTAAGAGAGGGTAATGACTTCTCCACCTTATGTTGTATTGGGTTTTACCCTTAAGTTTAATTTGGGCATTGTGCAATACAGATAAGAATGAACACACAAAGAGAGTAAATCACCTCACATGTTTGTCCTAACTATATGCTATGCAATATGTACACCTCCTATCAATATCACAATAACACAAGAATAAAATACAGTATATTTGAATGAAAATTGACACGTGCCTAGATGCAAATGTCTAAACCGTTTTAAAGCATTCAATTACTGTATTTTAGTTCTTAAAATTATTTACAGTGCACAGGTAATATAAATAAAAATTAGCAGCAGAGTATATGAATGTACAAGAGCAAGTGTGGACTTCTGCAACGCTAAAAATTTAACCTGCACACCAAAAACTAAGAAGAAAGTTAACAAAAATGTGAAATCAAACCGTTCCCATCCCCGGCAATGGCACCAAATTTGATCGGGGGAAAACCTCGCACGAAAAAGTGTATATTTTGAAATCGATATTTAAAGTGTATGTGCTTTGGCTTCCTCGATACTTCCGTTATAGCATAGAGGCTAAAACGAGTCGAATCCACAAGGACGGGAGGCAATAGAAGCTTTACCGGTTGATTCACGTGTGTGTTAAAAGTTCTTCAATGTTTGAAAGAATGAATAGAAAGGAAAACAAAGAATGAAAGAGAAGTACGGGGAAACACAAAGAAGTGAGAACATAAAAGATAAAATGTTTTAGTTTTTAGAATATTTCTAAAACAAAGTGAAAAGATAAAGAAAACCCATGGCTACTAACTACTAATTACTCCACCAACATGCTAGCCTCTTAGTGATAGTTGCCTCACACGTATCATTGGTCATCACTAGTCCTTGGTTCAAGAGATTTATAAAGCATGGCTCATTATGTTAACTTTCACATCCAAATTCAACCAACGAGTGCAAGCTACACTTAAATCATCAAAACCCAATAAGAGCAAATATGAAATAAAGTAATGCTAGCTTGTTAGAGATTTAGATGTTAGTGTTAGATCCATCATCATGAGCCATTAATGGCTCTTACAAGAGTAAGGCCAAGTAGAGGCTATTAGATTCATGTGGATTGTCATAAAAGAAGTAGACTAGTTAGTGGTTAGTAGTTAGTTGCCATGAGTGAAAAGATTAGCTAAATATGTAAAAAGAGTTAGAGAAAAGAAAACAAAGATAAGGTAAGAGAGCACCATTCATAGATTGTCACCTTCTATTACAAGCACTCTTGCTTCCCAACATGTACCACTCTCTCTCCCTATTACAAGATCTACAAGAAATGAAAAATACAAAGGAGGAAGAAGAAGAACACTAATCTAAACTACCCTAAACTACAAAATGGAGATGAAAACTATCTTAAACTCTGCATATCTTCTGCTCTGGAAGTCCAACGAGTATTTATAGGCACCATGGGAAAGGGGGCTAGGGGGCAAACACTGGCCCAAAGTACGGCCGTCGCATTTCCGCAGCAGTTCTAGGGCTGCGCGCGTCGAGCTTCGAGCCGCGCGCTGTCGCTTCTATTCCCTGTCAGCTGGATGTCTCGGTTTCTAGTTTTGGGCCCCTGGTTTTGACGAATCAGCTCTCCAAACTCAATGGCTATATTATAGGCCTTTAATTACCCATTAAATGGTGATTTAGGGTCTTCTTCTTCATTGCACATCATGGACGTAGAAACATGCAAGAGAGGTGTTTATTAGCAGAATTTAATATGAAATAAATGTGAAGATTTGGTATGAAATATGCAGTTTTAGAGACTAATCACAAATCGAAAATATGTTAAAAATGCAAAATACATGTTTGAGATGAATTTGGACATAGTTGAATAGAAAACTAGCTGTTGGGAAATAAATCAGGCAGGTTTACTGCCTAGCTGTTGAGTTGTCATCACTATCTAGGCATATCGATAGGTATGACTCCAACGGTCAAGTTTTCAAAACTTACATAATAATTGTCAATAGAAGAGTCGGGTTATCAATATACTGAGACATTCTCAGTCTTTATTAACCCGACTGTCGACAACTTTACTTAGTTATTGACAACTGAGCTCAGAGCCAGTCTCTGTTAGCTACCCTGTCGACAGTTGAGCTATTCTCAGCCTATGCACATGTATCAGCAGTCGACATGGCTGTCGGCTGTCCTGGTACATGGACAGTTATAAAAACTATTTTAAAATATATTTATAAAATAAAAAACTTATTTTCAATATATTTTAAGTAAAAGTAAATCATGTTTTAAATATTTTAAAAATGCAATATGGAAAACCTTTGGATATGATTTTGAACATGATTTTTAAACTTGATGTATGAAAAAAAAGGGAGAAGAATATGAGTTTAAAGAAGATGAGTTTTATGACTTGTATTTGTTTTATGACTTGTCTTTAATTTATGACTTATTTTTGATAACTTATTTTCATTGGATATGGTTATGATTCATATATATTTTTGAGATTTGAGTTAGTACGCATAATTTCAGGGGAAGCTTTTCTTGAAGCTCTTTCGTATCTTGTTTATTAACTCATGAGTTTTGTCATCATTAAAATAAAGAGTAATTGTACCCTTGCCAACAATCTTCCCTTTGATGATGACAAAACTCATACGTTAATTAAATAAGATAGGAAAGACCTTCAATAAAAGCTCACCCTGAATTATGCATACTAACTCAAATCTTAAAAACATATATGAATCATAACCATATATACTGAAAACAAGTCATCAAAAACAAGTCATAAATCAAAGACAAGTCATAAAACTCATATTCTTCTCCTCTTTTTTATTATACATAAAAAAAGAGAGATTAAGAAAACAAAAAAAAATTTTAAAAATTTTCAATTTAAATACCAATTGAAGTTAAAATGATTTTAAGTTTGAAGTCAAAATAAATAGATAACAATTGAAATCTTAGTTGAAAACAAAACAATTTGGGATATAATGCCAATTGAAATTGAAATCAAAATAATTTAGATTTATCTCCCCTTTTAGAAAAAGAGTAAGAACATAACAAATCCATTTAAAAAGTTTTTCACCTTTTAAAATATTAAAATAAGGTATGCTATCAAATATTATCAAAACCAAATAATCAATAGATATGGAAAAATGCATTCAAAGTTCAATAGTGTGTGAAACATAGATGTGTCAATGTTTAACTCATATCATATAAGATTAAATATATAAGCTTGTTAAAAAGATGCCAATATCAATATTTTCTAAAATCAAGCTTATCATGAAACCAATTGTACTAAAGACATGCACAGACTTGTATAAACATACACGATTGAACAACTCATATATATGTATGAAAATTTTCACAATTTTTACTATACATGTATAAACATGAATGAGTACACAAGAATCATATATCAAAAATATTATGTGTGTCTCATTGCTATCACCAACCTAACAACACATGTATAAAATTAATCAACTAAATCATATAAGAAATGATCATCCAGCCAACCGCCCACAAAGGGTAGACGTTTTCAAAAATAACTATATGGAAATAGTTGAAAACAATTGAGTGTTTTTAAACATCATTTAAACTCAAATAAATTTAAATAAATTTCAATAAATTTCACAAAATAAGTTCATGTAAATACAATAGAGCACAAATAAGTGTTGATAAAAAATTACAACATATTACAAACATGTGAACTTATTTTGAGAAGAAAAATTTCAATCAAGAAACCAAAATTGTATTTTCTGAAAACTAAATTTTTAAATGAAAACTAGTTTTCCATAAATACAAAAATAAGTTATTCAAACATATTTGCAGCTCAATAATGTATGGATATACAAAAAAAATGATATGAAATTATTTTTGATGAAAACCAAATACGAAATGTAAACTGGTTAAACCAAAATCAAACTTTTGTATACGTGTAAGCTTGAGCAATCAAAACTTATCTATTCTTTATAAGAGATTTAACTCTCAAGCTCTAAACTCTAGTCTTCTTGTAGATCTTCTTCTCTAAGTAGACTTGATACAAACTTGATTCTCCGAGGTAGACTCCTCTTTGAGTGCTAGATATGTTATATAAGTTTGAGCTCTTGAATTACCATGTGTTAGCTCTAAACTTGACTTTGAGTCTTTTAGTGAAGATAAATATCAATTAAGATCTTGATCAATATTTAAAACTTAAACGCAACAAGATCATTAATACTATAAGTACATAAGTTGAATAATAATAAAATTAGAGTGTGATGGGCCTTTGGGCCAACATTTCTAAAATAGTTCGCGCCACTCAGCCGAGAATTTTGGCTATTCGCCCGATATTGTGCCGCTTGAAACTCTGATTCCTTTGTGTAATTGATCTGTGTGCTGTTGTACGTTGACTAGTCTTCAGATGTGTAGCTATAGTCAATGGCTATGTAGCTGTTTGACTTTGTCTTTTGAGCTCCATCTTTTTGCAATTGTTTCTTTTCATCATATATACTTTGTTAGTATATGCATTTTCTCTACTGAGTTTTGGATCTACATCTCTCTCTGTAAAGGTCTAATGATATATTGACAATCTGTTTCTCTCTTTAGTTTAAAGCATTCTTTTGACCTAATTTCTACAAAACATAAATAAAACACCCATACAAAATTAAATAGCAAATAATAGGCATAAAAATTGTATAAGATAAGTCTATAAATTACAAAAATTACTTCTCCATGACCTCTTGATCTAGCTACATCTGGAGCGAGTTGATCTCTATTGTCTTCTCACTGATAGGCTCGCACAAAAAGGAGACATCTTCCTTCGCCTTCTTCAACTCCTCTAGCCTAGCCAAGAGGCCCTCAATCAACTCGAGCTTCTTCATCCGCAAGCGCTTTACATCCTTGAACAACTCCTCCACCTACTAGACTAGCTTCCCCTTCCCCCAATCCTCTTGGAAAGTTGATCTTCAAGGTTGCTGATCCTGGATTGATTACAGGTCAACTTGAGTCTAGATAAAAAGTTAAGAGGTCATTCAGCCTGAGCTCCATGCACAGGGTAACGGGGCATCGAAAGAAATTGACCTTTCTCCACCCGCTCTCACTAGGCACGCAAGTAGCCCAGCAAAGACACATGTTCCTCTCTTAGACCAAGGTCAGACACTCCTTCAACTTGATTCTTACTTAGGGAGTCATCAGAGTCAGAGTCGCCTAGGCTCTCCATAAGCCCCTCAATGAGTGAGATGGCTGAGGATCCACCGCTCAAAGAACCATAAAGTTTGGGTACCACAGACCCGGAGACACCAGGCTCATCGGCAACCCAAGCGAGTCCACTTAGCATCAGGGAATCCAATAGCATCAAGGCATTCCCTGATGAGAAGGTGGTTGCATCCTTAACAGCCTCACTTGGCTACAAACAATAACAAGACATCAACACAGAAAGCAAACGGAAAATTAAAAGAGACAAGGATACTCAAAAAATTTAAATTAACAGAAGGAGAAATTATAATACACATGCGACAAGATTGAGGTTACTCAAACACTCACGGTGTCTTGATGCGCCTCAGCAACTATGGAGATCGAATCCGTCCTGCAATCTCCAGAACGCACCTCCGGGGCTTTGCTCAATGAGGGAGTTGTTGGCGTAGAGGGGATAACTCAGCGCTTTGCCTTGCCTCCTATTGTTGAACCTCAAAAGCTTGAAGGCCTTGACCTGCTTCTGCAGCCTCTCGACATCTTCCTCGGCCTGTCTTTCAGCCCCCCTGATTGTAGGAAAATAAAGATATAGTTAAAGGTTAGAAGGATGTTATCTGGATGGATGCGTGTCTCCGTCTTTCATAACATATCTGCGGTAGCAAGGGCTATAGCAGGTCGAACCTCAAGGAGAGATGCGATGAAACTTTTCGGTATTATTACCTTCTTATTATCTTTTCTATCTAAAGAACTTGAAAAAGAAGGGATGGGTTGTATGTGGATAAAGTATTAATCTAAAAGAAAAGTTCACATCTTACTAATAATCCACCGCTATAACATGCTAATGCCTAATAAATAATGACTTCACATCAAACCCTAAACATGATATTCTACCACAAAATCAAGTAAGATACATAAGATAGAAACTAGGTTATGATTTAAAATAACACTAACCAAGTTTTACGTTACAATATCAAAATTGTCATCAAGAATAAAGTAAGAAAAAACATTAGAAAGTACTTAGCAAATCTTAACCCTATTTGAAATAACACCAATTAAAATTTAACATTAAAATATCAAGATCTTCATCAAGTACAAATCAAGAAAAACAGTTAAAAAATATTAGCAAATATTGGACTTAGTTGCTTATCCTAATGTGTCTTCAAGAACAAGGACTTGAGTAGGCATGCATACGATCTAATTTGGTTATCTACTAGATGCTAGATGTATGTAGTGTTAGCAAGCTATGAGAAAAGATCTAGCTACTCATACTTGAAGAATAAATTAAGAAAGTATATAAAAGAAAGTATACAAAGGAAGCAAATAAATATCAATGAAAAGAAAATTGAAAATAAGATAAAAAAACCTTCTTTATTGAGTTGTCACCATCAAAATACAATAGCTCCTTCCTTCTTTATAAACTTGAACTAAACTAAAATCAGAAATTACAATAGAGATTAAGAAAGAAAAGATGATCTAAAGAAAATCCTAAACTTAATTTTTTGAGATGCCTCTCCTCTTTTACTCTCTAAGAGTATTATAGGGGATTTCGATAGTAGAGTTCTAGTAAAATATTGCCCCCAAACCGTCACGCAGCAGCATTTTCGTGGCAAAAAAGAAGGAGGCGCGACCTTTTTATGAAGTCTGGGCACGCACTTTGGCGCGTGACTTCATCTCATCCATTCATCTGAAGATTTATCCTTAGAATCCTCGTTTGAATTTTAGAATTTAAAATAAATTTGTCTCCTAGATAACTTGGGAACACATTATCTATAAATTCAAATTTTAAACTTGAATTCTCTTCTTTATCTTTGACTTGGAGATTAAGGAACTTAATTTAAATTAACTTTCTCTTTTATCTCTGACTTAGGATAGGATAATTTCTGAATTAACTAGGCTTGAAGGGCTCTTTGGTTTCTCTTTAATTTGTGGACTTTTTAGGGCTCTTTTCGTTTCTCTTTTAATTCAATGAGGCATGCACATTACTAAACAATAAAATGATTAAATAGCAGTGATTTATAAAAAAATATAAAATGTGACTAAAAATATGCACTTTTGAAAAACAATCACACCTCCACACAATTTTTTTACTTGTCCTTAAGTGAAACAAGAAAAAAAGAACGAAACTAATCTAAATTAACTCACTTTTATAGGATTCACGATTGCACTTAGCACGTACAACAAGTCGTTAAACCTCTAGGTTACCTTTAGAGGACGAGTATTATCTCGTAAGGTTTTTTAGTGAATTACACCCACAAATTCATAAAGAAAGTAAAATAAAAATTAGTATTTTCAAAATTCATTTTAAAAGAGAAAATATTTGAGAGATTTTTGCAAAAACCAAGTTAATCTATGTTCTAGGATCACATAATTATCCATTCTTATCCTTATTTCGATGCAATATTCATTATCAGTTTAGATTAGGATTAAAACTGAATTTCTCACTGAGTCTATTATTTTCCCCTAAGTTATATGCCCCTTTGTGACTGAGAATTTTTGACTCGGGATTTTTTAACTTCAACTCTTATGCCTTATATATTAATATCTATATACAACCCTCTTTTTCTTTTTTGAAAGAAGTTCGAAGTATTACCACTTTGTTGCTCTTTAAGCACTCCTTTTTTTTTAGTATGTATAACTCATCTAATTTTTTTCCTATAAGTATCAAGGGCTCTTAAGGCCCTAATACCTAACTAATTGACTATTAGATGTATTAATACATATATTATATTTATTTATATTTTTTTCAAATATACCTAATTACCTTTCGCATAAATACCAAGGCTTCCTTAGGCCAAAACACCTAGCTAATCAATAATTAGATTTATTTTTATTTTTTTATATTTCATATGTGTGTATATATATATATATATATATATATATATATATATATATTATATATATATATATAATATATATATATATAAAGCACAAGACTCTATGTTTTGAATCCTAAGCGTGTAAGTGTATAAAGTATGTATATTTTATCAAGGTAAAATCCACGCTAAATTACTTTTTCAATTTTTTCTCCTAAATCTAAAAATTAAACAAATAATCTTATTTTGATCGAGCATTAAGAAATCCTAATTATCATTTACTTATTCCTTAAAATTAACTTAATTACTTACAAGAATAAATTAAAATTTAATTTCTTTTTTCTAAAATTTTTAAATTTTTTTAAAAGAAAAATTGTTAGTATCTATCTATGTTAGTATGTTAGTAAACTCTCCCCCAAACTATCTCATGCATTATCATCAATGTATGAATGAATGCACGTATGCATGAAAAAGACGAAAAGAAAGGCAAAAGGTTACCTCAAGGTGGTGGTTCCGGTGGTGGTCGGATTGGGGCAAGCATTACTATCCATCTATATAACAAGGATCATTAAGGAACTCACCTTTGTTAATCTCTTTCTTATATACAGAGTTACAACCCTCAATATGAATAGGATCATGAAAAATCCTAACATAAAACTATCTCCATTATATGACCAAGTTTGAAAAACCATCTCATAGTCATAAGTGTCTACACCTTGGTCCAGTGATAGAATGTAATTTGTTGAAGTGATTGATTTGGACTTAAGAATATTAGGTTTGGGAACCAATACTAACTCGGAAAAATCAGTTTCGAGCTCAACCTGATTAGAATAATTCTTTGACTTCTCAACAAAATTCTCCTCACAAAATTTATTAAATTCATTCTCCAATTTTGTTTGAAATAAAAGTTCATCTTTACCACATTCATCCTCACAATATGATTCAACTTGCTCCTTGGAAGGTGTACATGAAATACACCTAGAGGGGGTTGAATAGGTGTTTTGCTAATCATATGCTATTTTAAAGCTACTTATGATGAATTATGCAAATGATCACTCAAAATAAAAATTGAAGCTGAATTTCCCGTGAAGGGCTCTAGAACTTCTCCTCTTTGATTTCTCTAGATATTGAGTTGAGGTGCCCAATTTCCTCCTTGTTGAGATGAGTATAGATCTATAATGAGAGTGATGGAATGAAAAGCATTATAGAATACAAGATGAACAATTGTACAAGTATGAATAATGAAAAGCAATAGAGAGCAAGACACAAGCAATCACAAATATAAAGGAATTGTTACAAGGTTCGAGACACCGCTCTATGTCCCCGCCTTGACCACTACGAAAGATTTCACTGTCCTTTAAGGGATCTTCCACAAGGGACCTTACATAAAGGAATTACAAGTTGGTCTATAAAACCGGAGTGCACAACTCCAACAACTTAACGCTCTACACAAGAGGTGGCACAAAGCCAATTTAGGTTATAAAGCTCTTTGTGATCCAACAAGATCACAAACACCCTCTCTTACAACTTTTTATAGAGTAGGATATGGTGTATCTCAAGAAGTTAAGTGAGAGAATAGATTCAGTTAGAAAGATGTGAAGAGCTTTAAAAATAACTGAAAATAGCTTTGAAAAGAAATGCTTGAAGATTGGAAGCTAGAAAAACTTTTCTCTTTTGAAACAAATTTAAAAACTTGTAAACTTGTGTTATCTTCTTATATAAAAATCAAATTCAATGACCCATATATATAGGCAATGAATAAATATAATTTATAAATCAATCTGGTCATTTGGGGTGTATTTAGACACTTGGGAACCAAAAATACCAATTGAAATCCACTAAAAATAAAACAGATTCAAAAACTAGCCATTATAGCCAACTATAAAAGATTTAAAAATACATGAAACAATTTTAAAACTTATGAATCAAAAAATACAAGCATTTAACTTACCACAAATGAATGAAAATCTATTATAATCTAATGGTTCAGTAAAATGTCTGCAAGTTGAAAATCGGTGAAAATATAATCAATTTCAATATCACCTTTCTCACAGTGATCTCTAAGAAAGTGGTATCGAATATCTATGTGATGTTGATCTGCATTTTTGGTCATATAAATGGTGCTTGTATTATCACAAAATAATTTAATATGGTCATAACGCAAATCATAGTCAAGGAGAGTATGTTTCATTCAAAAGACTTGTACACAACAAGCCCTGCCGCAATATACTCCGCCTCGGCAATTGAGAGGGCTATAGAATTTTGCTTCTTGAAAGGCCACGAAACAAGATAATTTTTTAGAAATTAACAAGG
Source organism: Agave tequilana (assembly GCA_038442645.1). NCBI lineage: Eukaryota > Viridiplantae > Streptophyta > Magnoliopsida > Asparagales > Asparagaceae > Agave > Agave tequilana. Next base: position 27,306 of record JAVJIF010002967.1, read on the forward strand.
ACCACTAGTTCTCTTCCTATCCACTCTACAATTTTTAGCCCAGAGGCCTTTCATCTTAGTTTTGATGATGACTAATATATGAAAGCTAGTTTATTAATGATCTTGTGTTTATATAGTTTCAGTTATTAATCACGATATTATTAGGTGTTTTAACTTCAACAAAGGAGTTTTGGGAGCTAACACATGTTGATTCAAGAGCTCGCGTGTCAAGATCGCATCTAGCACTCATATGGAGTCAAGCTCGTTTGGATCGTGTTTGGATCGGGTCGTCTTGAAGATGAGGATCGATAAGAAGACTTCAGTTTGTGTTTAGATCTTGTGTAAAGATAGATTAGTGTTCATTTTCTCAAGTTCACACACACAAGTTCAATTTGTTTGTTTTTCAGTTTAATCAGTTTTCGGATTTCGAATAGACATATATATGATTTTCATGAATAGATAGAATCAAAACAAGTTTACATGATTTAATGTATATTAGATTTCATCTATATACATCTGTGCTTCAAATATTTGGAAAAACTTATTTTGATGGTCTATTTCATCTGTTTGGAATTTTGTAATTAACAAAATCTATTTTTGGATTTCATGACAAAAACATAGATATATACATTACATGTCAATTGGATTCTATCCATATACAATATGCTTCAAAAAGAGTTTAAATATCTTATTTTTATATTTATACAAGTTTGGGAAAATTAGATTTCCATTTCAAAGTTTAGTTTTCAGAAAATACGATTTTCAGTTTAAAACTTAATTTCAATATCACAAAAATAGTTCAAATGGTTTGTAATATGTATTGTTTTTTGATTACACATATTTGTTATTTAAAGATCTAACAAGAACATATCTTTGTGGAATTTATTTGTATTTATGAGATTTTATTGGAGATTAAATGCCTAAATTTTAAGTCCTGAAATGCTTGCCAGATCCCACTGGCGGTCGACTGGACGGTCGACCAGACCAGGTGTCGGTCACCGGACTGGTCGACCGATGTGCACAAGAAACGTGCACAGGCCAGCCATGTAGGCTGATCGACCGCGCGGTCAACCAACTGATAGCACCCAACTCTCGGGCGCTGCCGGTCGACCAGGCGGTCGACCGACAGGCTTGGCCCAGCGACCGGAGGCACAACGGTCAGAAATTCGACCCTTGGCCGGTCGATCGAAAGGGCAATCTGGCCTTTTTCTAGCTGCAACGGCTCTTTTATTTGGGGGCTATATAAAGGGGTCATCTTGGGCTGTTTTTAACAATGATTTTTTAGAGCTAAATTTTCTATCTTTCTAAGTTCTTTTTGCAGCAAGTTTAAAAGAGTTTTTGTGGTTAAAAAATTTATCTTTTTAGTTTGGTTTCAAGGGTTGAAAAATAAAAGAAAATAGAGTATTTAGGATATTGGTTTTGATCTTAATTTCTATCTCTATCTAGTTATTTTTTTTCAAGTATATTTCTTTGTGATTTATTTTTCAAACACCTTGTTTTCTCACACTTGAGTTGTCATCTCTGTCCTATCTATAGGATTTTGTTTTTGTGAGAATTATAGTTTGTGGTCTATTGTGATCACCAAGAGTGTTTGTGGTCTATTGTGATCACCAAGAGTGTTTGTAGTCTATTGTGATCACCAAGTTGTAATCTTTCTTTGTCTTTAGATTTATGCCTATCCCTCTAAGTGTAGAGGAGATTGTGTTTTGGATTTGTAGCTATCCCTCTCTGTGTAGAGGTGATTGTGGTGGAGTTTGATTTTGTTCTTTTATCCCTCTTGTGTAGAGGTGATCGTTGTTTTGGCTTTGTGCCTTGCCTCTTGTGTAGAGGTGGTTGTGTTGGAGAGAGGAGTGTTGGCCCAAAGGCCTTCCACCCTAGTTTTGATGATGATTAACTCATGTAGTTATGTTTACTAATTATCTTGTGTTGTTTAAGTTTCAGATCTATTAACAAGATATTAGTTTGGTGATAGCTTCAACAAGAGGAGTTTAGAAGCTTATCATGGTGATTCCGGTGCTCAAGCTTCAAGATCTTTCCTTTGCACTCGGTGGATCACGCGTTTTGGAGCAAGTCTTCTTGATGACACAAAGACTTAGGTATCCTAGTTAGTTTAGTGTGTTTAGATCCATTTGTAAAGCTTAGTATAGTTGATATGCTCAAGTGCACATACACACACGTTTCATGATTTGGATTTTGGTTTTCATGAATAGTTTGATCAAAACAAGTTTACATGTTTTATATGTATATTAGATGTGCTCTATATACATACATGCTTATATGACTTATACAAACTTAGTTTGACGTACCTATTCATGTAGTTTTATGTTTTGGTATAAAACATATTCTTTGAAATTAAAGACAAAAACTGTGATATATTTTGTGAATGTATATTGGACCTATGTCCATATGCATCATGCTTAATAATGTTCAAATATCATGTTTTTGTATTTCTATAAGTTTTAGGAAAATCAGATTTCCTATTGAAAAATCAAGTTTGATAAAAATACAAGTTTTGGTTTTTGATAAAATTGGCAAGACACAAAAATGAATTGATTGATTGATATATGTCTTGAAAATTTTTATCACATGTTTATGTTTCAATATAAAATGATAAATAAGTTTTATGGGATTTTCAGAAAAGATAAAAGATTTTTATAAAATATTTTTCCCAAAATTTCTGAACTTATTTTTTGTGCTGACAGGCTGGTCGGTCGACCGGGACGGTCGACCGCACCAAGGAACGGTCGACCGCACGGGTCGACCGACGTGCACAGACGTGCACGTCTGGCAGCACAGTGGTCCGGTCGACCGTACGGTCGACCGCTGCAGAGAGTTCTGCTCTCTGGATTTCTGGGTCGACCGGGCGGTCAACCGGTGGCTCCAACGGGTCAAAATATGACCGTTGGACGGTCGACCGTTGCCTGTCAGAGCTGCCAGCTCAGCTCTAACGGCTAGTTTCTGTTTTGGCCTATATAAACCCCATCTCTTTGGATTTTGGCCAAGGTTTTCAAGGAGAAAAATTTCAGACTTTCTCTAGTGTTTAAAAGAGTTTTAAAAGAGTTTTTTAAGTCAAAAAGATTTCATCTTATTTGTTTTTGGGTTTTTGGAAAATCAAAGAAAGCTAGGGTTTTGGGAGATTGTTTTGTTTTTCGTTTTCTATCATTTACAAGTGATTTCCCAAGTAGATTTTCTTTGTTGCTGGTTTCCAAAAACACCTTGTTTCTACACTTGAGCTATCACCTATCCTAATCTATTAGGATCTTGTTTTTGTGAAAAAAGAAAAGAGAAAAGAAAGAAAGATTGTGTTTGTGGTCTTTGTAACCACTTATTGTAAACCCTCCTTGCTTTTGTGAATCCCTCTTCGGTAGAGGTGATCGGAGTGGTATTGGTTTGGATCCCTCTTCGGTAGAGGTGATTGTGTTGGTTGTGAGCCTCTTCGGTAGAGGTGGTTGTTGGTTGGTTGTTGGCCTCGGTGGAGGTTGTTGTTTGAGAGAGGAGTTTGGTACTCCTAGTGTTGTAACAAATCCTCTTCGGTAGAGGTTCCCTCGGTGGGAGATAGTGGATTGGAAATCCTACACGGTGGTGTAGGCGGGGATGTAGAGCAAGGTGCTCGAACCTCGAAACATATCTTGGTCTTTACGATTGATCCATTGTCTCTCTAACTCTCTCTCATTTATATTGTGCAAAGCATCATACTTCATTCATATCATATTTGCTTCTGTTGAGTATAATTCATGTTGTCATATTTATTTGCTTGTGTTGTGCCTTGCATAATCCATATTGCTATATCCTTGATTGCTTGGCTTGATTGTGTGTGCACATTGCTAGGATTGCTTGTGTGTGTGTGCCTAACTTATACTCATCCAACAAGAGCTTCACATAGCACCTCAACCCATTTAAAGGGGAATCAAGGGGAGTTAGTCCAGAGCCTCGCAAGGGGAATTCGGCTACACTTGTTGTATTGTATTAGTTTGTGCAACATTTGCATTAGCTTCCGCATTTAGAGCATTAAGTTTTTCATTTAGTCTTAGATTAGCATTTACACCTATTCACCCCCCCCTCTAGGTGTTTTTTCAATTGGTATCAGAGCTAGTGCTCCTGATACTTAGGCTTAACATCCTAGGAGTGAGATCCATTTGCTTGCTAATCTATTGTTTGCATTTGCTTGTTTGCACACATTTAGTTTACCATGGCCTTCATGACCCCACCTATGTATGACCCTTCCAACATTCATGTTTGGAAGATTAGGATGACCGTTTATTTGCAAACCCTAGGTCATAAAGATTATCTTGCTATTACCAAGGAATCCTTCCTTAGTGATCGCAATCATATAGGGGCCAATGCACAAGCCCTTGAGGCCATTAGAAACACATTATCTAAAGAATATCTTATGCATGTTTCTAACCTTGATTCCGCTTTTGTAGTGTGGAACAAGTTGACAACAACCACCACCTCCGAGCTTCAAGTGCATATCCAAGAAGAGGAATCTAGTGGAGAATCCGAACCACAACAATGCTACATGGTCCAAGGGAATGACTCCCTTGAGGTACAATCGGAAACTCAACTAGATAGTAATGATTGTGCTAGCTCTTCAAATGATTTTATTGATCCCCATGCTTTAAATGAAGAACTATCTATTGTTTGTGAAAAATTGATAGAAAAATATAAAATTTTGAAAAAGGAAAGTCTAGACCTTGAAAAAGAAAATAAGAGTTTGCATGCTAGACTTAACAATGTTTTGCAAGAGAAGGTTGAGGTCTATAATGAAAGGGATTCATTGAGATCTCAATTAGAACTTGCACTTAAAGAAAATGAATTTTTAAAGTCTAAAAATAATTGTGAAACAATTTTGAAGAAAAATGAAAACTTGTCTTCAAAAATTGATTTTGTTTTAAAAGAGAATGTTGATTTGAAAAATAAAATTATTTCTATTTCAAATGAGTTAAATGTTTGTTTAGATAAGAACATTGTTTTACAAAATAAGATTGATGAACATGTTTACCATGCTAGTGTAGCTTCTTCATCTAGTCTACCTAATGCATGTACCTCTTCTTCTAAGATTAATGATGATATTTGTATGTTAAAGAAGAGAGTAGATTGTTTGGGCTCCACTATGAGCCAATGTGCTAAGAACATACACGGTTGGAAACCTTGGTTCGAAAGAAACAAGTTCCATCATTTATGCATGCACACCCTCCACGGCATACACATGCTCCACACGAACACCATCAACACATGTATGCTCATATGTACACATGTACACATTGTGGCCGAAAAGGCCATCTTGCTAAATTTTGTTATGATAGATTAAATGCTTCAAATTTAGCAAAGAAATTTGTGTGGGTTAGGGAAGGGACTAACCCCCATGGACCCATCAAGATGTGGGTACCAAAGACCACCCCTCCTATTGTTTTTGATGTAGGTGTGGGCTCTCACATGACGTGAGAGTGATGACACCTTGGAGTGAATGCGTTCCGGACTTAAAGGAAATCAATTGGATGCATCACTTTCAAGGGAAGTTTTCGTGGAGATGACCACCATGTTTTTGGAGATAAGGAGAGTTGCCTTCTAGGTTTTGGTAACAAATTCCTAACTCCCATTTATTATTTACATGCTTTCATATTATTGTTTATAGCATGTTTTGATGCTTTATAACATGTTTTTGATGTCTATGGATTAGTATGTTCATTCCATGTTTATTAGATCCTTGACATACATGTATAGTATTTGAGACACACATACTTATATGAACCCATACTTAGTGTTCTCACTTTTGTTTAAGCTATAATGTACATCATGAATCTAATACATGTGAATTTACATAGTAATCATGTTTTAGTTTTCTCATGATGATTTTTTGTTGTTTTATGCTTTATGTGGTATAAACTAGTTTAGATGTAGATTTTATCAAAACTTGCATGTATGCATGTACACATAGTGAGAACAAATTGACTTTTATATGTTTGCACTTCATGCTCATTTGTACCCACTATATGCACATGTGTAAGCTAGTTTTGATGATTCCTTCATTTATACTTGCTATGCCTATTTTCATGTTTTTACTTCATGTATATTTATTTTGAATTCAAACCTAATAAATATACATGTATACCCATGAGTCTTTTGCCTTCATGCAAATACTTTTAATAGACTCGTTTACGGTTGGGATATGTATGTATATTGTTAAATTTGGATGAATCATACATATACCTAGAAGTTTGATAAAAGAATTTTTGATGAATCTTTGCTTGTTTTATATAGCAAAATAATATTTGTGTTTGTTTTGATACTTCATGTTTTGAATATATGTTTAGATGTTAGTTTTCATTAAGATTAGGATTTATATTTGTACATATGATGGGCTACAAACAAATCTATATATTTTGGGATTGAATGCTTGTTTGTTCCCATTAGATGTGCTAGTATAGTCTAGTTTTGATGATTCATACATTTTAAACTTGTATTCCATTTTTGGTATTTGTTTTTATGATTATGAGTTTTCATTTCATGTATATGTGTATTTTGCCAAACTTGAAGATATACATGTATACCCCTTGAGTCATTTGCCTTTCATGCAAATATCTATTATGGACTCAAAGTGTGTTTAAGGGATATGTATGTATACTTCTTGTGTTGACAAATCATACATATACCTTGAAAAGAATTGGTATCAAATTGTTTTAATGAAAAGCTAAATTTTCATACTTTTCATGCTTTTCATGTTTTCCTTGAATTGGTATTTAAACTTCATGTATATGTTTACCTTGTCCAAACCATTAGATATACATGAATATCCTTTTTTTGAGCCACGTGCCTTCATGCATATATCCTTGTGGACTCGTTTGTATCTTAGATATGTATGTATACTTTGGTTTGTATTAGACATACATATGCCTTGAAGATTAAATAATATTAATTTTTAGTTTTCTTGTTTAAAGGAATAATTGAACTTAATTGAACAAACTTTCATGATTGTGATCTCCATACTTGACTTGTACACTCACATTTATTATTTGCTCATGTTTTGTTTTCATGAGACATTTTTATGCTTAATTGGATTAGAGTGTTGATTATCATGTGGATTTCATTTTTATGAAAAATGATTTGTATTTATTCCTTGCTTGAAGGATTTCGTACTAGTTAACAAAACTTTTCATTTTAACTAGTTCATATTCTTCGTTATAATATGAGATATACACTTGACCCTATTCTTTCAATTGGTATCATTGAACACTTTCAATTGGTATCAATTTTTGATCTTTTTGTATACTCATATATGTTTTGTATATGTATGCTTACTCTTTCAAGAATATCAATGTCAATTGGTATCTAATTTTCATACGTATATATACTTGTTTATGCTAAGCTTGAAAAAATTTTATTGTTTAATTTGTTTTCAATTGGTATCTTAACAAGCTTATGCATATGTTTAGTTGGTATTTCATAAAGGGGGAGAAAATTTGATGTTGTCTTTCAATTGGTATTTGATTTCCACTCCCTTACTTTATGTTAAAATATAGTTTCAAATTGGTATCATATGTTTAAAAGAACACATTTCTCTTAATGATATCAAGATGTTTATGTTAAATGTTTTAAATTGGTATCTCAAAATTTTATTTAAGAAAAACATATTTATTTTACATTGCCTATATGTGTATAAATTCATGTTGAGTGAATCTTGTATTGAAGAGCTTGACAACTCTTCCTTATGTGGTACACGTGTGTAGGGGGAGCTTCACATCTCCTTTTATGCATTACATATTTTGTGTTATGTGAATTAGGGCGTGTCTTCCTTTCTTCATGTAACTCATATGTGTAGGGAAGCTAACTTAGCGTCTTCCTCTTCATGAATGTATATAGCATATAACATTTATTAATCTTTGTTTATCTTCATTTGGTATCAAGATGCTTCATTGACATATTTTTAATTGATATCATATTTGTAGTCACCCCTTATTGACTTTGTTTTTGTTTTAGACAAAAAGGGGGAGACCATTGTTTGCATTGTTTTGATTGACACAAAAAGGGGGAGAAAAATTTTTACCCCTCATTTTTTATAGTTTTTGAATGTTTACCCCTTTGTTGATGATTGACAAAAAGGGAGAGAATTATTTGTGAGTTTTATATATATGCATAGTTATGTTTTTGCATATATTAAGTTTAATATAGTTTAATGTATGTTTATTGGTATCTAGAGCATCTAGAAAATGTTTATTTGTTAATTGGTATCTAGAGCATGCTTTGCTTTAAATATTTCATTGGTATCTAGAACCTTTATTGTTTATGCATATTTGTGCATTCATGTTTTTAAGAGCCTTCATTGCATATTATTATGTTTATTTGGCTATGCATGAGTTAAGGGGGAGCTTCCTTGAAGCTTTACTTTAATCCATGCATATATAACTCCATGAGTTTTGTCATCATCAAAAAGGGGGAGATTGTTGGCCCAAAGGCCTTCCACCCTAGTTTTGATGATGATTAACTCATGTAGTTATGTTTACTAATTATCTTGTGTTGTTTAAGTTTCAGATCTATTAACAAGATATTAGTTTGGTGATAGCTTCAACAAGAGGAGTTTAGAAGCTTATCATGGTGATTCCGGTGCTCAAGCTTCAAGATCTTTCCTTTGCACTCGGTGGATCACGCGTTTTGGAGCAAGTCTTCTTGATGACACAAAGACTTAGGTATCCTAGTTAGTTTAGTGTATTTAGATCCATTTGTAAAGCTTAGTATAGTTGATATGCTCAAGTGCACATACACACACGTTTCATGATTTGGATTTTGGTTTTCATGAATAGTTTGATCAAAACAAGTTTACATGTTTTATATGTATATTAGATGTGCTCTATATACATACATGCTTATATGACTTATACAAACTTAGTTTGACGTACCTATTCATGTAGTTTTATGTTTTGGTATAAAACATATTCTTTGAAATTAAAGACAAAAACTGTGATATATTTTGTGAATGTATATTGGACCTATGTCCATATGCATCATGCTTAATAATGTTCAAATATCATGTTTTTGTATTTCTATAAGTTTTAGGAAAATCAGATTTCCTATTGAAAAATCAAGTTTGATAAAAATACAAGTTTTGGTTTTTGATAAAATTGGCAAGACACAAAAATGAATTGATATGATTGATATATATCTTGAAAATTTTTATCACATGTTTATGTTTCAATATAAAATGATAAAATAAGTTTTATGGGATTTTCAGAAAAGATAAAAGATTTTTATAAATATTTTTCCCAAATTTTTTGAACTTATTTTTTGTGCTGACAGGCTGGTCGGTCGACCGGGACGGTCGACCGCACCAAGGAACGGTCGACCGCACGGGTCGACCGACGTGCACGTCTGGCAGCACAGTGGTCCGGTCGACCGTACGGTCGACCGCTGCAGAGAGTTCTGCTCTCTGGATTTCTGGGTCGACCGGGCGGTCGACCGGTGGCTCCAACGGGTCAAAATATGACCGTTGGACGGTCGACCGGCCGGTCGACCGTTGCCTGTCAGAGCTGCCAGCTCAGCTCTAACGGCTAGTTTCTGTTTTGGCCTATATAAACCCCATCTCTTTGGGATTTTGGCCAAGGTTTTCAAGGAGAAAAATTCCAGACTTTCTCTAGTGTTTAAAAGAGTTTTAAAAGAGTTTTTTAAGTCAAAAAGATTTCATCTTATTTGTTTTTGGGTTTTTGGAAAATCAAAGAAAGCTAGGGTTTTGGGAGATTGTTTTGTTTTTCGTTTTCTATCATTTACAAGTGATTTCCCAAGTAGATTTTCTTTGTTGCTGGTTTCCAAAAACACCTTGTTTCCACACTTGAGCTATCACCTATCCTAATCTATTAGGATCTTGTTTTTGTGGAAAAAGAAAAGAGAAAAGAAAGAAAGATTGTGTTTGTGGTCTTTGTAACCACTTATTGTAAACCCTCCTTGCTTTTGTGAATCCCTCTTCGGTAGAGGGGATCGGAGTGGTATTGGTTTGGATCCCTCTTCGGTAGAGGTGATTGTGTTGGTTGTGAGCCTCTTCGGTAGAGGTGGTTGTTGGTTGGTTGTTGGCCTCGGTGGAGGTTGTTGTTTGAGAGAGGAGTTTGGTACTCCTAGTGTTGTAACAAATCCTCTTCGGTAGAGGTTCCCTCGGTGGGAGATAGTGGATTGGAAATCCTACACGGTGGTGTAGGCGGGGATGTAGAGCAAGGTGCTCGAACCTCGAAACATATCTTGGTCTTTGCGATTGATCCATTGTCTCTCTAACTCTCTCTCATTTATATTGTGCAAAGCATCATACTTCATTCATATCATATTTGCTTGTGTTGAGCATAATTCATCTTGTCATATTTATTTGCTTGTGTTGTGCCTTGCATAATCCATATTGCTATATCCTTGATTGCTTGGCTTGATTGTGTGTGCACATTGCTAGGATTGCTTGTGTGTGTGTGCCTAACTTATACTCATCCAACAAGAGCTTCACATAGCACCTCAACCCATTTAAAGGGGAATCAAGGGGAGTTAGTCCAGAGCCTCGCAAGGGGAATTCGGCTACACTTGTTGTATTGTATTAGTTTGTGCAACATTTGCATTAGCTTCCGCATTTAGAGCATTAAGTTTTTCATTTAGTCTTAGATTAGCATTTACACCTATTCACCCCCCCTCTAGGTGTTTTTTCAAGGAGTTGTGTACTCCTAAGTTTGTACTTACAAATTCCTCGGTGGAGATTCCCTATGTGGACATATAGTGGAAATCCTTCTGTGTGAAGGCGGGGACGTAGAGCAGTGGCTCCAACCTCGAAACATATCTCGGTGTTTTCGTTTGATCCACTATCTCTTAACTCTTTCTCTCTTTTATATCTTTCATTCGATCATATTGTTCATATCATACATGCTAGATATTGTTTGTGTGCCCATACTTGTGTTGAACTAAGAGAGCTTCATATAGCATGTCAAGTCTTATTTAGAGGAATCTAGAGGAGATAGTCCAGAGCCCATTACGGGAAATTCCGCTACACTCTTTGGTTACACATAGTGTGTTTTGCAATTAGTTTTTAATTCTGCATCATTTGTCATTAGATTAACTAATGCACCTATTCACCCCCTCTAGGTGTATTTTCAACCGGCATAGTTGGTATCCGAATAACTCGTCATGGGAAATTATCTGATTTTCGGATACCACAAGCCCATTCCAATAGTGCCATTAAGATATCTAATAATGCGTTTAACCGCAGCTAATTGAGACTCTTTAGGACATTAAAATCTAACACATAGACACATACTAAACATAATATCCGGCCTACTAGCCATCGAATAAAGTAAACTACTAATCATGCTTTTATAAAGTTTATTGTCTACATTTATACCTTATTCATCCTTGTCAAGCTTTGTAGTAGTGGCCATGGGAGCCTTACTTAGCTTTGCATCTTCAAGTCTAAACTCTTGATGAGTTCTCTTATGTACTTGGCTTGATTGATAAAAATCCCATCACTCTTTTGCTTGATTTAGAGTCCAAGAAAGTAGTTTAGCTCTCCCATCATAGACATCTCAAACTTATTCTTCATTCATGATTCAAATACTTTACAAAGGTTTTCATTAGTGGATCCAAAAATAATATCATTGACACAAATTTGAATAATTAGGATATCACTATCTACATGCCTTGTAAACAAAGTGGTGTCAACTTTACCTTTAACAAAATTATTTGAAATTAGAAAAGTTGAAAGCATTTCATACCAAGCTCTTGGAGCTTGTTTTAAACCATATAAAGCTTTATTAAGTTTGTAAACAAAATCCGGATGTGTAGGATCAACAAACCTGGGGAGTTGTTCAACATACACTTTCTCTTCTATAAAACCATTTAAAAATGCACTTTTGACATCTATTTGAAAAAGTTTGAAATCTTTAAAAGAAGCAAAATGTCATCCGTATAGCTTCAGGCCGTGATACGGGTGCAAAGGTTTCCTCAAAATCGATACTTTTAATTTGAGTGTAACCTTGGACCACTAACCTAACTTTATTTCTAATAACATTACCTGACTCATCCAACTTATTTGTAAAGATCCATTTAGTACCAATAGTTGGTCTATCATCGGGTCTAAGAATAAAATGCCAAACTTGATTGCGCTCAAATTTATTGAGCTCTTCTTATATTGTAAGCAACCAATATGAATTGGCCTCAGATTCGAGGATGTTTTTGGGCTCAATGTGTGAAATAAAAGCAAAATGCCCACATAAATCATGAGTTTGGATCGAGTAGGTACCCTTTTTGATATATCACCTATGATGAGTTCATTGGGAAGACTTGTAGCGTATCTCCAATCTTTTGAAAGTGGTTGTGTTGGTACCACTTTAATCTCTTAAACTTCACCTTGTTCATCAAGCTTTGTCTTACCTTCTTGGATAGGTGAGTCCTTAAGGTTACTTTCTCCACGTCTTCACCTAGATAATCAATCTCTAAATATTCTTAACAAAAGCATTAGATTCTTCAAACTTAATATGCATAGATTCTTCAATAGTCAAAGCAATAAAAATAGCTTCAAACGCTTTAGCATCAAATTTACCTAAGTTATTTTTGTGTTTAAAATAAAATATTTGCATCCAAAAACTCTAAAGTAAGAAATATTAGGCTTTCTCAAATAGTAAATTTCAAAAGAAGTTTTGAAAGTATTTTTACAAAAAAAATTCTATTTGATATGTAACATGAAGTATTTACGGCCTCGGCCCATAAATATTGAGAGAGTCTGTATTCACTAATCATTGTCCTAGCTATTTCTTGAAGAGTATGATTCTTTCTTTCAACGACTCCATTTTGTTGTGGAGTTCTAGGACAAGAAATTTATGCCTAATTCTATTTTATTCATAATAAGTGGTAAAAGAATGGTTAATAAATTCACCACCTCTATCAATTCTTATGCGCAAAATCGAAAAACTTTTTTCCTTTTCAGCCCTCTTTCTAAAAATATTAAAATGCGAAAAAGCTTGATCGTTATGTTCCAAAAAAAACTCATGTAAAACGAGAAAAATCGTCAACCAATATAAAAACAAAACGATTTTCATTTAAACTCTTAGTTTTAGTAGGACAAAATAAATCCATGTGGATTAACTCTAATGGTCTAGATGTCATGATATCCTTAATTTATTTGAAAGAGAACTTGGTTTGTTTTCCAAGTTGGCATACATCACAAGGCGGTCCTTTTCAAACTTCAAGCAAGGAGTGGCCTTCACTGATTCCTTAGAGTTAATTTTAGATAGATGATCAAAAGATAAATGGCGTAATCTTCTATGTCATAATTAAGAATCCTCATTCAAAACATTTAAACATATAGCATTACAATTTAAATTTAGCATATCAATAATATATACATTATTTTCTCGAAATTTGAAAAGAATGTAAGCATCTGTTTTACCATCTAAAATATTGCAAGAAGAATCATCAAAAATAACTTTAAGACCCCGATCATAAAGTTGACAAATACTCAAGAGGTTATGCTTGAGACCATCAACTAAAGCAACATTTTCAATCAATGGAAATGAACCAACTTTAATGATACCTATACCGATAATGTTATCCTTTGAGTCATCTCCAAAGCTGATGGTGCTATCTTCATAATATCTTGATAGGGTTTCAAAATTATTGATGTCCAAAGTCATGTGCCTTGAGCAACCGCTATCAAGATACCATCGTTCCCCATGTCTTGGAGCCTTGGTGTGCTCCTACATCAAATAATGAAGTTGTTAATTTTGGTACCCATAGTTTCTTGGGTCCTATGACGTTAGTACTTCGAACCCAAATTTAATTATTAGAAGCATTTGTACATCAAAATAAAATTTAGCTAAGTGATCCTTTCGGCCACAATAAGTACATAAATAAACGCTACCATATATATATGCATGGTGTGCATGATGAGCATGTGAGACATGAGCATGCTTAGTGTGTGATTTAGAGGTGTGAGCATGTGTAGCATGAATATGTTTCTTTGAAGAATTTTTCTTAGAAAACATGGCATCTAATTTAGCCTTATCAAACTTACATTGTTTAAAACATTTCCCAATATGTTGATTTTAGTTTTTAAAATAGTAATTTTATTTTCATCAATCATGGAAAACTTTGCTCGGTTTCACCCGAATTTTCGACGCGTGGTCTCGTCTCGTCTTCTAGAGCCTCCTTTTGCCTATATAAAGCCTGCAGAGACTTGAAACACAAGCTAATTAGCGAGTAGGCTAGAATTTCTCTCTTTTAGTGTAGTGTAATGTAGGTGTTCTTCTTTTCTTCTTCTTTCTTTTATATTTTCATTTCATTTTATATTCATATATTAGGGCAGAGATGATTCAGAGAGAGAAAGAGAGAGATTGATGTAAGAGATGTGATAATCTATGTAATCTTCCTATTTTCTTCAATGATTTCTTCTTTAACCTCTAACATGACCAGCTAACTTTCATTTCACAGCAATCTTACTACTAACCACAAATCATCTAACCTCTTCGTGATAATCCACATGAATTTAATAGCATCTATAAGGCCTTGCTCTTGCAAGAGCCATTAATGGCCATGATGATGGATTCTAACATCTAACTTGCTAACTTTCTAATCAAGCTAACTCTCTCTAATTTCATACTAGCTTCTAATGGTTTTGATGGTCAAAGATTTGTATTAGTTTTCTCTTGATACAAATTTTGAATGTGAGGAACCATCTTATGTACCATGCTTAGTATTGCTTCTTGAAGCCGAGGACTGTGATGGTCAAGGATCCATGTGAGGCAACTATTACTAAGAGGTTAGCATGATTAGTAGAGCATTTAGTAGTTAGTTGACATGAATTTTCTTCTCTTTTTATTTTGTTTTCAAACCTTTTCTTCAACATAAAAATACCATTTTCATTTCATCACCTATCTCTTCTATTTCTTCTTTTCTTTGTTTCAAAAATAATTTTCCAAAACCTCTTCTTTTATTTCATTTTCCTTTTATCTTATTTCTATTTTCTTATTTTATTTCCACTGACTTACAACCACTTCTTATTTGTTCTCACATCGCCGTTTTCATCGCTTTCTCCACCTATCACTTATGAATTTTTTTTCTTTTTCTCATTCTTTAACAAAAAAGAATTAGTTAACATAACACGTGAATGGACTGTTAATGCTTATATCGCCTCCCGTCCCTGTGGATTTAACCCGTTGAGCCAATGCTATAACGAAAGTATCGAGGGAACATTAGCACACATGCTTTTACGCTGATTTTACAAAACATACATTTCAAAGTGCTTGATTTCCACATCGATAAAATTTTGGCGTCATTGTCGGGACGGGAATAGTTTAGATTTCACGTTTTTGTTAACATTTTCTTTTATGTTTTGGTGTGCAAGTTAATTTTTGCAGAAACTGAACATTTGCAAAATTCTCTTTTTGCTTGCATATCCTTACTCTAAAAAGAAAGGACCCTGCTTCCATGAAAAGCCGCGAAAACACGGCGTTTGTGTGGCATTTGGACTTCATCTTTTGTAGGGTTCTTACAAGTTGCATATACTGATATATTATGCTGCTAATTTTCTGTTTTGATTGCTTGAACATTGCAATAAATTAAAGAACTAAAATACAGTATTTGGTCACTTTTAAAACGGTTTAGATATTTGCATTTAGGCACGTGTCAATTCAATTCCAATATACCGTATTTTGTTCTATTGTTTGTGATCTGTATTGAGGTGTACATATCGCATCGCATATAGCATAGGACAAACACGTGGGTGATTTACTCGCTTTGTGTGTTATTCTTGTCTATATTACACACTTGTACGAATTGGACTTAAGGACATAGCCCAATACAAGATAAAGTAGGGATTTCATTACTCTTTCTTAACTCAAAAATCATCACCCCACTCACACAGCCTAAGCCCTAATAAAAATTGATAGATATTGGCCCCTAAGGACATCTCAGACTCATTAAGAGATTGACTCAGGGTGAAACTTGTTTTGAATCTTACTCTAGTCAAATTGGTGTCTAAGGTTGGGGATCAAGAGGTTACGCCTCGAAGATATCGTGGTTTGGCGTACTTAAGGCCCATTGCTTACGGACGGATACGTCCCACCGTATTTTGTCGTTACCTGGCCGATTAGCTTGTGGTCGGATTCATACAACAACCTCCCCCAGGAAATCACCCAGTTAGAAGTCGTCTAGGTCTAGGTCAACCCTACTATAGGTTTGGTTTTGATTTCTTCTTTCTTTTTATTTGTTTGCTTGTTTTTTTTTGTTTGTGATTGTTCGTAAAATGGAATTCAACAACAATAATTTTTTCAATCCTAATATGAATCCATAATTCACATCAATCTCATTATCGAATAGCTCCAACCCAGCTTTGAAAAACATGAACCAACTAAATAATCTAGATTGGATGTATTCGACTCAGTATAACCTATACCGCTTATCTGATGACCAAAATTTCAAAAATAATTTCAACTCTTCATAGAGTCAATGGGGATTCACCTCCCTCGAGTCAAATTTTCAACCACCTAGTCCACAATTTTCAAAAAATTCACAATATTTATTCCCTGATTTTGCTTCCTATACTCTTTTTTCACAACCATACATAGAAGAACAATCTGAGTTAGAAAAGAGTATAGAAGCCAACATACAAGAGACCAAGCGGCAATTTCAAAAAATGTTAGCCTCCCCAGTTTCACAATATTTTCAAGAGTCTTACTCAGTCCCACCTCTTCAAAATGATCAATCATCCATCTTGAAATTGACTAAGTAACTCTTGCATGAGTCCGAGCGACAATCTCAAAACTTGTTCGACTCACAATCTTCATAATGTTCTCAAAACCAAGATTCCTATATTCCTTTTCTAGAACAACTATTCAAAGAAAAATCTGAGATAGAAAAGAGAATAAAAATCTTGCATGAGACCTCACAATAATTTCAAAAATCTTTTACCCAGTCTATTGATAGGTTAAAAGTACAACTGAGTCAATTGGTCAACAGTCATAGGAATGAGGAAACTCACTCTTATCAACCTTTGACCAACCCAGATATCTCTAACTCTATCAATTTAGATCAGGAATCATGTTATTTTGAAAATCAAGATTTAATTTTAGCACACCCATTTGAACTTGATTAACCTCCAAATTTTAAAAATCACAGTGATATTTTGGCAAGTTATCCCTTTCCTGAAATTGAACTTGAAATGAATGTGATCATGAACCTCACTTGATAATTCAATTCCACTTCTTGATTCAATGTTGACTCTGGTATCTTTACCTCACTTCAATCCTTTTTCTGAGTAAACATTGGATCCTGTGCCAATCCATTGTGAAATTAAATCACCAATCTTTTATGATCAACAATTTGAACTTGACTAATTTCATACTTTTAAATGACCCATTGACAAATTGGCAAGTTTTCCTTTTAAAAAAATTGAACTCAAATAAGAATGTGACTTGCATCCTCAAATTTGTGATCCAGTTCAAATTCCTGAATCAATATTAACTCCTATTTTGTTACCCAACTTGAGCAACATTTTAGAGTCAGTTTTGATTCTCATTCTTGTCATTCTTGAACTTGAGTCACCATTCTTGGAAAGACATTCCATTGTAGGAAAATAAATGTGGACTTGAATTTCAACTTCTTGATTTGGACCCGATTCTTGAACCAATTTTGACTCCTGAACCTTTACTTGACTTAAGTCAAATTCTTGAGTCAGTATTAGTTCTTGTATTTCCTAAGTTCAAATCAATCATTCCGTCTTTTCACGCTCTATTTTGGGACAAGGGTGTTGATAAAATTGACTCTAAAATTATTTTGAAAATTTGAAAATTAGATGGGATAAAATTCATAATAAAAATCGTACATATATACATCATTTTAGTAGGTTGTATTATAGAGGTCATTGGTGGGTTCCTTCAGATACCACATTCTTTAGATTGGGCCGCATTTTGTGGACCAATCAGACCACCACTGGAACCACCACCTTGAGGTAATTTTTCTTTTCTTCTCTATTTATTTCATGCATACATACATTCACAATGCATTGAGGACAAAGCATGAGATAAGTGTGGGGCAGAGTTTACTAACATAGAGCTTTTTAGATTTTCTTTCTTTCAATTCTTTAAGAGATTCTTAAAACTTTTTTCGTTTGTATAGAAGTTTTCCTTTCTTTAAAAAAAAACTTTTTGAAATAAGAGATAAAGTTTTGATCTATTTTTAAGAAAATTAAGATGATCTTAGAAATTAAGGAAACCTTAATTGTGACATCTTAAATCTAGTCAAAATAATACATCTTGTTTAAAATTATAGGTTAAGTTAAGAGATTGGAGAGATAATTTTATCTTGAACCGTTTGCCTTAGAGAGTATGCATTTCACACTTACACAATTTTTGGGATGAAAATAAAGACATCAAATGCCATAAAATAAATAAAAAGAAAAATATACGGTATATATGAAGAAAGAAAAAATCACTTATTAAGCTGGATAACTATGCCTCAAGAAGCATAATTATTCACGCCTAACAGTGATCATAAGAAATAAATAATCTCCCGTAGTTTTGTTACCATGTTAACTCGAGTCCTTAAACCCGAGGGATGTTTTCTCATCTAGCGCCCTAAGATTATCTAGTCTGGGAGTTATCGATGAAAGGCTCGATACATGGGTAAATTAGAAAGCCTAAGAAAACTAAGGGAAGAATATATATATATATATACATATATATATGGAGAGAAAGGAATCTGTACCTCAGCCGCCAACTGAGAGAGACTCTCTTAGCTAACACAACGTGACTGAATTTCAACCACAATTTTGGGTGCTGGTGCTATGGTCGCAACTTCATATGAGGACTGTGATTAACTCGCAGTGTTTTTATGAGAACTGCTACTATGATCGTAGTCTTTTCTAAGGACTGCGACCAAATCGCAGTCTTTCTCTGAAGATTGCGACCAAGGTCGCAGTCTTTTTCTGAATACTGCTACCATGGTCACAGTCTTAATTATACTAAAAATATATAATTTTTTAGGACTGCGACTATGTTACAACAGACTGCGACATGTTGCAGTAAGTTTACTACCATATTAAAGTGACAGCTGAGAGAGTCTCTCTCAGCTAGCAGCTGAGGTACATTTTTCTTATATATATACAAGATCTTGCATATATACTAAGTTTAAGGAAGAATAATTTTTGGTAAACTTATGATCTTAGATTACTTATATTTTTGCAAAATATTTTGAAAACTTGTCTCTCTTTCAAAATACATTTTCAAAACACTAATATTTGTTCTTCTTTATGGATTTTGTGGGTGCAATTCGCTAAAAACCCTCAGGAGGTAAAACTCCTCCTCTAGGGGTAACCTAGAGGTTTAACGGCTTATTGTACACGCTCAGTGCAACCGTGTCATCTACCAAAGTGGTGTAATAACATTTGTAATTTAGTTTTTTTTCTTGTTTTGCTCAGAATGAGCAAAAAGATAAGTGTGCGGTGATCGGCAAAAAGAAAGCACAAGAAAAGTAGAAAGAGAGTGGGTCGAAGTTACTGCTTTTGCGATTCTTCCGTAGTAGCGAAGTGGCTATACGGGTCGTATCCACAAGGAAGGAGAGCGATGGAAGCTTGATGCGGCTTTTATGTTCAAGAAAAGAGAATGTTCTTTGTTTCCAAATAAAGAATTTAAAAAGTGAAAACAAGTTGTTTCAAGGATTGTTGGAAATATTTTGGTAGTTTGTAAAAGTAGATTTTTCTTAGTTGTAAAAACGCATGGCTAACCTTCTACTAATTGCTCCCACTAATCCCTAACTTCTTGAAGATGTACCTCACTATGGATCATAGACAAGCTTACCCCTGATGCAATGGAACTATTCATGTGGAAATCGAGTAAAAGTTCTTCCTATAACTTTGCTTTACACGGCAAAAACTTAGACATTCCCATATCAAGATCCATTAGAAGGCAAGAATACGGGAAGACACGAGTGCACTAATGGTATCCGCAAAGTTAAAAGGAAAGTCTCTAACTTACAACAACAAGCAAAGTACAAAACTTATAGATCATCAAAACTATTTAAGTATGAAATATAAGAAGGTAAATACTTGTAGGTAAGTTAGAGTTAGAACCCTCGTCTTAAGATGTCATAGCTCTCGTTTGCAAAAAGCTTGTTGACACTATTGACTCATGCGGGTTATCGATTAAGCAGTTAAAGATTAGGGGGTTAGTAGTTAGTTAGCCATGCTATGGAGGAGTTAGTTACACATGGTAAAGAAAAGAACAACAAAAGAAAAGAGATAAAGAGAAAGAGTTACACTAAAGCAAGAATGTAAAAGCAAATGCAAAGACAAGTAAATGGAAAGAAGGAAGAAAAATAGTACTTGTATTTATCTTGTCACCCTTCCAAATACAACTCCTTACAAACTCTCTCTCTTTCACTTTAATGGCTAAATCCTAAACCTAGAACTTAGAAGAAGAACAACAACAACTAAACCTAAAAAAACTATAAATTTCTCTCCAATTCCCTGGATCTCCCAACTGAAGAACAATCCCAGGCTTTTATAGGCATCAGGAATGAGGGGGGCCAGGGGACAAACCCTGGCCCAAAACGTGGCGCGCCGCGTGGCCACATGGCCGCGGAAACGCGGCATTTGCCGCGTTTCCGCGGCAGTACTTTGGCGGCGCGCGCAGCGCCGCCTGCCGCGCGCCGCCTGGTTGTCCCCCGCCGCGCGCCCACATGGCCGCGGAAACACAGCATTTGCCGCGTTTTCGCGGCAATGCTTTTACGGCGCGCGCAACGCCGCCTGCTGCGCGCCACCTAGTTGTCCCCCTGTCGGCTGGATCTCTTGGTTTCTGGTTTGGCCGCGTTTCCGCGGCTTTCCTTGGGCGGCACGTGCGGCGCCGCCTGCTGCGTGTTGCGCTGTTGTCTCCCTGTTGGCTAACGCTCCTAATTTTGACAGAGTCAGCCCTCTAGGTCAATAGCTACCTTTTAAGCCTTTTAATCACCAAATAATGGTGATTTAGACCTTCTTCTTCATTTACCCACCATGGACCTAGGATCAATCAAGCAAGATTTTATTAGTAGAATTTTACATGAAATAAATATGAGAATGTGATGAAAATTATGCAAAATTAGAGACTAATCATGCGGGTGTGATTAGTCTACGATATTGCACTTTTATATCGCATTTTTCTACTGATTTATGAATAAAATATCATTTCTAAATCGTGTTTTGGTCTCTTTTGTAGATAAACAAGACTAGAAGGGCAAAAGGGTAATAAGAGCTTAATTAAACCCATTTTCGGTTAATTAAATCCAAATTTCTTGGAGGCTAAGCTAGAGAGTTTCTAGAAGATACATTGAAATCAGACATTGGTGCGTGTTTGATTAAAATTTGGACGCAAATACCCGAATCTGAAAATACCTGAAAGGTCCCCGAAGCGAGACGAAATCGCTCGCCAAAACTAGGGACCTAAGTTCCTCGTATGGCCGTTAAAACACGGCTATGGCCACGTTTTTGCGGGCATCTTGGCGAGCCACGCGTTGACTTTTGACACATGGCCTCGTCTTGTCTTCTAGAAGCTCCTTTTGCTTATATAAAGCCCTGCAGAGACCTGAGGCGCAAGCCGATAGTGAGTAGGCTAGGTTTTCTCTTTTTTAGTTGTAGAGTAGGATTTCTTTCTTCTTTTCTTTTATATTTTTACTTTATTTTTAGATCATATAATAGGGCTGAGTTGATTCAGAGAGAGAAAGAGAGATATTGATGTAATAGATGGTGACAATCTATATAAAGGTATCTCCTTTCTTCTCCATTGTAATTTTCTACATCTTCTACATGATGCTTAGCTAGTTTTTCTTCTCATGACAATCAAACTACTAACCACTAATCATCTAACCACTTACTTGATAATCCACTTGAATTGAATAGTCTCTACAAGGCTTTGCTCTTACAAGAGCCATTGATAGCTCATGATGATGGATTCTAACATTCTAATATTCTAACATCTAACCCACTAACAAGCTAACTTGCAGTGTCTTTTTTATTTCATGCTCACCTCTACTTGGTTTTGATGATTTAATAGTAACTTGCAACTTATTGTGTGGTATGGATGCGTGGTTTGGATGTTGATGAACAATCTAATGTTACATGCTTTGTATTGTTTCTTGAAGCCCAGGATTAGTGATGGCTAAGGATCCATGTGAGGAAATTATCACTAAGAGGTTAGTATGGTTAGTGAATGAATTAGTAGTTAGTAGCCATGAGCTTTCTTTCATAGTTTTCCTCTTTATTTTTACTTTGTCTTAAAAACAATTTCTAAAACCTTTTTATCATTTTTTCTATCGATGTTTTCACCATCCTCTTAGTTCATCTTTGTTTCATCTTCTTTTTGTTTTCAAAGCCCACTTCCAAATCACTTCACTTTCTACTTTGTTTCTATTTTCTTGTTTTCTTTTGCCGATTCACGACCACTTCTTATTTGTTTTTCACTTCGCCAATTTCATCACCTTCTCACCTATCACTTTTAGATTTCTTTTTTTTCTTCTTTTTCTCATTCTTTAACAAAGAAGAAAATTGTTAACAACTGACGTGAATGGACCGTTAATGCTTCTATTGCCTCCCGTCTCTGTGGATTCGACCCGTTGAGCCAATGCTATAACAGAAGTATCGAGGGAGCATTAGTACACACGCTTTTACACTGATTTCATAAAACACATTTTCAAGTGCTTAGTTCCGCCCGATCAAGTTCTAGAACCTGATAGTTCATGTTTGATTCCATGTTCTTCACAATACGTGATAAATGAATGGTTAATGAATTCTCCACCTCTATCACTTCTTATGCGTAAAATCAAAAAATATTTTTATTTTTAAACTCTTTTTCTAAACACTTGAAAATGTGAAAAGGCTTGATCTTTGTGTTCTTAATAGAAAACCATGTAAAATGAGAAAAATCGTCATTAAAAATAAAAACAAAATGATTTTCACTTAAACTTTTGATTTTTGTTGGACCAAACAACTCCATGTGAATTAACTCCAAAGGTCTTGATGTCATGATATCCTTGATAGTTTTAAAAGAAAACTAGGTTTGTTTACCAAGTTGGCACGCATCACAAATGCAGTCTTTTTTAAATTTCAAACAATAAATACCTTTCATCACTTCCTTATTGTTAATTCTAGATAGATGGTCAAACGAAATATGGCCTAGTCTCCTATGCTATAACCAAGAGTCTTCATTAAAAGCATTTAAACATGTAGCATTATATTATAAATTTGACATATCAATCATGTATACATTATTTTCACGAAAATCGGAAAGCACGCATGCATTGATTTGTCTATCTAAAATATTGCAAGCTAAATCATCAAAAATCACTTTAAAACCTCTATCAAAAGTTGACTAATACTCAAGAGGTTATGCTTGAGACCATCAACTAAAACAACATTTTCAACTAAAGGAGATGAGCCGATTTTAATGTTACCTATACTAATAATTTTTTCTTTGGAATCATCTCCGAAGGTGATGGTGCCATCTTCATGGTACCTTGATAGGGTTGCAAAATTGTTGATATCCCAAGGCATATGCCTTGAGCAATCGCTATCAAGATACCACCGCTCCCTACGTCTTGGAGCCTTGGTGTGTACCTACATCAAGTAACGAATTAGTTAATTTTTGTAACCAAATTTTTTTGAATCCTAGAATGTTAGCATTTCGAACGCAAATGTGATCATTAGAAATATTTATTCTATTAAAGTAAAATTTAACTAAGTGACCCTTTTGGCCACAATAAATGCATGAATAAACTCTACCATATATAAAAGCATGAAAAGAGTGTGGAGTATGAGCATGCTTGGTATGTGTAGACTGTCTAACACGATGTGAATGTACATGTTGTGATTTACGAGTGTGGGTATGCGTAATATGATGAGCATGTGAAGTATGAGCATGTTTCTTTGGAGTATGTTTCTTAGGAAACATTACCTCCAACTTAGCTTTATCAAACTCACAATTCTTTAACACATCTCCTAATGAGTTAATTTTGTCTTTCAAGATAGAAATCTCATTTTTATCAATTAATGAAAATTTTGCTTTACATGAAATTTTATACAACAACAACTAAGCCATTTGTCCCAAGTATTTGGGTAGGCTACATGAACCAAAGAGAATTATGCTGGTTCGGGCTCATTGATCAGCTTTCTCTACTCATTCCTATCAAGCAATATGCCTTCACTAAGACCTTTAGCCTCTATATCTTGTCGTATTAACTCCATCCATGTTTTCTTCGGTCTCCCCTGCGCTCTTTTAACTTGCCCTAAATTGATGCGCTCTACTCGCCAGACTGGTGCATCTGTAGGTCTACGTCTCACATGACCAAACCATCGTAGGCTATTTTCTCTCATTTTCTCTTCTATAGAGGCTACACCTATCTTAATACGAATATCTTCATTTCTCACTTTATCTCTTCGCGTGTTACCACAAATCTAATGAAGCATACGCATCTCTGCTATACTCATCTTCTGCACATTATATCTCTTTATAGCCTAACATTCTGTGCCATATAACAAAGCTGGCCTAATAGCAGTCCTATAAAACTTTCCCTTCAGCCAAAACGGAATGTTACGATCACATAAAACTCATGTTGCGCTCCTCCATTTCAATTAGCCGGCTTGGATCCTATGGTTGACATCACTATTGATCTTCCCATCCTTTTGGATAATAGAATCCAAGTACGTAAAATGATTGCTTATTAGTATTGCTTGTCATCTAGTCTCACAATACTATAATCTCGAATTCTATGTTTACTGAATTTAAACTCCATATACTCTGTTTTTGCCTTACTTAATCTAAAACCTCGAGACTCTAGAGTTTGCCTCCATAACTCTAATTTGGCATTTACCCCAGCTCTTGTCTTATCGACTAGGACAATATCATCAGCAAATAGTATACATCACGGTATCTCATCTTGAATAGCTTTAGTAAGCTCATCCATCACTACGAAAATTAAGAATGGACTCAATGCAGATCCTTGATGCAATCCAATTGTGATAGAAAAATCGCTTGTTATGCCTCCACAAGTTCTGACATTTGCCACTACTCCATCATACATATCCTTGATTATGTCAATATATTTGATGGGGACTCCCTTTTTCATCAATGTCCACCATAATACCTCTCTTGGCACCTTATCATAAGCTTTTTCTAAATCAATAAAGACCATATGCAAATTTCTCTTCCTCTCTCGAAATCGCTCTATAAGTTGATGAAGCAAATGAATAGCCTCTGTCGTCGATCGCCCCGGCATGAACCCAAACTGATTCTCTGATATTGTAACATTCTGCCTTAACCTGTGTTCAATTACCCTTTTCCAAAGCTTCATGGTGTGACACATGAGTTTTATTCCACGATAGTTTAAACAACTCTGGATATCACCCTTGTTCTTATAGAGAGGCACTAAGGTACTCTTTCTCTACTCATTTGGCATCTTTTTAGTTAGCCAGATCTTATTAAAGAGGTTTATTAGCCATCTCACGCCCACCTCTCCTAAGCATCTCCATACCTTAATAGGAATTCCATCCAGGCCAACAGCTTTCCTTGACTTCATCCTCTTCAAGGCCTCTTTAACTTCAGATTCGCTAATTCTGTGCATATAATTATGGTTCATATACTGGCACTGAATGGTAAGGTCATCCAAGTCTTGAGTATAACTACCATTGAATAATTTGTCAAAATACTCTCTCCATCTTTTTTTGATTTTTTTATCGCGAACCAAAACCTTCTGATCCTCATCTTTGACACACCTCACAGTACATAAGTCTCTAGTCTTTCTCTCCCTTATTCGAGCAATTCTATATATATCCTTTTCAACCTCTTTGGTGTCTAACTTCTCATACACTTCTTTGTACACTTTAACTCTTACATTCTGAACAGCTTTCTTACCCTCCTTCTTAGCTAGCTTATACCTTTCAAAACTCACTTCATCATAATTTTTCTTCAAATCTCTATAAGAGTCTCATTTGATCTTAATGGTAGTTTTTACCTCTTCATTCCACCAGATGTGTCCTTACATGGTGGAGCACCACTCCGTGACTCACCAAGTACATCTTTAGCTACTCTTTTAATGCAGCTAGCAATTTTGTTTCATGTTATATTGGGATCATCTTGGGCCTTCCAATCTGTTTCATGTACTACTCGATCTACAAACACTTCTCGGTTACCTTCTTTTAGCCGCCACCACATAATCTTAAGATCTAACTTACGTTTAATCTTTCTAAATCTCCTTCTAATCCAGATATCTAAAATTAAGAGTCTATGTTGGGTTACTACACTCTCACCCGGTACTACTTTACAATCCATACAACAACCTCTATCTACTTTTCTAGTTAAAAAGAAATCTATTTAGCTTGCACTTGATCCACTTCTAAAAGTGATCAAGTGAGACTCTCTCTTCCTAAACCAAGTATTCGCTAAGATCAAATCATATAACAAAGCAAAATTTAGAATCGAGTTACCGGTTTATTTCTTTTTCCAAAATCAAATCCTCCATGTACACTATCAAACCCATAACGACTAGTTCCTACATGCCCATTAAGGTCACCGTCTATAAAAGCTTTTCTCTAATTGGTATGCCTTACACAATCTCATCTAAATCCTCCCAAAATTGACGCATACTTGACTCATCAAGTCCTACTTGTGGTGTAAAACCTCCCACCCAAAATAAGTTTAACTAGTAAAATCCTATCATCCTTTCTCCTAACCTCCACTACGTCCTCAAGCAATTGTTTATCTATGATCACACCCACCCCATTACGATTTTTATCTCTCCCAGTATACCAAAGTTTATAACCCCAAGTCTTTATAATTCTAGCTTTTTCACCTACCCACTTAGTTTCCTGCACAAACAAAATACTAACATTTCGTCTAACCATAGCATCAACTAACTGCTAATCTACCTGTAAGAGAACCTATATTCCATGATGCTAACATAATCCTATATTCATGAGCTAACTTTTTTATCTCAGCTGCTTATAAAAGTGTGAGAACCCTTACTCATTTGATACCACATCCGGGCTCCGATGTGGCACATCGTTTCTGCACGATGACCTAACAACCCTTGCCCACTTTTCACTACACCTGGGCTCCGATTTATCTTCCATACTCATATCATCAGTTTCACTCTCTGAGTCCCATGTATCTTTGAGAGGTTTCTTTTTGTAGGGCTTCTTGAAAGTTGAAGGTTTGCTTTTTATTTCCGGACAATCCGCAACCATGTGGCCCGGCTTTCGGCAATTGAAGCATATGACCTTCTTGTCTTCTTTCCCTTGCCATCTTCTTCTATTGTTAAACTTGGCCTTGTTGTACATTATCCTTATATTTTTCACTAGGAGGGAGAATTGTTTATCATCCTCTTCTTCATCATCATCGTCGGAGATGGTGAGAGTGGATTTGAAAGCTATCATCTTCTTTTTTTGTGGTGCCATCTCTTTCATTACCTTCCTCTCCATTTCATGGGTCTTAAGGTTTCTTATAAGAACGATGAGCTCTATCTTTTCTTTGTCATTTAGCTCCTTCAATGTAGTAGCCTTAACTTTCCATGATGGTAAAAGTGCAGGAATGACCTTCCTTACTTTTTAATCATTGTCAATAGCATCACCTAAAGAAGCGAGATCATTAGTTATTTTAGAAAATCTTGTTATCATATCATTAATGGTGTCATTATCATGCATGGTGAAATTTCATATTGGAAACGCAAGAGATCAATTTTTGTTTTCTTGACTTGTGATGTTCCCTCGTGTGTGACTACTAGGTATGTCCAAATCTCATGGCAGATTTTCAATAGATGACCCTAGCAATATTGTCATCATTCAAAGCTTGAAGTAAGGCATAGTGTGCCTTAGCATTTGTATTAAACTTCTTAGTGGCAATGTCGATCTAAGTGTCCTCATCACCAATGGGTACATTAAAGAGTTTAGTTACCGCTTTTGCAACCCGGCTTCCTAAGGATTGCAAAAATACGGTCATCTTTACCTTGTATATAGTAAGCTAAGGTCATCAAACTTGGGAGGGGTCTTAATACCTTCAGCTATTTTTATTAAAGTGGATGAAAATAAAATTGTGAAAGAAATGATTAGCAATTAGGATCTCTCTAAGGATGATAAGCCAAAATCTATAGACCAAGGCTCTGATACCAATTGAAATACACCTAGAGAGGGGTGAATAGGTGTTTTTCTAATCAAAAGCTATTTTAAAACTACTTATGATGAACTATGCAAATGATCACTCAAAACAAGAATTGAAGTTGAATTACCCGTGAAGGGCTATAGAACTTCTCCTCTTTGATTCCTTTAGATATTGAGATAAGGTGCTCAATTGCCCACTTTTTGAGATGAGTATAGACCGATAATGAGAGTGATGGAATGAAAAGCAATTATAGAATACAAGATTAGCAATTACACAAGTATGAATTAATGAAAAACCATTGAGAGCAAAACACAAGCATTCACAAATACAAAGAAATTGTTCCAAGGTTCGAGCTACCGCTCTACGTCCCTGCCTTCACCACTATGAAGGATTTCACTGCCCTCTAAGGGATCTTCCACAAAGAGACCTTACACAAAGGAATTATAATTTGGTCTACACAAAACTAAAATACACAACTCCACCAACTCAACCCTCTACACAAAAGGTAGCACAAAGCCAATTAAGGTTACAAAGCTCTTGGTGATCCAACAAGATCACAAACACTCTCTTACAACTTCCTATAGAGTAAGATATGAAGTGTAACTCAAAAAGTTAAGTGAGAAAATAAATTCAGTTAGAAAGATGTGAAGATCATTAAAAATAACTGAAAATAGCTTTGGAAAGAAAGAACTTGAAGATTGAAAGCTAAAAAACTTTTCTCTTTTGAAACAAACTTGAAAACTTGTAAACTTGTGATATTTTCTTGTATAAAAACCAAAACCAATGACCTATATATAGAGATAATGAATAAATATTATTTATAAATCATACTAGGGCATTTGGGGTGTGTTTAGACACTTACAAAAATGCCTGTTGGAATCTACTAAAAACAAAACAGATTCAAAAACTAGCTGTTATAGCTAACTTGCAGGCTATTGATTGATGAGGTTTAATCTGCACACAGAAAATACAGAATTTTAGAACTTAAGAATAAAAAGTGTAAGGTGCTCAATACTACCGCGATAGCGAGTAGCTATGTGGGTCGTGATCCACAAAGAGGGACTAGCGATGGAAGCTTTTAAGTAAGTTCGTTTCCTTTTGAGTTTACAAAAATTTGTTAGAAATTTCTTCTCAATTTTAGAAAAAGAAAACAAAAAGGTTAAATTAGAAGATGTGAAGAAGATGGGAAAAAAAAGATGATGATGATGATGTTGTTGTTGTTTTATTTACAAAAGAAAAGGAAAACTAAATAAAGAGGGAATGTTGGTTTTGGAGTAGAATTCTAAACTAAGAATTAAAAGAAAACTAAAAATTCTTACTTAGCTTTTATGTGCTCATATACCTTGGATCCATTGCTACAACTTACCTAGTCTCTGAAGGCGATCAAGCATGGCGTGTAGGATCTTCCTCGTTTTTGATCTACACTACGAATAAAAGAGCAAGCTAAAATAGTAAAGGAATGGTTGTTCATCACCATATGCCATCAAGGACACTTGCAATGGCGAAGCAATCTCGAGGCTATCGGATTCACTTGGATTGCAAACACATCAGAGGAAAACAAACAAAAATAAGAGTAAAGAAAAAGAAAACTTGATTTGATTCAAATAACAATGAAAGAAACGACTTACTTACTCTGGTGTCACCCTCGGTACAAGCTTGCTCTCATTCCACCATGAAACTCTTCTCTCTTCTCAGTTATATAAATAACATAAAAATTATATTAAAAAAAGAAGAACCTAGATTAAACCTATACAAGACTCTATCTACTCTCTGACTCCTTCCCTTCTGCCTCTGATGTGTGGGGTATTTATAGGATAGAAATGGATAAGAAAATGAGTCAAAAATAGGGGGAGTTGGCTATTTTTGAATTTGAATCCTCCCCTTATCTCCAAACTTGATTTGATGTGGATATTCAATTCTGATCTGCAGCTTATTGCCATGTTGATTGCTGAATATAGCTTTTCAAATGAAAAAATTAGAAACAGTGATCAACGTAAGAGTTGTAGCCCTTTACGTCTTCTTTCTGGATCATCTTGAATCATCAGATTTGTGTTTCAGTAGCAAGAGTTATTATTCAAATACTAAAATATATCCAGTCTAAATCTGAGTCTAAATTGCTTCATCTCATCCATTGATCTTCTCTCTATTCATTTATCCCTTTGGACTTTGAATTTTAGCTTTAGATTTGACGATTTATCTCTTTATCCTCAGTGAAATCGATAGGGTCTTCATCTAATCTATTTTTTTTTGAATTTGAATGATATTTTCTCATCTGATATACTTGATCTTCAGATAAGATGCCCTTAAGAATCTCTAGATTCGTCCCCTTTCTTTTGAAATTTTAATTTAATTGGATAAATCTGTCTCTCTCTCTCTTTTTTCTTTCTTAATTACCCTATACCATTAAATATGAAAATACATTAATATCAGAGTTTTATTTAAATAAAAATACAGAAGTCTGACATATATGATATGAAAACATGCAACGCACATGTGTGATCACACCCCCACACATATCTTTTGCTCGTCCTCAAACAAAACATCAAAACTAAACCTAAGAATTTATTAAACCACTTTCGTATGTCACGCGATTGCACTGAGCATGTGCAACAAGCCGTTAAACCTCTAGGTTACCCTAAAGGACGAGTTTTGTCTCGTGAGGCTTTTTAGTGGATTACACCCACAAAATCCATAAAGAAAGAGAAACAAAGTGTTAGTATTTTGAAAACACATTTTGAAAGAGAAAAATATTTGAAGTATTATTGTAAGAACTAAGTAATCTATAAGTTATAAGAAAATCAAAATTTTCATTCTTGACTTAGTCTATATTCAAAAACTTATTACCAATCAAGGCAAGGAGTCAAATGTATTTCTCATCTAGTCTATAATTTTACCCTAAGTTATATGCACCTTCGTGACCGTGAAATTTTGACTCGGGATTTTTTAATTCTAACTCTTATGTCTTATTTTTTTTATTTTATTTTTTTAATTTTTGGTGATATTATTTCTTAGTTCTATTAGGCTTTCTAATCTGCCCATATAACGAGTCTTTATTCGGTGAGTCCCAAACCAAACAGTCTTAGGACACTGGTGAGAAAACACCCCAAGAACTTAAGGACTCGAGCAAATAAGGCCACAAAACTAAGGATTTTATTTTATGAACCATTTTTAGGCATGAGGCACAAATACCCAGCTTAATCAGAGGATTTTTATAATATATATATATATATATATATATATATATATATATATATATATATATATATATATATATATATATATATATATATTCTTCTTTTTTTTAAACTAAGGCATAAGAATCTTTGTTTTTGAACCATCAGTGTGCAAGTGTATAACGCATGCATATTTCATTAAGGTAAAAATCAAGACTAAATTATTTTTTCAAATTTTCTTCCCAACCTTGAAAATCAAACAAATAATCTTATTTTGACCAAGTATAAGAAATCCTAATTATGATTCTCCTATTCTTTAAAATTAACTTAATTTCTTACATAAAATATGTCAAAATATTGCTCTCTTTTAAAAAAGTTTTTTTTTAAAGAAAGGAAGGAAAATGTTAAATTTATTTATTTTAAATAAAAAGAAAACCTATGTTATGTTAGAACCCTCCCCCACACCTATCTCGTGCATTGTCCTAAATGTATGAATGAATACATAGATGCATGAAAACGAAGAAAGGGAAAGAAAATATTAGCTTAAGGTAGTAGTTCTGGTGGTCATCAGATTGGGTCAAGTGTTGCTACCCAATTAAGATAATGTGGCAGTTTACAGAACCCACCTTTATTGACATCTTTTCTACTTACATATTTACAGTCTCCAATATGAATAGGATCATGAAAAATCCTATCATAAAATTTATTCCCTTTACATGACGAATCTTGAAAAATCATCACGGAGTCATCATGGACTATACCTATATCCAACAAAAGAATGTGACTTAGTTGAATGGTTGACTTGGGCTCAAGAATGATAGGTTCGGAAACTAATACTAACTCGAAAAAATTAACTTTGGGTTCGAGAGTCAGTTTTGGTTCGAGAGTTGAGTCCAAATCCAAGAATTAAAATTCACATTCTTTTCCCATCAATGGAATGTGACTATCCAAAATTGGTAATTCAATTTCTAGATCTATGGGTATGGGAATAAATATTGACTCGAGAAATTGGTCCAAATTAGGTAAGAATACCGGAGTCAACATAGATTCAAAGATGGGAACTGAATCACTTGGGGATCAGGTTCACATTCATAATCAAGTTCAATCTCATTAAAATGAAAATTTACCAATTCGTCAATGGGTTGATATTTGTCAAGTTCAAGATTTTGTGGTGAAATTGAATTTTGGTCAAAGTCTACAAGATACCATAATTCTTAGTTTTTCATCAATATGGTTAGAAGTATCAGGAATAGTCAAAGATTGGGTAGAGAGAGTTTCCTTATTCCTACGCATGTTTTCCAATCTGTTAAGACTTCCTTCTATCATCTCGAGTGGATCACTTTGAAATTAAATCATGGATTCCATACTCTTTCTAAGTCGGTATGTTCTTCTTGGAAAGTAAAGTAAGGATCTGTGATTTGAAAATTTTGACCGGATTTGAGTCTTCTAGAATTTGAATTCAGTGCTCAAGCTCTTCTAAGGCTTCCGTCCTCTTTTCCTAGTCAATTGATTCTTCTAATGGTTGTTCGGGAGAAGGAGTATATGAAGCTGGATATTGTTAAGGTGGTTGACTATTGACTCGGGGAAGTTGTACTCCAACTGTCTCTGTGAAGAGTGGTGATGATTGTTTTAGTCTTGTTCATAGTATTGAGTCTGGGGCATAAATTGATTCGGATATGATCAATTCGGCACATTAGGTTGGTTAAAGTTATGATATATTGGGTTGGTAATATCCGAAAAAGAGGTCGGGTATAATATGGATTAAAATTAAAATTGAAAAATTGTTGTTATAAGCCATATCACACAAAAAATATCAAAAACAAACAAAGAAAAACAAACAAATAAAAAAAAATCTTACCTAAGTTAGGGTAGACCTTAGACCTAGACGACTCCTTATTAGTTAGACTGTCCGCGGGGGTATATTGCTAAATCTGACCACAAGTTAATCGGCCATGTAGGGGCAAAATTGGTGGGAGGTATCCTGCTTAAAAGTAACAAGCCTAATTAAGCCAAACCACCAGCCTTGGGGTTTCGCCCATCAATCCCCAACCTTTGACACTGATTTTGCAAGAGTCAAATTCTAATCAACTTCCCCCTAAGGTCAGTCTCCTATTGAATCCGAGATGTCCCTAGGGCCAATGTCTACTCAGTTTTAGTTAGGCATGGGTTAGTGAGTGAGGAGATTGTTTGTGGGCTAAGAGAGGATAATGACTTCTCCACCTTATCTTGTTTATAGAACAAGCCCTTAATTCAGTTTAGTACAGTGGACAAGTATATTAAAAAAGTAACACTTAAGTAATATTTCATACAACAATGAATCTTATACTAGATGCTATGCACACATACCTTGGCTTCAACACACTTAACCAGTAAATAGAATATGTAAAGAAATAGACACGTGCCTAAATGCAAAGTCAAAACTGTTTTTAGCATTTACAATCAACCTTTTACTGTTAAATTAGAAATATATGTACAGTGAACCAAACAAGAAAACAAATAGCTACAGATATTTAAACTTTGCAATTCAGCCAACCTGCAAAAAATATAGATTAGTAGTTCACTCAGATTGCCACGGGAATGCAGCAAATCTGTGGGCTTCTGGTCTCTGCTTTCTTGAGCAGAGTCTAGGGCCACTTATATGTCCATTGCAGCAAAAGTTTTCTTATTGTTAAACCTATACACTAAGAATAGAGAAGAAAATTAATCAATAAAGTAAACTTAAAAGATTTACTTACCGTCCCTCCCCAGTAACGGCGCTAAAATTTTATTGAGGTTTAACATGCACACAGAAAAAATAGAATTTCAGAACTTAAGAATAAAGAATGTAAGGTGCTCAATACTACCGTAATAGCGAGTGGCTATGCGAGTCATGATCCACAAGGAGGGACTAGCAATGGAAGCTTTTAAGTAAGTTCATTTTCTTTTTTAAGTTTACAAAAATATGTTAGGAATTTCTTCTCAGTATTAGAAAAAGAAAATAAAAAAAATTAAGTTAGAAGATGTGAAGAAGATGGTAAAAGAAAAGATGATGATGATGATGTTGTTGTTTTATTTATAAAAGAAAAGAAAAAACTAAATAAAGAGGAGAATGTTATTTTTGGAGTAGAATTCTAAACTAAGAAAAAAACTAAAATTCTTGCTTACCTCTTTCGTGCTCATATACCTTGAATCCGTCGCTACGACTTACCTAGTCTCTGAAGGCAATCAAGCATGCGTGTAGGATCTTCCCCGTTCCCGATCTACACTATGAATAGAGCAAGCTAAACTAGCAAAGGAATCATTGTTCATCACCATAGGCCATCAAGGGCACTTGCAATAGTGAAGCAGTCTCAATGCTATCAGATTAACTTGGATTACAAATATATCAGACGAAAGCAAGCAAAAACAGAGTAAAGAAGAAAAAGAAAGCTTGATTTGATTCAAATAACAATGAAAAAAAAGACTTACTTATATCGGTGTCACCCTTAGTACAAGTTTTCTCTCATTCCTCTATGAAACTCTCCTTTCCTCTCAGTTATATAAATAAAATAAAAATTACATAAAAGAAAAAGAAGAGCCTAGGTTAAACCTATACTAGAATCTATTCTACTCTCTGCTTCCTCCCCCTCTTCCTCTGATGTGTGAGGTATTTATAAGATAGAAATGGATAAGAAAATGAGTCAAAACATAAGGGGAGCTGGCTATTTTTGAATTTGAATCCTCCCCTTATCTCCAAACTTGATTTGATGTGGATATTCAATTCTAATCTGCCGCTTGTTGGCATGTTGATTACTGAATATAACTTATCAAGTGATAAAATTAAAAACAGTGATCAGCGTAAGAGTTGTAACCCTTTAAGTCACTTTCTGGATCATCTTGAATCATCAGATATAAGTTTCAGCAGCAAAAATTATGACTCAAATACTAAAATGTATCCAGTCTGAATTTGATGCTAAATTGCTTCATCTTATCCATTGGCCTTTTCTCTATCCATTTATCCCTGGGACTTTGAATTTTAGCTTTAGATTTGACGATCTATCTATTTATCCTCAATGAAACCAATAGGGTCTTCATCTAATTCACTTTTTTTTTAATTTTAATGATATTATCTCATTTGATATACTTGGTCTTCAGATAAGATGGCCTTTAGAACCTCTAGATTTGAATCGATTCCTTTTCTTTTAAACTTCTAGATTTAATTGGATAAATCTATCTATCTCTCTTTGTTCTTTCTTAATTACCTTACACGTCATTAAACATGAAAATACATTAATAGCAGAGTTTTATTTAAATAAAAATACAGAAGTGCGATATATATAATATGAAAACATGCAACGTACGTGTGTGATCATTGGTCGACCGGTCGATCGACTAACAGCTCATCTAGAAAAGAGTCATTGGCTCCGGTCGACCGCCCTTTAGTTCAAAGGGAAAAATCAAAAGGTTGGTCGACCGGCCCGGTCGACGGCCCTAACCGAAAGTTAGGGTCTCTCAGTCGATCGACCGATTGGTCGACGGTAAGGGTTAGCGGTCGACCGGTTCATTGACCGACAACGTGCACAAACATACACGCCCCTTGGCCAAAGGCCTGGTCGACTGGCGGTCGACTGTTTTGGCCTGAAATGGGCACCGATCAACCGCCCGGTCGACCGACGTGACCGAAATAGTTTTTATGAAAACTTTTTAGTTTCAAATATTTTTTTAAATATTTTGTATTGGTTTATAGGTAAAGTAGCAATGTATAGGTAATGAAATACATGTTCTAAACTTGTTATAAAATTTTGAAAAAATTATGAGACATTTATCAAAATCAAACATGTAAAATACAAATACTATAAAAACTTATTTTTTTCGAAATCGTGTATTTTGTGTGTGTAACTTCTTGAGCATCACTACTATATTCTAAACTTCAACAAAATAATATCTTACAAGGCTCTAAGTGACTGCAAGATCTTCAATCGGGCTTTTCCATTAGCAATGTTGAGTGCTTTGAGCTTTAATCCCGTATTTGAATTTTCTTGAGTCTTCAACACCTTCCTTTAGAAGAAGAAAACTCCTTGAACCTTAGAACCCTAAAATGTACTTAAATACTTGAACTTGATTAGTAATAAATAATTACATATGTTTTGTTATCATCAAAACCATAAAACTGGGTGATTGTAACCTTGGGCCAATAGTATGTATATCCAAATCCTCTCGAAATAATACTAACTCTTGAAAAATCAGTTTAGGCTCGAGAGTCGGGCCTAGTTCAAGAGCGGGTTCCAAATCAAAGAACTTAAGTTCACATTCATGATTCATTGGATATGGAATGTGACCATCCATAATAGGTTATTCAATTCTGGAATATATGGGTATGGGAATTAATGTTAGCTCGAGAATTGAGTCCAAATTGGGTAAAGGCACTGAAGTCAACATAAATTCAAAATTTGAAACTAAATCACAAAGTTAGGAATCGGGTTCGCATTCGCAGTCAAGTTCAATCTCAATGAAGTTAAAAACTTGTCAATTGGTCCAAGGGTTATGATTGGTCAAATTCAAATTGGTGTGATGAGATTGAATTTTGACCAAAGTCTTCAAGACACCATGATTCTT
This sequence comes from Agave tequilana, assembly GCA_038442645.1. Classification (NCBI taxonomy): domain Eukaryota; kingdom Viridiplantae; phylum Streptophyta; class Magnoliopsida; order Asparagales; family Asparagaceae; genus Agave; species Agave tequilana. The sequence continues at coordinate 64,150 of JAVJIF010002967.1, forward strand.
CATCATTGTCAATATGGCTAGGGCAATCGTGAATAGTTGAAAATGTGTTAAGTAGAGTTCCCTCATTCCTATCTTTGATCAAACGATTCATTTGTGCTTCTAACCTATTGATCGATTGTGTAACATAATTTCTGACTTGAATCAGGTTTTCCATACTTTTATCTAAACCAGTAGGTTCTTCTTGTTGTGGTGAGACTTGGAAGTATAGTAAGGATCTTGAATTTGAAAATTTCGATGGGCTCGTACGTCTTCTAGTTTTTTAAGTCGTCGCTTGAGCTCTTCTAAGGTTTTCAACTTATTTTCCCAGTCCATAGATTTTTCTGTTGGTTGCTTGGGAAAAGAAGTATATGACGATGATTGTTGGAAAGATGGTTGACAATATGGCTTGGGGACATTGCATCCCCCATTGACTCGGTGAAGAGTAAAGATGATTATTTTGATTATAATAATATGATTGGGGCATATGTTGATTAGGATGAGATCAACCTGGCATACTTGGTTGGTTAAAATTTTATTGGTAAAAGTTAGTCTATGCTGGTTTGGTGTAATCTGGATTGAAAGAGGTTTGAGTAAAATATAGATTATTATTAAAGTTAAAATATTTGTGGTTGGAATCCATATAGCTCAAGGATTATTAATAACACATAAACAAACAAAACATAAATATATTCTAACCTAAGTTAGGGTAGACCTTAGACCTAGATGACTCCGAACTAATTAGACTGTCCACGGGAGGTACATTTCAAACTTTAACCACAAGCTAATCAGCCAGGCAGGTGGCAAGATTGGTGGAAGGTATCCATCAAGACGGACCTAATTAATAAGCTAAACTAACAACCTTCAAGATTTCGCCTCTCAATCCCCTGCCTTAGTTACCGATTTGGCATGAGTTAAATTCTAACAACATCCTCCTTAGGTCAATCTCCTAATGAGTCCAAGATGTCCCTATGGCCAACGTCTACTCAATTTTAAATTAGGATTGGGTTAGTAATCGCGGAGATAGATTGTAGGCCAAGGAAGGGTAATGACTTCCCCACCTTATCCAGTTTAAGAATTTTTAAGTCAATTTGGTGCAAAAGTGTGCAAGAAATAGATAGGGATTACTCAAAGCAAATAAATTACTACAAGTGTTTCCTAATCTAGATGCTATGCAGACTTACTTCATCTCCAGCTCTCTTTAGCAATAATTAAAATTTTAAAAGAAATAGACACGTGCCTAAATACAAGTTTATCCCTTTTTTAAGTTTCAATCAATAGGTGAATGTTGTTATTTAGAAACAGTGTGCTACTATAAATTTTAAAGAAAACTGAAAATAGAAGAGACAGAAAATTCCAGTTTAGAAGCATCTGTAGAAGATACAGCAGGTGGGTCAGCCACTTTGCTATGAAAACGCAGCAAAAGTCGCGTCTGTGCAGCTTTGTGGTTATCTTCTGTGCTCTGCTTTCTTGAGCAGAGGCACATGTATGCAAGAACTACTCTGCACCTCCAGTTTCTTGAAACCAAAAAATTAGTTAGAAAACAAATTGTTTGTTCCCTCCACCACAACGGTGTTCAGAAGGAGGAATTAAATTGAGCAAGAGTTCAGAGTAAACCGTTTATGTCCGTGTGCTGATTATCAAACTCTAATTATGTATGAAGATTTACTTTACTCCTTTGAATCACCGTTCGTAGCCCAAGCTATAAAGGGTCGTATCCGCAGGGAAGGCTAGCGATGGAAGCGTTCAAGGTTTTTATGTTGAAGTTTTTGAGGAAAAAATGAAGGTTCTTCTTTATTTGAAAATGGAAAAACAAAATAAGGTAGAAAGATAGTGAAGAATTTTTGTAAAGTTTTGTTAAGAAAAGGAAAACAGAATGGAAAACAGAATGAAAGACGGTGATGTTGGAAAAAGAGAAAGTTTTAGAAAGGAGTTTTAAAATTTAATTAAGAGAAGACCATGACTAACTAACATTCTACACTACTAACTTACTAATCTCATCTGGTGATTCATGCCTCATGTAGATTCATTGGCAATAGTACATCTTGCTTTGTCAATTCAATGTGTTGTCCCAAATTGAGATTGTGTTCTCATCTAAGCTTGGCTAGGTGGCCTCCTTGGATCGTCGGCTCCCATTAGATTCTCAATAATGGAACATAAGTATTCACACTTAGGTATGCTAAGTAAGAATGTAAGATTCATTAGTCCATCAAAGCTATAACAAGCTTGCATGAAATAAGAAACTTGTACAATAAGTATTAGCATACTAAAGTGATCCATCTTCATGTTCCATCAAGGTACTTGTTCAAGCGACAAGGCTCTAAATGAGGCACACATGAATCATATGGAGGTGATATAAAGTATTCACTAGAATTGAAACACTACTCATCATCATCAGGAATAAAAAGACTTGTTAATTACAAGACTAGAAATAAAAAAATCCAATGATTCATATGAGTTAGCAATCACCCGAAAGTTAGTAGTTAGTAGTGTTAGAAGTTAATTAGTCATGTTAGTGATTAGTTAGCCATAGAACGAAAAAAAGGCAAGAAGACATGGTAGAAAAATAAGTGTAAGAAAGTAAAGAACTTGAAAGTAAATGCAATAGAACAAGAAAGAATTGAGGAAGGAAAGCTTGAGCCTTTGTATTAAGTTGTCACTTCTTCAATTACAGAGATCTCTCTCACCCTCACTCTCTCTTTTCTGTATCTAGAAAGAGAAATGAAAATTACACAAGAAGTCTAAAGAGAGCTTAAAGAAATCCTAACTACTTGCCTAAACAAAATGCTATTCTCTCCTCCCTTTTTTACAGAGGCCCTGGGGATCTATTTATAGGCTTCAGGAGAAGATAACGTCCCACCACAGCCATAGGATCAATCGCTTGATCAATGCCATGGACGCACGGCCAGGGCCGCGTTTCCGCGGCTGCATCTTGGCCGTTGCGCCAACGATTTCTCTGACATTCTGTTATGCTGTGTGTGCCCAGCTGGAGCTTCAAGAAGTTGGATAATATACTTTGAATCATTCTAGAATTGGTCTTCATGGTTGTGGGCTCCTAAGACACCTTTAATTCCTTAAAAATCTCAAGATTTGGGCCTTCTTCTCCATTAAAGAATGGACCTGAAAAATAAGAGAGAAAAGCAATAAAAATCCTATTTTTATTAACATAAAGCATGGTAAGGTGGTATAAAATGATGCAAAATGAACTCAAATCACACCCCCATACTTATCTTTTGCTCGTCTCGAGCAAAATTAACAAAGAAAAAGAGAAAAATCCTAACTAAATTATTACACCACTTTCGTATGTGACACGATTGCACTGAGCTCATGCAATAAGCCATTAAACCTCTAGGTTACCCTAGAGGAGAAGTGTTGTCTCCTGAGGGTTTTCAGCGGATTGCACCCACAAAATCCCAAGAAAAAGAAAAAAATGTTAGTGTTTTTTTTTTCAAAAAAGAAAAGGAAGAAAAAAGTTTATGATCCATTTTTTCAGGAATTTCGGTGATCTTTTGGTTTCAGGTTACCCTAAACTTTTCCTTCTTTTTGAAAGCCTCCATTTGAAGTTTTGTTTTCAACTTAGGTTAAGTTTTCAAAAAATAGATAGAAAACTAGATTTTGTATCAAGCCTAACATTTATACATTTATATGTATGAGAAATTGTTCTTAGACTATGGTACATTTATTTTTATATATATATTTTTTATTTTTATTTATTTATTTATATATTTACATTTATTTATTCCCTTAGCTTCATTAGGCTTTCTAATTCACCCATATAGCGAGCCTTTTACCGATGACTCCCAGACCAGACGGTCTTAGGGCACCAGATGAGGATACATCCCTAAGGTTCAAGGACTCGAGTAAATTAGGCCACGAATGCTAAGGACTCAACCACCTTTAGGCGTGACTGGTTATGCTTCCTAAGGCACAACTAACCAGCTTAATTGGTGATCAAGTCTTTATTCATATATCTATATATTTTTGATCTCTTTTTTTCTTCTTTTATATATATATATATATATATATATATATATATATATATATATATATATATATATATATATATATAAACAAAGTCACTAATTCCTTGATTAATCCCTCAACATGTAAATGTATATAGTGCTTGGGAAAAATTCAAAGTCTAACTATCTTTCTATTCTTTTCTTTCCTAACCTAAAGATCCAACAATACTTTTTATTTTGACTTATATTAAGAAATCCTAGTTTAGAATTTCCTTAATTCTAAAATCAAGTTAATTCTTTTCAAAAATGGATCGTAGAAAATATTTTTTTCTTTTTTTATATAAGAAAGAAAAATCTAAGAAAATCCTAGAAAATGTAGAAAAAAATACTATAAACTAAAATAATTCTATGTTAATATCTACCCCCCGTACCTATCTCATGCATTGTCCCCAATGTATGCTGATTAGTCTCTAATTTTGTATAATTTTCATCACATTCTCATATTTATTTCATGTAAAATTTTGCTAATAAAACCTTACTTGCTTGATCCTAGGTCCATGGTGTGCAAATGAAGAAGAAGACCTAAATCACCATTTAATTGGTGATTAAGAGCCTACCAAGTAGCCATTGACTTTAGAGTGAAGATTTTGTCAGACTAGGGCATCAAATCGAAAATCCAGGAGCTCAGTGGACAGAAGACAAACTGAGCGACGCGCTGCCCGAAGCCAGGCGCGCGCCGCCCAGGCAGGGCCGTGGAAATGCGGCCCAAATGCGGCCCTGGCCGCGTTTCCGTGGCCCTTTGGGGGCGCGCGCACCTGCGCTTTGGGCCACGTGCTTCCCACGTAGCTCCCTTTCTCCTGGTGCCTATAAATACCCCCCTGGGGTCTTCAGTTTGAGCAGATCCAGAGTTAGAGCAAGTTTTTGTAATCTTATTTTTAGTTTGTAGTTGTTGTTCTTCTTCTTCTAGTTCTAGCTTTAGCCATTAGAGTGAAAGAGAGAGTGTGTACAAGTTGTATTGGAAGGTGACAAGATAATACAAGTAATTACTTCTCTTTCTTCTTTCCATTTACTAGTTGTTTTCATTTGCTTTCATTTGCTTTTACATTCTTGCTTTAGTGTAACTCCTTCTCTTTATCTCTTTTCTTTTGTTGTTCTTTTTTTCACCATGTGTAACTAACTCCTCCATTGCATGACTAACTAACTACTAACCTACTAATTTCTAACACTTGATTGATAACCCGAATGAGTCAATAGTATCAAACAAGTCTTGTGCAAACGAGAGCTATGGCATCTTAAGACGAGGGTTCTAACTCTAATTTACCTACAAGTATTTACTTTCTTATACTTCATGCTTAATGAGTTTTGATGATTTATGAGTTGTGTACTTTACATGTTATTGTAAGTTAGAGACTTTTCCTTTTAACTTTACCGATACCAATAGTGCACTCGAGTCTTCCCTTATTCTCGCCTTTTATCGGATCTTGATAAGAGAATGTCCGAGTTTTTACCGTGTAAGGCTAAGTTTTAGGATGAACTTTCACTCGATTTCCACGTGAATAGTTCCAATGCAAAAGGTTTGTGTTCGCCTATGATCCATCGTGAGGCTATCTTCCAAAAGTTAGAAATTAGTGGGAGCACTTAGTAGAAAGTTAGCCATGCATTTTTACAACTAAGAAAAAAATCACTTTTACAAACAACCAAAACATTTTCCAATAATTCTTCAAACAACTTATTTTCACTTTTCAATTCTTTATTTGGACACAAAGAACTTTCTTTCTTCTTGAACTTTGAAGCCGCATCAAGCTTCCATCGCTCTCCCTCCTTGTGGATACGACCCGTATAGCCACTTCGCTACTACGGAAGAATCGCAAAAGCAGTAACATCAACCCACACTTCCTTCTCTTATTTTAGTACTTGCTTTTTGCCGATCATATGCAAGTAAAATATATGCATGAAATATCTTTGGCTTGGACACTAGGGGTCCAGACCGCATGGAGATAACTATTATAAGCACTTGTTACCCTCTCTGGTGCAATAAATACTCTATCGTACGAGTCAAAGACCGCATCTGGTAAGAAGTTCCTACACAGACGAGTCATCAAAACTGGAATCGAGTATTTGGCACCGCGTGTGCGTATGAAGTTTGTGATGATACTATGAAAAATAGTCGTGCTAATGCAAACAGTGTGCTGCCTAGTCATGAGATCGTGAATGATTTGCAGCACAGGCCTATTAAAGGAGGTCATATGGTCAAACCCAAGAATGTTTCGTTAGATCCAACGTCCAATGCAATGTATGTTATGAAACATAGTGCTGGCTTTGAGCCCCCTATCTTGTTCGGTACAGCGAACCCCCATGACTGTCATGTAGTCAATTAAGGGCAGGAGCTCTGATGGTGCAAGTTGCTGGGGACTTGTGTGTAGTCTTCCAGCATATCAATAGTTATAACAAGGTCCCCAGTAGGATTGTGCACCATGAATTGGTTGGTGTCAAAGTTAATAGAGGCTTGATCAAGTGAAGCATAGAAGAGTTTGACAAGCTCAGGATAATGGTTAGTCTCATGGTCAGAGTTATCGTAGACTAATGCATACCAATTCCATTCACGAATTCTATCCAATAAGATGTAGCCATAACCATTAATATCGCTAAAAATTCTAGAAAAGTCTTTCTCAGTAAATATGGATGGTGCTATGATTGAGAAAAACAACGGATAGGAAAGAAATTCGCAAACCTCCCCTATATTACGTGGGGGGAAATCAAAACAAGATTGCAGAGAGCAATCGACGGGGAGAACAGGTAATCGGGTTGTAGATCTGAGATCTACAGACAGTAGGGACTGTAGGGAAACTTGGCGGCGCTCTGGACTCCACCACAATGCCGCGGAAGCGCGGCTGAGGCCGAGGAAACATGGCGCTTTCAGGGATGCAGGGGCTGGGAAAAATTGGTGTGGCGGTGCTCTCTTCTCTTGTCTCAGATCTAATTTTAGATTGTAGGGTAGAGAACGAAAGAGAGGTTGGGGTTATATATAAGGGCCTAAGAAGGGTACATTTTCAAATTTGCCCTAGGTAAAAAGTGAAAATTCAAACCTAGGGAAAATTCTGGTTATTAGAAGGGAAAAGGAGTACATAAAGGGAAGAAAACCTAAGTGCCTTTTAGCACTTAGGTCCATTATTTTTTATATTTTGTTTATTTTATTTTCTTGTATATTTTTTGTTTTTATTATTTATATTTTTTCTATATTTTTTATTTTTATTTTTTATTTTGTTTTAATTTACAAGGGAGGTCCCAAAAAGATTTACAAGAAACACCAGGAGAGAGTGTAGAAGGACTTGGTCACATGTACACTAGGTAACAAAGACCGAATTTGAGAATATCGTGTAACTCAGACTCTGTGGTGTAGAATGGCTTAAGTCATTAGTTATTGACTTTTAACATGTTGCCACTCTTTGGATCAGAAATCTCAATAGCACCATGAGGGTAGACTGTTTGGACAATATATGGTCCTGACCAACTGGTTTTCAGCTTACCAGGGAAAAGGTGGAGCCTAGAGTTGTACAACAGAACGTTTTGTCATGGGACAAAATTCTTCCTATGAATGGATTTGTCATGAAAGAGTTTAGTTCTGTGTTTAGAGATCCGAGCGTTATCGTATGCATCATTTCTTAACTCTTCCAGCTCGGAAATCTGTAACTTCCTCAAGTCACCGACTTTCTTTAAGTCAAAGTTTAACTGTTTTATTGCCCACATCGCACGGTGCTCTAACTCTACAGGCAAATGGCAGGGCTTCCCAAATATAACTCGATAGGAGACATACCAAGGACAGTCTTGTAGGCGGTCCGATATGCCCATAAGGCATTAATGAGTTTAATGGAACAGTCCTTATTGTTCTGTCCTACAGTTTTCTCCAATATCAGTTTTATTTTTCTATTAGTAACTTTCACTTGCCCATTCGTCTGAGGGTGATAAGCCGTAGATAATTTATGAGAAATAGAGTATTTCCGTATTAAGGCTTCAAAAGTTCGATCGCAGAAATTATTCCTGTTGTCACTAATTATCGCACGGGGGGCTCCGAAGCGCAAAATGATATTTTCCCTTAAGAATTTAATGACAACCTAGTTGTCATTTGTTCTCGTCAAAACAGCTTCAGCCCACTGTGAAACATAGTCTACAGCTACCAAGATGAATTGGTTGTCGTAAGACATAGGAAAGGGTCCTATAAAATCGATGCCCCATAAATCAAAAATTTCTACCTCCAAGATCGGTATAAGGGGCATCATGTCTCTTCGTGTGATTCGACCCGTCATTTGACATTTGGCACAGAGTTTGCAAAAAGTATAAGCGTCTTTGAAGAAAATGGGCCAGTAGAACCCACTCTGAAGGACTTTCTCGGCTATCTTTTGTGGACCAAAGTGTCCACCACAAGCTAACTCGTGACAAAATATCAAAACACTCTGATGTTCATCCTCAGGAAGACACCTTCTAATTATCTGGTCAAGGCAATATTTGAATAAATACGGTTCATCCTAAAGAAAAACCGTATTTGTGTCATAAAGCGGTGCTTGTCCTGACCTGACCAATTTGAAGGTGTTCACCCGGTTGCAAGGTAGTTTGCAATATCGGCATATCAGGGCTCTTTACACATCGTGAAGATGTGTTCATCAGGAAAGTCCTCATTGATAAGGATTGTCTCAGTTGGTGCATTGGGAATTCTCGAAAGGTGATCTGCTACCATATTCTCAACACCCTTTTTATCTTTGATCTCTAAGTTAAACTCTTGCAAAAGAAGTATCCATCAAATCAGTCTAGCTTTTGCATCAAGTATCTTAGAGCAGAGTGATCGGTGAAAATCGTTGTCCTAGACCCTGTAGGTATTGGCGGAACTTCTCCGACACAAACACAACTGCTAAAAATTTCTTTTCAGTCGTTGGGTAATTTAGTTGGGCCTCGTTGAGTGTCCTACTAGTATAGTAAATCACGTGTTCCCTGTTATCAATGCGCTGTCCGAGAGCAGCACCTATGGCATAATTGGAGGCGTCACACATGATTTCGAAGGGTCTAGTCCAATCTGGCGCTGAGACGATTGGCGCCGAGACAAGTCTTTGCTTTAGCTCCTCTCAAGCTTGTAGACATTCTTCATCAAAATTGAAGGGCACATCTTTTCCTAAGAGATTAGTTAAAGGTCTAGTAATTTTGCTAAACTTCTTAATAAAACTTCTATAGAAGCCAGCGTGTCCTAGGAATGATCGAATGTCTTTTAGGCATTTTGGCTCCGGAAGCTTTCCTATCACTTCCACTTTTGATCTATCAACCTCAATTCCTCTGCTTGAAATTTCGTGCCCCAGGACGATTCCTTACTTGATCATAAAATGACACTTCTCCCAGTTGAGTGTCAAGTTTTTCTCTATGCATCTTTATAAAACCAGCTTCAGATGATGCAATCACTGGTCAAAAGAATCGCCGTATATAGAGAAATCATCCATGAAAATTTCCAAAATCTTTCCACCATGTCAGAAAAGAGACTAAGTATGCAACGTTGGAACATTGTGGGAGCATTGCATAGGCCGAAGGGCATTCTTGGGTATGAAATGTTCCAAAGGGACAGGTGAAAGTAGTCTTATCTTGATCCTCAAGAGCGATAGTGATTTGATTGTGTCCTGAATATTCATCTAAGAAACAATAATACTTATGTCTAGCTAGTCTCTCGAGCATTTGGTCTATGAATGGAAGAGGGAAGTGGTCTTTACATGTGGTAGCGTTCAATTTTTGTAATCAATACAGACTCGAATCTTCATTGGAAGACGAGTTTGTACTAATTCCTTCTTATCATTTTCTATCACAGTAAATCATGCCTTCTTTGGCACAGCGTAGACTGGACTAACCCATTGGCTATCGGATATGGGATAAATAATCTTATTGTCTAGCAACTTCAGTATTTCAGCTCGGATAGCCTCTTGCATGATTGGGTTTAGTCGACATTGTGGGTCGCGTTTTGGCTTTGCATCTTCCGGTGAATCCGGTGTTGTACAATGGATGGACATATCCCCTTTATATCAGCCATGGTACAACCAATGGCTTCTCGATTTTTCCTCAAAGCCACAAGAAGATCCTTTTCCTGTTGTTTCGTAAGATGGGACGCTATTATCACGGGAAAGCTTCCTTTTCACCCAAGTACTGGTACTTGAGATGACTAGGAAGAGCTTTAAGCTCGGAAGAGGGGACATGATCTATTGATGGTTGTTGATTAGTCTAAAATTCTGCATTATTAAATCGCATTTTTCCTGCTAATTTATGAATAAAATGTCGGTCTAAATCGTGTTTTGGTCTCTCTTGCAGATAATCAATACAAGGAGGGCAAAAGGGTAATAAGAGCTTAATTAAACCCATTTTCGAGTAATTAAATCCAGATTTCTTGGAGGCCAAGCAAGGGAGCTTCTAGAAGATGAATTGAACTTAGGCCCTTACACACGTCAGACAAATATTCGGGCGAAAATACCAGAATCCGAATATACCAGGAAGGTCCTCGAAGCCAGGAGAAGTTCCACGCCAAAACCAAAGACCTAGGTCCCTGGTATTGCCACGAAAACGCGGCAAATGCCGCGTTTCCGTGGCAATTTGGTGGGCCCACACGTCGATTTTCGACGCGTGGCCCCATCTCGTCTTCTAGAATCTCTTTTGTCTATAAAAACCCCTGCAGAGGCCTGAAACATAGGCAGATTTGGATTTAGGCTAGGTTTTCTATCTTTTAGTGTAGGGAAGTGTAGGTGTTCTCCTTCTTTCTTTTGTATTTGAAAATTTTTTTAGATCTTGTTGTAGGGCTGAGAGATTCAGAGAGAGATAGAGAGAGATTGATGTAATAGATGGTGACAATCTATGTAAAGGTGTCTCTTTTCTTCTCCATTGTAATCTTCTCTATCTTCTACATGATGCTTAGCTAATTTCTTCTTCTCATGAAAATCTAACTACTAACCACTAACCATCTAATCACTTACTTGATAATCTACATGAATCTAATAGCCTCTATAAGGCCTTGCTCTTGCAAGAGCGATTGATGGCTCATAATGATGGATCCTAACATTCTAACATTTCTAACACCTAACCCACTAACTTGCTAACTTGCAATGTCTTCTTTATTTCATGCTCACCTCTAACCGGTTTTGATGAATTAATAGTAGCTTGCAACTTGTTGTGTAGTATGGATGTGTTGTTTGAATGTAGAAGAACAATCTTATAGGCCATGCTCTGTATCGTCTCTTGAAGCCAAGGACTAGTGATGGCCAAGGATCCATGTGAGGCAACTATAACTAAGAGGTTAACATGGTTAGTGGAGCAATTAGTAGTTAGTAACCATGAGTTTTCTTTTACTTTGTTTTAAAAATCAATTCCAAATCTTTTATCATTTTTTCTATCGTCGTTTTTACCATCCTCTTTGTTAACCTTTGTTTTCATTTTTTTTTTACCACAAGCTTCATCTTCTTTTCTATTTTTTTTTCAAATCACTTTTCTTTGTTTTCACATCATCATTTTCATCGCCTTCTCCATCTATCACTTCTGGATTTCTTTTTTTTTCTAATTCTTTAACAAAGAAGACTTGTTAACATAACATGTGAATAAGAACTGTTAATTCTTCTATCGCCTCCCGTCCCTGTGTACTCGACCCAATGAGCCAATGCTATAACGAAAGTATCGAGGGAACATTAGCACACATAATTTCATTGATTTCATAAAATAGACATTTTAGAGTGCTCGTTCTGACCCGATCAAATTTTTGGCGCCCTTCTGGGGATGGGAATGGTTTAAACTCACGTAATTGTTAACATTTTCTTCTCCATTTTGGTGTGCAGGTTAATTTTTGTAGAAACTGAACAATGCAGAACTTTTCTTTTGCTTGCATGTCCCTGCTCTAGAAAGCAGGAACCCTGCATCCATAACTGTGCCGCGAAAACCCAAGGAAAGTCGCGAAAACGCGGCGTATTTGTGGCATTTTGACTCCATCTTTTGCAGGGAATTTGCAAGTTGCATATATTGTTATATTCTGCTGCTAAATATTTACTTTGATTGCCTGAACACTGTAATAAATTAAAGAACTAAAATATGGTATTTGGACGCTTTTAAAATGGTTTAGACATTTGCATTTAGGCACATGTCAATTCAATTCCAATATACTATATTTTGTTCTGTTGTTGCGATCTGGACTGGGGTGTATATATGGCATTGCATATAGAATAGGACAAACACGTGGGTGATTTACTCTCTTTTTGTGTTATATTCTTGTCTATATTGCACACTTGCACGAATTGAAATTAAAGGCAAAACTCATACAAGATAAGGTAGGGATTTTATCACCCTTCCTTAGCCCAAAAATCACCTCCCCACTCACACAACCAAAGCTCTAATAAAAATTGATAGACGTTGGCCCCTAGGGACATCTCGGACTCATTAAGAGATTGATCAAGGGTGAAACTTATTTTGAATCTTACTCTTGTGAAATCGGTATCTAAGATTAAGGATTAAGAGGTTACGCCTCGAAGATACCGTGGTTTGGCGTAATTAAGGCCCATTACTTACGCACGGATACCTCCCACCGTATTTTGCTCCTACCTGGCCGATTAGCTTGTGGTCGGATTCATACAACAACCTCCCCGGGTAATTGACCAGTTAGGAGTCGTCTAGGTCTAGGTCACCTTAGTATAGACTTGGTTTTGACTTTTTCTTTCTTTTTGTTTGTTTGTTTGCTTTTTCTTTTTATTTGTGATTGTTTGTGAAATGGAATTCAACAATAATAATTCTTTCAATCCTAATATAAATCCATATTTCACACCAACCCCATTTATTTCGGATAATTCCAATCCGATTTTTTACAATATGAACCAACCAAATACACCGGGTTGGACTTATCCGAATCAATACAACCCATATCCTAATCTTATGACCAAAAATAATTTCGACTTGTCACAGAATCAATGGGGATTTACCTCCCCCGAGTCAAATTTTCAACCTCCTTATCCACCTTGTCCATAATTTACACAATATTCTTTCCTCGAATTTGCTTCCTATACTCCTTTTTTAGAATCACCAATTGAAGAAAAATTCGAGCTAGAAAAAAGTATAGAAGCCATGCAGGAGGTCGAACAAAAATTTTAGAAAATGTTAGCCTCCCCAAATCCACACTATTTCCAAGATTCATACTCAGTCCCACCCGTTCAAAATAGAAAACCATCAATCTTGGAAATGAGTGTGCGTGAGTCCAAAAAACAATCAAATTTGATGGATTCATGATTTCACCACAATTTTCAAAACAAATCTTCATCTTTTCAGGCCAAGTTGCAATAAAATAATGAACCAATCGACTATGAAAAGATGCTTGAAGTCATGACCCAGGCTCAAATCGCTAATAATCATGACATAGATTTAATGGTCAAAACTCTCCATTCTCACCCTTTGACCATTCTTGATGTCACTAACCATTCTGTTAGAGCTAAAGAATCATGTTGTTTTGGAAACCAAGATTCAATTTCAGTCCATCCATTTGAACTTGACAAAACTCTGACTTTTGAAAATCCCATTGACAGTTTGGCAAGTTATCCTTTTCCAAAAATTGAACTTGAGAATGAATATGATCCTGAATCTCAACTTGATAATTCAATTTTACTTCCTGATTCAATAATGACTGAGGTGTTTTTACCTTATTTCATGCTTTTTCCCGAGTCAACATTGGATCCTGTGTCAATTCATTGTAAAATTGAATCACCAATCTTTTATGATCAACAAATTGAACGTGACCAATTTCATACTTTTGAATGTCCTATTGACAAATTGGCAAGTTCTCATTTTTATAAAATTGAACTCAATAAGGAATGTGACTTTGATCCTCAAATTTGTGATCCAGTTCAAATTCCTGAATCAATATTGACTTCTGTTTTGCTACCCGAATTGAGCAACATTTTAGAGTCAGTTTTGATTCACATAACTATCATTCTTTAACTTGAATCACCTATCTTAGAAAGTAACATTCCATTGTGGGGAAATGAATGTGAATTAGAATTTCAAATTCTTGATTTGGACCCGATTCCTGAACCAATTTTCACTCCTGAACCTTTACTTGACTTAAGTCAAGTTCCAGAGTCGATATTAGTTCATGTACTTCCTAAGTCCAAATCAAATATTCCATATTTTCACAATCCATTTTGGGACAAAGGTGTTGAAAATAATGACTCTGAAATTATTTAAAAAATTCAGAAATTAGATGGGGTTAAATTCTTAATAAAAATTATCCATATATACATCATTCTAGTGGGCTGTATTTTAGAGGTCTCTTGTGGGTCCCTCCGAACTCCACGCAAATTGAATTGGGCCGCATTTCGTGAACTAATCAGACCACCACTAGAACTAATCAGACCACCACCGGAACCACCACCTTGAGGTTATTTTTTCTTCCCTCTCTATTTGTTTCATGCATACATATATTCACGATGCATTGAGGACAAAGCATGAGATAAGTGTAGGGGAGGGTTTACTAACATAGAGTTTTTAGATTTTCTTTCTTTTTCACTTCTTTTAGGATATTTTTAAAAATCTTTCCTTTTGTATAGGTATTTTCTCCTTTTTAAAAAACTTTTTGAAGCAAGAGACGAATTTTTGATCTATTTTTAAGAAAATTAAGATTATCTTAGAAATTAAGGAAGTCTTAATTATGACATCTTAAACCTAGTCGAAATAATGGATCCTGTTTAAAATTATAGGCTAAGTAAGATAAATTGGAGAGATAATTTTATCTTGAATTTTTTACCTTAGATAGTATGCACTTCACACTTACACATTTTTGGGATAGAAACAAAGACCTAAAATGCCTTAAAGTAAAAAAAAATTTAAAAGAAAACAATAAATATGGTATAAATGAATAAAAAATCACTTATTAAGCTGAATAAGTATGCCTCAAGAAGCATGATTATTCACGCCTAACGGTGGTCAAAAGAAACAAATAATTCTCTATAGTTTTGTGACCTTGTTTACTCGAGTTCATAAAACCCAAGGGATGTTTTCTCATCTGGTGCCCTAAGACCATCCGGTCTGGGAGTCATCAGTTAAAGGCTCACTACCTGGGTGAACTAGAAAGCCTAAGAAAACTAAAGGAAGAAAATATATATATATATATATGTATGTATATACATATATATGTGTGTGTGTGTATATATGTATATGTATATATATATATATATATATATATATATATATATATATATATATATATATATATATATATATATATATATATAAATAAGTGGCTTGATGGTTAGACTTGAAATCCCAGAAATTTTCACTATCACAAAGTGCATATTATCTAGGTTTTATGAAGGATAAAAATATTAAATCTAATTTTGAATTCTTACCTTAATTGAAGACAAGATCTTGCATATAAACTAAGTTTAAGAAAAAATAATTTTTGGTGGACCTATGACCTTAGATCACTTATATTTTTGCAAAAATATTTCGTAAACTTATCTCTCTTTCAAAGTGAGTTTTCAAAATACTAACATTTATCTTCTTTCTTTATGAATTTTGTGGGTGCAATCTGCTGAAAACCCTTAGGAGACAAAACTCCTCCTCTAGGGGAAACCTAGAGATTTAACGGCTAGTTGCACACGCTCAGTGCAATCGCGTCACCTTCGAAAGTGGTGTAATAACATTTGTAGTATAGTTTTTCCTTTCTTGTTTTGCTCGGGACGAGCAAAAGATAAGTAGGAGGTGTGATTAGTCTACAGTTCTGCAGTATTATATCACATTTCGCTGTTAATTTATGAATAAAATGTCGGTCTAAACCGTGTTTTAGTCTCTCTTGCAGATAATCAAGACAAGGAGGGCAAAGGGTAATAAGAGCTTAATTAAACACATTTTTGGGTAATTAAATCTGGATTTCTTGGAGGCCAAGTAAAGGAGCTTTTAGAAGATGCATTGAACCTAGACCCTTGTGCACGTCAGACGAATATACGGGCGAAAATACCAAAATCTGAATATACCAGAAAGGTCCTCGAAGCCAGGAGAAGTTCCACGCCAAACCAGGGACCTAGGTCCCTGGTATTGCCACAGAAATGAAGGAAATGCTGCGTTTCCACGACAATTTGGTGGGCCCATGCGTCGATTTATGACGCGTGACCCTGTCTCGTCTTCTAGAATCTCCTTTTGCCTATAAAAACCCCTGCAGAGGCCTGAAACGCAAGCAGATTTGGAATTAGGCTAGGTTTTCTATCTTTTAGTGTAGGGTAGTATAAATGTTCTTCTTCTTCTTTTATTTTATATTTTCTTTTCATTTTAGATCATGTATTAGGGCAGAGAGATTCAGAGAAAGAAAGAGAGAGAGATTGACGTAATAGATGGTGACAATCTATGTAAAGGTGTCCCCTTTCTTCTCCATTGCAATCTTCTCCATCTTTTACATGATGCTTAGCTAATGTTTTCTTCTCATGGCAATCTAACTACTAACCACTAACCATCTAACCACTTACTTGATAATCCATATGAATTTAAAAGCCTCTATAAGGCCTTGCTCTTGCAAGAGCTATTGATGGCTCATGATGATGGATTCTAACATTCTAACATTCTAGCACCTAACCTACTAACTTGCTAACTTACAATGTCTTCTTTATTTCAATCTCCCCTCTAACCGGTTTTGATGAATTAATAGTACTTGTAACTTGTTGTGTGGTATGGATGTGTTGTTTGAATGTAGAATAACAATCTTATGGGTCATGCTCTGTATCGTCTCTTGAAGCCAAGGACTAGTGATGGCCAAGGATCAATGTGAGGCAACTATCACTAAGACGTTAGCATGCTGTTGGCCCAAGAGGTTACACTCCTCTCAAATTGTTTTGTGTTTTGATGATGACAAACCAAATAAGAGCTATTTGGTACTAATGAATTTGCTTAAGATAAGTTTCAGGATAAGTACCATGTTTGGAGGCCATTGCTTGCTATTGCAACAACTTCTAGGTTCATGAAGCTATGAAGGCATATTGCACATCAAGGAAGGATCATAGAAGAAGAAGGCTCTAGCAAGGATAGCATGGCTCAAAGACTTGAAGATTGCTCAAGAAGTCCTCAATTATTTTGTTTTTAGTTTTATAGTTTGTTAAAGAATAGTGGATAGGTTTGAAGCTCTATCACACACGTTTTTGCGCACATACTTGATCCAAAATAATTTCTTATATTTTATACAAAAATATTTTGCATACTAGATTTTGCCTACAGATATATATTTGTGTTTTATACTAATCCCTGTTCAAAAATATTTTTGTCAAAATCAAAATTCCTTTAATTTCTGTCCAAAATCTGGTTTTTGACCTGAGCCAGTCGACCGGACAGTCGACCGGACCTATGTCAGGTTTGGCCGTCGACTGACCCAGTCGACTGTAGTTCTGGGTATACATGTATCAGTGTGCACGTTTTTGCGGTCGACCGCAACGGTCGACCGACTGTAACCCAGTCTGCTCTCGGTTAGTTTGGGTCGACCGGGCGGTCGACCGCTGGCCTGCAACGGTCAGATTTTTTGTACGTGCGGTGGACCGGCCAGTCGACCGGACTAGCCGTTTGAACAGTAACGGGCAGTTTTTTATGAGCTGTTTTATTTTGTCTTCTTGTGTTTAAAATTTGATTTAGGGATATATTTCAAACCTAATATGACTTAATTAACCTTAAGTCTGTATTATCCCTTAACCCTAGCCCTCTCTTATAAATAGGGGTGTTTGGGGAGAGATTGGTTACAACAATTTTTGCAAGAAAAATTCAAAAGTTTAAGGCTTTCAAAAGAGATTTGTTTCTTGATTTTTGTGCTGAAATTCTCTCTCATTTTCTGAAGTGGTTTTTGAAATACTCTCTGATTTAATTTTCTTTCTGCACTTACAACAAGAGCTTCATTCCTACTCATTGTTCTCTAAGGACCTTTTGTAAGGGAAGAGACATTTGAAAGAGAGAGTTTGTGGTCTTTTGACTACTCAGAAATTTCTTGTAATCGAGATTGTGGAGTTGGGTACTCCGGTGTAATTGTGATTTCTTTGAGATAGTGGAAGTAGCTAGAATCCTTCTGGGGAAGGCGGGGAGTAGAGCTGGGTGCTCGAACCTCGATAACATATCCTTGTGTTTGCGATTGGTTTACATTCTTGCACTCATTACTTGCTTATCATCATTATTGCTATATTTACTTGCTTTCATTCATCTTGTGAATCTTGTGTGGTGATTGTTACATCTTAATTTTTTTTAATTTGTCCATTGATTAGCATTATCACCTATTCACCCCCCTCCAGGTGATTTTCAATTGGTATCAGAGCTTGGACTCTAGGTTTTGGCTTAACATCCATAGAGAGATCCTTAAAATTTGCTAATCAACACTCTCATTCATACATTCATACACTAGTAAACATGGCCGATAACATTAAAACTCCTCCTAAATTTGATGGACTTAATTTCCCTATTTGGAAGGTTAGGATGACTATATTTTTGCAATCTTTGGGTAGCTTAGTGGCCAAGTCCTTGACCAAACCCTATGTAGCACCCGATGGTGATGAGAGCACTTGGATCGACTTCAACTTTAGAGAATATGAGGCTAACTCCAAGGCCCAAAACTCCCTATTGACCGCCTTGAATGAGGATGACCTTACACGGGTAATTCATTGCCAATCCGCCTATGAGATTTGGCAACACTTATTTGTCACACACGAAGGGACTTCACAAGTCAAGAGAGCTAAGATAGATCTCTTAAGGTCCCAATATGAGTCATTTAAAATGATTGATGATGAGTCTATTGATAGTATGATTACAAGGTTTACTAAAATCACTAATGGTCTTTCTTCCTTAGGTGATGACATCTCCAACGATCAAAAGGTGCGGAAAGTGATTCGGGCTCTTCCATCTTCATGGGAGATAAAGGCCACCACCTTAAAAAATTGAACGACAAGGACGAGATGGACCTCATTAGTCTCATTGGGAACCTAAAGACCCATGAGATGGAGAAGAAGGCAAGAGAAGAGGCCACTACTTCAAAGAAGAAATCCATAGCCTTCAAGACTTTATCCACTAATGATGACGATGAAGAAGACGAAGAAGATGATGAGGAACTAACTCTACTTGTGCGGAATGTCAAGAGGTTGTACCGGAAGAACAAGCTCAACTTCCGGAAGAAATTTGAAGGCAAAGAGGAGAGAAGGATCATTTGCTATAATTGCCGCAAACCCGAACATATCATGGCGGATTGCCCGGAGTTTAAGAAGAAGATGACTTCCTCCTTCAAGCCAAAGAAGCCGGAGGAAAAGAAAGCATACAAGGCAACGTGGGATTCGGAGAGCGAGTCCGAAGAAGAGGTGGATACGGCGAACATGTGTTTCATGGCAAACACTCCTAAGGTAACCCCTCAATCTCATGATGATGAAGATGATGAACTAAGTAAGGAAGTTCTTGTACATGCCTTTGTTGAACTTTCTGAAACTTATGACAATAAAAAGATTGAATGTTTTAAATTACAAAAAGAAGTTGCTTTTCTTAAAATCAACTTGCTATGGTTTCTAAAGAAAAAGATGATATTTCTTCTAATCTTATTTCTCTTCAAAATGAGTTTAATGCCTACAAGGTTTCTTGTAAGGAAAAATCCCCTATTGTTGATGAAAAAGAAATTTCTTCTTTTAAATCTAAAATAAATGATTTTGAAAAAGTTTTAAATGATTGTGCTTTTAATACAAAGAAACTTGAGAACATGTTTTCTAAAAAGCACACCTCACATGTTAAGTCTACTCATGCTCACACTACACATGCTAAATCTTTTCATGCTCACAACTCTCATGCTCACAAATCACATACTCATTATGCTTTCAAATATGGTAGAGTATATAGATGCACGTATTGTGGTAAGAATGGACATTTAGCTAAATTTTTTATGACCAAGTTAATAGATCAAATAATCTTATTTGGGTTAATGAAACTAACCCCCTAGGACCCAAGAAAATGTGGGTACCAAAATCAAGTCCTAAATTATTTGATGTAGGTACACACCAAGGCTCCAAGACGTAGGGAGCGGTGGTACCTTGATAGTGGTTGTTCAAGACATATGACGTGGGATATCAACAACTTTACAACCCTATCAAGGTACATGGAAGGTGGCTCCGTCACCTTCGGGGATGACTCCAAAGGAACTATCATCGGTATAGGTAACATTCAAATTGGTGCATCTCCTATTATAGAGAATGTTGTTTTAGTAGATGGTTTAAAACATAATTTGCTTAGCATTAGTCAACTTTGTGACCGTGGACTTAAAGTTGTTTTTGATGATTCTTCTTGCAAGATTTTTGATGTTAAATCCGATGTTTGTATTCTTACCGGTTTTTGTGATAATAATGTTTACATTATTGACATGCTTAATTTAGATTGTTCTACTAAATGCTTGAATGCTTTTGATGAAAATTCTTGGCTTTGGCATAGAAGATTAGGACATGCATCTTTTGACCATCTTACTAGAATTAATTCTAAGGATTTAGTAATGGGTATACCTTGCTTGAAGTTTGAGAAAGACCGCATTTGTGGTGCGTGCCAACTTGGGAAACAAACCAAGTCTTCCTTCAAACCAATTAAGGATATCATGACTACTAGGCCCTTAGAACTAATTCATATGGATCTTTTTGGACCAACACAAACTAAAAGTTTAAATGGTAGTAGATTTGCATTTGTTTTAGTTGATGATTTTTCCCGTTTCACTTGGGTTTTCTTCTTGCAAAGTAAAGATCAAACATTTTCATATTTCAAAATCTTTCGAAAAAGGGTTGAAAAAGAAAAAGGTTTTTCGATTTTGAGAATAAGGAGTGATAGAGGTGGTGAGTTTGTTAACCAACTCTTCATGACTTATTGTGATGAAAAGGGAATAAAGTATGAAATGTCTTGTCCTAGGACTCCACAACAAAATGGAGTTGTAGAAAGGAAAATAGAACACTTCAAGAGATGGCTAGGACAATGATAAGTGAATATGACCTCCCTCAATATTTATAGTCCGAGGCCGTAAACACCGCATGCTATATTTCAAATCGTATTATGTGTGTAAGAATTCTTCCAAAACATCTTTTGAAATGTATCATTCTAGAAAACCTAATGTTGCATATTTTAAAGTTTTTGGATGCAAGTGTTTTGTTTTAAATACTAAGGAGAATTTGGGTAAGTTTGATGCTAAGGCTTATGAAGCTATCTTTGTTGGATATTCTTCTACTAGCAAAGCATATAGAGTTTTTAATAGATCTTCACTTACTATTGAAGAAACCATGCATGTTAAGTTTGAAGAATCTAATGTGGTTGTTGAGAATGTTGTAGAGATTGAACCATTAGGTGAAGACATGGAGAGACTATCCTTGAAGGACTCACCCGCTCAAGAAGAAAAGCAAGAATCAATTGGTGATGTTCAAGAGGATAAAGAGGAAAGCTCTCAACCGCTTCCTAAAGCTTGGAGATACGCTACAAATCATCCTAAGGAGCTCATCTTGGGTGATGCATCTAAAGGAGTCACAACACGCTCCAAACTCCATGACCTATGTGGTAACTTTGCTTTCATTTCTCATTTTGAACCCAAAGGCATTCTCGAAGCCGAGACGGACCCATATTGGTTGCTTGCTATGCAAGAGGAACTCAATCAATTTGAGCGCAACCAAGTTTGGCACCTTGTTCCTAAGCCCCACGATAGACCAATAATTGGTACTAAGTGGATCTTTAGAAACAAGATGGATGAGTCTGGAAATGTCATTAGGAATAAAGCTAGGTTAGTGGCCCAGGTTACACTCAAGTTGAGGGAATTGACTTTGAGGAGACCTTTGCACCCGTAGCACGGCTTGAAGCCATACGGATGACACTAGCTTTTGCATCTTTCAAAAATTTTAAACTTTTTCAAATGGATGTGAAAAGTGCATTTTTGAATGGTTTTATTAATGAAGAAGTTTATGTTTCTCAACCCCCCAGTTTTGTTGATCATGTTCATCCCGATTTTGTTTTTAAACTTGATAAAGCTTTGTATGGATTGAAACAAGCTCCTAGAGCTTGGTATGAAAGGCTTTCTAGTTTTCTTATTTCAAATGATTTTATTAAAGGCAAAGTAGACACTACTCTATTCACTAAGCATGTTGATAATGATATATTAATTGTGCAAATTTATGTTGATGATATAATTTTGGTTCTACTAATGAGCTTTTGTGCAAGGATTTTGAAAAGGTAATGCAACTTGAGTTTGAAATGTCTTCAATGGGTGAGCTCAATTTCTTCCTTGGACTCCAAATCAAGCAATTGCAAAATGGGACGTTCATAAGTCAAGCCAAGTACGCAAAGGAACTCGTAAAGAAGTTTGGACTTGAAGGCTCAAAGACTTGCAACACTCCTATGGCAACTACAACCAAGCTTGATAAAGATGACCAAGGTAAAAATGTTGATATTAAATTATATAGAAGCATGACAGGAAGACTTTTATATTTAACGGCAAGTAGGCCGAATATCATGTTTAGTGTGTGTGTCTTTGTGCTAGATTTCAATCGTGTCCTAAAGAGTCCCATCTTATTGCGGTAAAACGCATTATTCGTTATATTAAGGGCACTATTGGGATGGGTCTATGGTATCCGAAAACCGAGATTTCTCAATGACGAGTTATTCGGATGCCGACTATGCGGGTTGTAGAGTCGATAGAAAGAGTACTAGTGGAACATGTCAATTTCTTGGTAATTGTCTTGTTTCATGGTCCTCTAGGAAACAAAATTCCGTAGCACTCTCAACCGCCGAGGCGGAGTATGTTGCCGCGGGGGCTTGTTGTGCACAAGTCCTTTGGATGAAACATACTCTCCTTGATTTTGATTTGCATTTGATCATATAAAAATATTTTGTGATAATACTAGTACTATACACATGACTAAGAATGCAAATCAACATAGTAAGACCAAGCACATTGAGATTAGATATCACTTTCTTAGAGATCATTTTGAGAAAGGAGATATAGATATTGATTATGTTTCTACGGATTTACAACTAGCCGATATTTTCACTAAACCACTTGATTTTGCTAGATTCTCGTTTATTTGTGGAGAACTTAATGTTTGTGTTATTGAATAATCATGTTTTTCATAACCCTTTTTGATGTATGACAAAAAGGGGGAGAATAAGTTTACATAGACAAAAATAAATTTATATGGTCTTGGTTCCATATGAGTTTATATGAGTTTATATATGTTTTTGTTGTCTTGTTTTGTTTTCATGCGTTTTTGAGAATTCTTGTGTTTTGTTAGTATGTGATTTTCATTATTATTTCAATTGGTTTCAATTAGTATCAAGAGCATTTTTTGTTTTCAATAAATTCTTGTGTTTTTCATATAGCATAATTTGAGGGGGAGTTTTCTCCTCCCCTATATTTTTGTTTATAGCCTATTTGTTTTGTCATCATCAAAAAGGGGGAGATTGTTGGCCCAAGAGGTTACACTCCTCTCAAATTGTTTTGTGTTTTGATGATGACAAACCAAATAAGAGCTATTTGGTACTAATGAATTTGCTTAAGATACGTTTCAGGATAAGTACCATGTTTGGAGGCCATTGCTTGCTATTGCAACAACTTCTAGGTTTATGAAGCTATGAAGGCATATTGCACATCAAGGAAGGATCATAGAAGAAGAAGGCTCTAGCAAGGATAGCATGGCTCAAAGACTTGAAGATTGCTCAAGAAGTCCTCAATTATTTTGTTTTTAGTTTTATAGTTTGTTAAAAATAGTGGATAGGTTTGAAGCTCTATCACACACGTTTTTGCGCACATACTTGATCCAAAATAATTTCTTATATTTTATACAAAAATATTTTGCATACTAGATTTTGCCTACAGATATATATTTGTGTTTTATACTAATCCCTGTTCAAAAATATTTTTGTCAAAATCAAAATCCCTTTAATTTTCTGTCTAAAATCTGGTTTTTGACCTGAGCCAGTCGACCGGACAGTCGACCAGACCTATGTCAGGTTTGGCCGGTCGACCGACCCAGTCGACTGTAGTTCTGGGTATACATGTATCAGTGTGCACGTTTTTGCGGTCGACCGCACGGTCGGCCGACTGTAACCCAGTCTACTCTCGGTTAGTTTGGGTCGACCGGGCGGTCGACCGCTGGCCTGCAACGGTCAGATTTTTTTGTACGTGCGGTCGACCGGCCAGTCGACCGGACTAGCCGTTTGAACAGTAACGAGCAGTTTTTTATGAGTTGTTTTATTTTGTCTTCTTGTGTTTAAAATTTGATTTAGGGATATATTTCAAACCTAATATGACTTAATTAACCTTAAGTCTGTATTATCCCTTAACCCTAGCCCTCTCCTATAAATAGGGGTGTTTGGGGAGAGATTGGTTACAACAATTTTTGCAAGAAAAATTCAAAAGTTTAAGGCTTTCAAAAGAGATTTGTTTCTTGATTTTTGTGCTGAAATTCTCTCTCATTTTCTGAAGTGGTTTTTGAAATACTCTCTGATTTAATTTTCTTTCTTCACTTACAACAAGAGCTTCATTCCTACTCATTGTTCTCTAAGGACCTTTTGTAAGGGAAGAGACATTTGAAAGAGAGAGTTTGTGGTTTTTTGATTACTCAGAAATTGCTTGTAATCGAGATTGTGGAGTTGGGTACTCCGTGTAATTGTGATTTCTTTGAGATAGTGGAAGTAGCTAGAATCCTTCTGGGGAAGGCGGGGAGTAGAGCTGGGTGCTCGAACCTCGATAACATATCCTTGTGTTTGCGATTGGTTTACATTCTTGCACTCATTACTTGCTTATCATCATTATTGCTATATTTACTTGCTTTCATTCATCTTGTGAATCTTGTGTGGTGATTGTTACATCTTAATTTTTTTTAATTTGTCCATTGATTAGCATTATCACCTATTCACCCCCCCTCTAGGTGATTTTCACATGCTTAGTGGAGCAATTAGTAGTTAGTAGTCATGAGTTTTCTTTTACTTTATTTTAAAAACCAATTCTAAAATCTTTTATCATTTTTTCTATCGTTGTTTTTACCATCCTCTTAGTTCACCTTTATTTTCATTTTCTTTACCACAAGCTTCATCTTCTTTTCTATTTTTTTTTTTCAAATCACTTGTTTTTTGTTTTCACATCATCGTTTTCATCGCCTTCTCAATCTATCACTTCTAGATTTCTTTTCTTTTTCTTTTTCTAATCTTTAACAGAGAAGACTTGTTAACATAACACCTAAATAAGAACTGTTAATGCTTCATCACCTCCTGTCCCTATGGATTTGACCCGTTGAGCCAATGCTATAACGGAAGTATCGAGAGAAAATTAGCACACATAATTTCATTGATTTCATAAAATTCACATTTTAGAGTGCTCGTTCCGACCCCATTAGTTATTCTTCATATAGGGAAAGGATAGTGGTTGCATTTGTTGCCCACTCCACTATGGATTCATTGATTTGGTCAAGATTGAAGTCATCAGACTCTAATTCGAATTCTCCGTTAGACTCATATTCAATCTCCTTGTCGTGTTCACTTGTTAATCCTTCAATTAAGTTCACTTCAAACGACTGATTATCCAAGTCTCAAGATTATTTTCCCAGGTGGAAAACATTTACCTCTTTCGTTATATCTCCAAAGTCAGACACGTCGACCTGTTCCTACAGTTTATGCTTGCATTTGCGGTAGCTAAGAAGGGTCGTCCTAGAATGACAGGGGTCTGTGCTTTCAGATTGTGTACGGGTTGTGTCTATAGAACGATAAAATCCCCAGGGTAAATGAATTCCCCGACCCATATGAGAACATCTGTAATCTCCCCCTTGGGAATCTTTACAATCGGTCTGCCAATTGTATAGTAACTCTGATTAGACGGAGGTCGCCCAGCCCGAGTTGCTGATACAAAGAAAAGGAAAGTAAATTAATGCTGGCTCCTAGATCAAGTAACGCCCTTTTTATTGTGGTCTGTCCTATGATATAGGAAATGGTTGGACTCCTGGGGTATTTGTATGTAACGCCCCGATCCCGGCGGGTACGGAGACGTTACTGCAACGTATATACGCAGGTCAGAAATACCCTCACGTATATACGCTAAGCATAAGTACAGGCAAGAATCAGAGTACGGAAGCAAGTGGTGCATTATACATTCCAACACATGAGTACAATTACAAAGTTATCACCAGAGGTGATCCAATATTACATGAATATTACATCACTGATATGCGCAATTGCGAGATTATAAAGATATGTACATGTATGAACAGTACAGAGACAGGCTCAGAGTCATAACAAGAAACTCTAGAGCCGCACATGGGGGTCTGGAAGGATGGGGCTCTGGACGGTCTGCTGGAGATCCACGCTACCACTGCGCTACTCTGATCAGCAACTGAGAGAATCTACAAGTTCCAAGCTCTGACATGCTCCAAGTTCCAGGACCTGGACATGAGGATCCAGAGGAGTCAGAACTCCCCAGGCGAGTGGTGAGGCAAAAGCCAGATGGCGTGCAAGGATAAGCACATGTGTATCGATAAAACCGAATCATAAATAAGCATTGAAAACCGTGTCGTGAGCATAAGCATGTATAGGCAGGTAGATATATAACAAGTGATATCAAGCAGGAAATGCTCATGGCATGGTAAGATAGGAACAGTAGACTGATGGAATGGAACATGGGTAATAATACAGAGTATGAGTAGCTAGTATGATAATAATCATAAAACCGAAAATCCGATGTAAGCATTCGTGGCAAATCACACAACGGTCATAACAGGAGTACATAACAGGCATAACATGAATCATAACAAGCATAACGGGAGTTCATAACAGGCATAACAGGATACATAGTTAGCATCTTTTATTATTATTACTCGTCTGACCCATATATCTAGGTATGTGTCCTGGTGTACATCCCAACACACATACATCCATATATAAGCAAGCCGAGGTTCGTTACTGGAAGCTGATGAAGAACTGATAGCTCATACTTATAGTAGTTCCCGTCCGCCCGGGACACAGCCATTTGGGGGCCTGAAATCCCCCTAACACGCATCTTCTGGGGGCCTGAAATCCCCCTAACACGAATCGTCAGTTTTGGTATTCCACTACTATAAGCAAGGCACCATGCTGGCATTCATCACTTCCTCCCATTCCCGTGCAAGTTATCCTTTGTAAAGAGTAGGAACATAACTGGTCATGACAAGAGATCAGGTACAGGCAGGAGATGGCCCTACAGATTCAAGAGGTGGCTCCCACATGTAGGCTGTCTAAAAATGACTAACAGACCAGCCATTAAGGAAGCAGAGTCTCAAGCTCTAGACGCGAGAAATCGATGCTCGCGTCTCAGCATTAAGACGCGTTGGCTCTACACCCGCGTCTCAACGTTCAGACGCGTCGGCCCGAAGCCTGCGTCTCAGCATCAAGACGCGTCGGCCCGAAGCCCGCGTCTCAGCATCAAGGCGCATCGGCCCGACGCCCGCGCCTCAGCATCCAGACGTGAAGGCCCGAAGCCCGCGTCTCAAGGCGCGTTTGGCTCGACGCCCGCGTCTCAAACTTCAAGGCGCGTTTGGCCCAACGCCCGCGTCTCAGTTGCAACTGCCCTGATTGCGGGGCCAGTCACCGCGCATGTAGCGGGTAGTGGCCCCTCATTCGGGAGCGTTTTCAGGAGGCACCTTCACCCCCTGAGATCCCTATAAATAGCCTTGTTTGCTATGAAGAGAGGATCGGAGTTTTTGGAGAAGGGAGAGAACTTTGAGAAGATCGAAGCTTGGGCAGAAGATTGGAGTTTTGAAGAGAGAGAGCTTTGAGATAAGGCATCATCAAAAATCGATCGAATCCAGGCAGGAGGATCATCAAGAGAGAAGCACGACTCTTCAGCGAGCTTACTGAGTACTAGCCGCTCTTCGCCTACCTCCTCTTTGAGAGTTTTGGTAGACGGAGCTGAGTTACTCTTTCTACCGACCGAAGAGAAGACCCCCGACGGTCCAGGACGGTCATCTGGTCAACGGAGAACAAGATTCACTCTCCATCGCCACACGAAGAACCCAGCCTTAAACAAAGGGAAGATTCAGACATCCTCCCTCCCTTGTAACTGGAAAAGAGGGAAGAGTAGTTCTTTTGGTTGTAATCGTTTCGCTTGAATCAAGGAAATCTTTTACAGCTAAAACCACTTTCTCCGACCACCAAATTTTCCGGCCCCGTACAAGAGATGGCGACTCCGCTGGGGACTACCTTCGTTACTGACGAGCGCACCGTGGTGCAAGATGACGTTCTCCGTAAGGGGAAAATGTCGAATCCCTCGTCGTCGAGTTCGACCAGGCGAAGTATGAAGAGTTCCTCTCTTCTGGCTCCAAGAGCCCAAAGACCCGCGTCTGCCGCAGGGTCTCAAGTGGACAGCCCCCTGAAGCCCAATCTGAGGCTCTGTCGGGTGCTCCTGCTGCCCACTGTGCCAAGTCTGGTTCACGCGCCGACGCCTCCCAGAAGGCCCGCGTAACCTCAGACTCCTCTGCTGCGATCAACCGCGTCGCGCAGAACACACGCGCCAACGCCTCTCTGAAGGCCCGCGTGGTCCCCGGCACATCTACTGGTGCGATCGACCGTGTCGCACATAACGCTCGCGTCAGCGTCTCTCAGGAGACCCGCGTGGCAAACACCCCTGGTTCTACAAACCAGGAAGTTGTTGGCTTCTCTCTTCCTCCACGGCGCAATCGGAATGCCGAGCGTCGACAGAGAAGACGCGCGCAACACTCGGTCGGAACCGTTGGTTTTCTGACTGGGGTTGAACGCAGCGTACGATCCGATGCCTTGCCCGCACCTCGTCCAGTGCGAGAGATCCGCGTTTGGCGACCCAAACGCGAGACTCCCCAAGTTGGGCCTTCTGGAGACCAACTTGCCAAACGCCAAAGCGAAGCTTCTGCGTCTTGTCAAACGCAGGAAGCACGCGCCCATAGGCGTGGGGCCCAGCAGCCCACTCTCTCCCAAGTCTCTCTGCTCCAACGCAGCAGACAGCAACGCGAAAGTCGCGTCTCATATCAACAGAGACGCCAGATGCGCGTGACGCAGCCGCGACGCAACGGCCGCGTTTCTGAAACCGGTGTCCAGGCTGAACAGCACATGACTGTCTCCCGTCGTCCACGTTGCGAGACCAGTCTCTTTAATCCCCCTCCCACAGATTTGAGGGATTATTTGACAAGGAAAAGGAGTGCCAATCAGACCACTTCTCCATGCTGCTGTCAACAGCTCATCCAGATGCTCTCTGGATGCCATTGCGAGTCAGGCGTGCACCAGCCGTCTCTAATTAGACAGCTGACCCTGATTCCCTCATCAGCCAAGAGAAGACGCTCCCACAGGAGGAGAACCTTCTCAGATGTTGAATACCCGGAGCTTACTGCAAACATGACTAGCAGAAGCAAGGGAAAACAACTAATGGTCAACTCAGAGGAATCTGACTCTGAACCGGAGGGGGTGTATCAACACACTCGCACCCGGACAGGGGCCATTCCCCCAATTGACTATAATGCCTTAGCCCGCGGCATTAGAATGGGTGGTTCTCACTCTGCTATAGTGGAGTCGCAGGCTTCAAACTCTTCCGTCGAGAAGGAGGCTTCCGCCTACATGGCCGACACTCCTGAGGAGACGACCAGGCGTTTAGAGCAGACGCAGAAGCACCAGATGGATATAATCGCCTCTCAACAGAGATCCATTGACTCCCTCAAGCATATGCTTGAGAAATTGCTTGAAGAAAGAGCGAGATCTCCTCCTAGACGACCGAAGGGGAAAGGGAGAAAGGGAGGAAGCCCACCCTCCGAATCTTCTGACGAGACACGGCGATCTACCTCGGATGTGTCCAAGCCCTCGTCGCAGGCAAGAAGCGACCCAGACCCGGGAAAGGCTCATGCTAAAAGAATGAGTCAACTGGAGCAGCGCCTCGAGGCCCTTACCAACCGTAAAGGCCTCCAAGAAGCAGGAGTGGTCCGGCCCTATCCGGCCGAGTGGGACTTAGTCCCGTACCCTCCTAAGTTCAAGGCTCCAACTCTCCAAGCATTCGACGGGAAGGGGTCACCCAACCAGCACATCTACTACTTCAAATCCCAGACCGGGAATGTGGTAGATAACGATGCCATCCTGGCGCGACTGTTCATCGGCACCCTGAAAGGGTTGGCCTTTGAATGGTTCATGAAGCTCCCGGAAGGTTCCATCAAGAACTGGGGCGACTTGGAGAAGCTGTTTCTAACACGCTTCTTCGAAGATGATTCGGAGGTCACAATGCCTACCCTTTTAGCTACAAAACAGCGAAAGGGAGAGTCCGTCAAGTCTTTCGTAGAAAGATTTCGGAACATGGCACTCCGATGTCCAAGCGGCATGACCCAGGCCACCCTGGTGGAAACATGTCGCCATAATCTCCAAACCTCACTCCTTACTCAAATAGGAGTTGCTGAAAGTCGCACCTGGAAACAATTAGTCCAGCAAGGTGAACAGGCTGAGGAGATTGTCGCCCGCGTCAGAGCGGAAGAAGGCAAGCCCAGGCCAGAGAGGTCGACAAGGCGTGCACCAGACACCTCCCTCCAGACGAAGCGGAAGGATAATTTGGCGACGGAGACCAAATCTCCCACCAAACCTCAAACAGGCAGGGCAAGTGGCTCTTCAAGCCAGCCGCGCCCCAACAAGCAGTATTCCTTCAAGGAGGAACACGTCGATTCGCTCTTCAAGCTACTCAACAAGAGCAATCGACTGAAGCTCCCTGAAATTAGGCGCCCGGAGGAAGTCGGCAAGACCGACAATCCCACCTACTGCTTATACCACAGGATGCTCGGACATCCTACCAAAAGCTGCTACGTCTTTAAGGACATCCTTCAAGCTCTGATTGACGCGGAGGTATTAAAACTCCGACCGGAGCAGAAGAAGATGACGGCCAACATGACGTCGATTCTCCAGTTTGGGACACGACCCCCGACACCCGTGGGGGTGATCTCTGTCCCGAAAGGTGAACTGAGGGTGGTCAACACAGACCCTCATCAGCAGCAGGAGAAAGGCTTGGTACCCGTCCCTACACCTCGAGGGGAAATCATGTGGGTCCACCCTGACCTCGTCGACGAGCAACAATGGACGACTGTGACCAACAGGAAGTCCAAAGGCAAAGGGAAGGCTTCATCTTGCCATGTGATATGCGCCTCCTCTCGAGAAGCGGACACTGATGTTCCCTCGCTGACTGACTCAGAAGAGGAAACAATAGTCCTGGCCGCAGAGCCCAGCCAACCTACGGCGGGGACCCGTTCAGGACAGGCATACTTGAAGCAGTACGACGAGACAGCAGCGGCTTCTCCGCAACCAGCCGTGGAACCAGCCAAGCCCTCCTCTAAACAGCCTGGGGAGAAGCAGAAAGAAACTCGGTTTTCTCGAGTTCTTGCGAAAGGTGTAACGGAAGGATCCTCGACACCTTACAGTTTTGATGTCTTGGCTCAATTAGCCAACATCCCGGCACGCATTACCTTGTATGAGCTCCTGAGGCTATCAAAGTCAACCAGAGAGGCTCTACAAGAAGCTTTGGCCAATGCTGAGGTCTTCATGACTCGTGTGCCAAGGGAGGAAGATGTAGAGGATTGCCTCCACACCTCCCCAAATGCTCCCTGCATCACCTTCACAACAGATGACATGCAGGTTAAAGGGAAGCATGACCGACCCCTATACTTCACAGGGTATATTGGGTCATCCGAGGTGAACCGCATCCAGGTAGACCCAGGGTCCGCGCTGAGTATCATACCTCGCCGGGT
Source organism: Agave tequilana (assembly GCA_038442645.1). NCBI lineage: Eukaryota > Viridiplantae > Streptophyta > Magnoliopsida > Asparagales > Asparagaceae > Agave > Agave tequilana. The sequence goes on from JAVJIF010002967.1 coordinate 95,840, forward strand.
CATGCAATTTTTAGGCATTCCTACCCATCGTCTGAGCCCTACCCAGACGACTATTTACGGGTTCAATGCCAACAGCTCCCGCCCAATGGGGAAGATCAAGCTCAAATGCCAGATCGGGAGCCTCAAGTCAGAAGTGACGTGTTACGTCATTGACGCGGACACTTCCTACAACCTGTTGCTGGGACGACCATGGATTCACCGCAATTCCATCGTTCCCTCTACTCTCCACCAAGTCATGAAATACATTGACGAGAGTGGACAGGTCCGAACGTTGATTGCCGAAAGGCATCCGTTTAAAGGGGTTGAAAATTATTTCACGGACTCCCTCTTATATCAGGATCCGGAAGAGACTAATGAAACCCCACAACCAGAGGAGCCAGACTCTGGTAATGAAGCTGACATTGAGCCTGAGAAAGAAGAGTGCCTGTGGGAGTTGGAGCCCATTGTAAAGAGCACTAATAAGCTCGATGTTGATACCACCGACGATGCGGGTGGTTGGTACATTAATGAAGATTTAGACTTTGCGTATTTTCCTGTGTATGTTTCCGATTCAATACCGTCGGATACCACTACCGACGTGGACGATGACCTCTGGTCGGCAATAGATGCTTTGACATCTTTGCATGTACCGGTGAAATCATCCTTCGGGACATACCAAGATAATGGTGACGCGCAAGAGTCTGTATTCATGGTTCCAGCCAGACGAAAAGGCCAAAGACCAATATTTTTGGGCGAATCGCGTCTGAACCAATGCCCCACGAAGAATCGGAAGGTGAGGATGAATCCCCTCAGTTCGATCATTATGAACCGAGAACGCTCAAGATGATGAAGCGCATGGGGTATGATCTAACCAACAGGCCTGGGTTGAACTTCGGAAAAGGAAGAAGAACACTGCTTCGATCCTTTGTACCGAAAGGGAAAACCCCTGATTACTATCATCGGACGCGCCGGGGGTTGGGCTATATATCAACTCCAGTGCCATCAGCCTCTGATTCGGAGAGACTGTCAAGCCATGACTGCTCATCAGACACGTCGTCATGGGAATCAGATGCCAGTGTCGGCAACATCTTCAAAGGGCTTTCAGTAAACATGGTTTCGACAAGCCATATGGAGGATGAAGATGAAGAAATGATCCAATCTGATACAGACCCTTGGATCAGACATTTGAATGCTCTTTGGGACATCCGCTTTGAACAGCGTGAGCCACCCACAGAAGACAAGGTTGTTCAAGTCAACCTAGGAGATGAAGACAATCCTAAACCCATCTTCATAAGTGACGGCCTGTCGCCTCCAGAGAAGAAGGATTTAATATCTCTTGTACAAGAGTATATAGATGTCTTCGCCTGGAATTATGAGGACATGCCTGGACTTGATCCTCAAGTGGCTATGCATCGCCTCAACATCAATCCGGACATGAAGCCTGTTAAACAACAGCAGCGACGGTTCCGTCCAGAGATAATGGAGGCAATCCAATCAGAAGTCAGGAAGCTTATTGACTCCGGCTTTATCAGGGAGGAACAGCATCCCGATTGGGTAGCCAACATCGTCCCCGTCGCCAAGAAGAACGGGAAGATCCGGATTTGCATTGACTTCCGTGATCTAAACGAGGCCTGCCCCAAAGACGAATTCCCATTGCCAATCACAGATGTCATGATTGACAATACTTGTGGATTCGAGCGAATGTCCTTTATGGACGGGTTCTCAGGATATAATCAAATCAAGATGTATCCCGATGACGAAAAGCACACCTCCTTCAGGACACCTCTAGGGGTATATTGCTACACCGTCATGCCCTTCGGTTTGAAAAATGCGGGGGCAACCTACCAAAGGGCCATGAATGCCATTTTCCATCGGCAGATACGCAAAACGGTGGAATGTTATGTCGACGACATCGCGGTGAAAAGCCGCACTAAAGGTGATCACATAGCAGACCTGAGGGTGGTCTTCGACATCATGCGGGCTCATCAATTGAAGATGAACCCCACCAAGTCCTTCCTGGGGGTAGCCAGTGGCAAATTCCTAGGGTTTGTTGTGACTTCCACAGGAATCCATTTGGATCCGGAGAAAGTCCGTGCTATCCAAGAGATGCAACCCCCAGAAGCCTCAAGGAGCTCAGAGGATTACAAGGACGATTGGCATACATCCGCAGATTCATTTCAAATCTCTCCGGGAGATGCCAACCCTTCGCTAAGCTGATGAAGAAGGGCGTTTCGTTCATTTGGGACGACGCTTGCCAGCAAGCATTTGAGGAGATCAAGCACTACCTCACCCAACCACCAGTCCTGGCAGCTCCGGTATCCGGAAAGCCTTTCCTGGTGTATGTCCGATCAATGGATCATTCTTTGGGAGCTCTACTAGCTCAGAATGATGACCAGGGGCGAGAACAAGCAATCTACTACCTAAGTAGAACGATGATCGGAGCCGAACATCGGTATAACCCGATCGAGAAGGAATGTTTGGCACTGGTGTTCGCCATTCAGAAAATGCGACACTATCTGGTGGGCCAAACCATAAATGTCATATCCAAAGTCAACCCCCTGAGGTTACTTATGACAAAGCCTTCTTCACTAAATGGCCGGCTGGCAAAATGGGCCATATTGCTATCACAATATGAGATGCATTTTCTGCCACAAAAAGCCATTAAAGGACAAGCGGTGGCGGACTTCCTAGCTGAACACCCAGATCCCAGGGCAGCCAAACTCTACGAGGATCTCCCAGATGAGGTCGCCGAAGTCTGCCTAGCTCAGACGTCGTTCGAAAGTCAAGTATGGCAACTTTTCTTCGACGGTGCATCAAGGGCAAGCTCGAAGGGACACACAGTAGCGGGGGTAGGAGTGGTACTCGTCTCCCCACAAAATTACGTGATTCCCCGAGCTATCTCGTTAACCGAGCCCTGTTCCAACAATGTGGCGGAATACAACGCTCTTTTGATTGGGATGCAATTCGCCGATGAGATTGGCGTTAAAAATCTCGAGGCATACGGTGATTCTAAACTCATCATCAGCCAAGTTCGCGGAGAGTATGAGGTCAGGCATGAAGATCTAGTACCCTACTACAACGCGACAATCCACATGGCCGAGAGGTTTTCAAACTTCTACATCGACCATGTACCGCGCAAGCAAAATGCGCATGCAGATGCACTTGCATCCCTTGCTGCCTCCTTAGCTCTTCCAGCTGGAGTAATGGAGAAGGTATTCGTCTATAGCCACGACCTATACTGCCCAAAAAGTCCCCTCGGAGACTACCAGAGGTCAACGGGAGATCGTCGCGGTAAGGAAACACTTGAAGTGTCGACCGATCCAGAGTTTAAAGACTGGCGATTCCCCTACATTGATTTTGTCTTATACGGCATCTTGCCCGAAGACACCAGGGAGGCGGCTACCATCCGAAGGAAAGCCTCCAAATTCTACTACAATGCGATTTCGCGAACATTGTATCGTAGATCGCATGATGGGATCCTGCTCCGGTGCCTCTCATCAAAAGAAGCCCACGAAGTGTTGAAAGAAGCCCACGATGGTACGTGTGGAGCTCATCAATCTGGCCCGAAGCTGGCAAACCGACTCCAAAGATTGGGTTACTACTGGCCCAAGATGGTTGCCGATGCTGTTGCCTATGCCAAAAGATGTCACGCCTGTCAAATACATGGCGATTTCATCCATCAAGCACCAGGATACCTCCACTCTACGACCTCTACCTGGCCGTTCGAAATGTGGGGGATGGACGTGGTTGGTCCTATCAGCCCACCATCATCAAAGGGACATCGGTTCATCCTAGCGATAACCGATTACTTCTCAAAGTGGGCCGAAGCTATCCCTTTGAAAGAGGTGAAATCTTCTAACGTGATCAAGTTCGTGAAACATCACGTTATTTACCGCTTCGGTGTGCCTCGGCGGATTGTCCATGACAATGGACCCCAGTTCATCAGCCAGGCTTTTTAGAGATTCTGCGCCAAGTTCAGAATCCAGAGTGTGTCATTAACGACATACTATCCGCCCGCTAACGGCCTCGCAGAAGCTTTCAATAAGACTATTGGCAAGCTTCTCAAGAAATTCGTCTCGAAAAGTCAACGAGACTGGGACGATAAGTTGGGCGAATGCTTATGGGCCTATCGCACGACTGTGCGAACCCCAACTAAAGCCACGCCATTTTCCTTGGTGTACGGATGCGAAGCCGTCCTTCCACTGGAAATCCAAATTCCATCTCTTCGCGTCGCCTTGACAGCGGAAATGACAACAGAGGAGAAGCATCGACAGCGACTCCAAGAATTGGAAGCCTTGGACGACAAGCGTCTGCAGGCCCAACAACAAATCGAGCTTTACCAAGCTCGTATCACCAGAGCCTTCAACAAGAAAGTCAAATCGCGAACTTTCAGGAAAGGCGACCTCGTCTTAGCCGTCCGAAGACCCATGGTCATGACACACAAGACGAAAGGAAAATTTCAACCCAAATGGGAAGGACCATTTGTGGTAGAGTCAGTCTACTCAAATGGATCGTATCGCCTCATAACCTCAAATGGCGATACACTCATGATGCCAATCAATGACAAATTCCTGAAGAAATACTATCCCTAGATGGCATTCTTCCACCGATCAAGTTAAAAATACACCTCTGATCAAACATCCGACGCCCTTGACGGCTAAGGATAGAGGAAAATGTTGGCTTTTAAGTCCAACATAAGTCTTCGACAACTCATCATGCTGAGGGGAATAGCATGGCTAGCCCAACTCAAACGGTAGTTGGTAAAGGCATGACAAACCCGTTGACAGCTGAGGATTTGCTAAAAATCCTAAGGGACACGTTCCCATTTGATCCGACGCCTCCGACGGCTAAGGATAGAAGAAAATGTTGGCTTTTAAGTCCAACACAAGTCTTCGACAACTCATCATGCTGAGGGGAATAGCATGGCTAGCCCAACTCAAACGGTAGTTGGTAAAGGCATGACAAACCCGTTGATAGCTGAGGGTTTGCTAAAAATCCTAAGTGGACTTGATTCCACTCTTCCCTCCAAAAATCCCTTACCAATTCTCACCCATAGAATGGTAGGACCACAAAATGCAATCATTACCATGTTAACACTATACCTCTGGTAATGAATACTCTTTGTCGAGTACAAACCTGGCTTGTTAACTCTGCATAGAGTAACAAACTCTCAAATTTGCCAAGTTAACACTATACCTCTGGCACCTCAAATTCCACTTGTCAATTCTCATCAATAGAATGACAGGTCCTCAAATTGCTCCTATCGCAAGCAAATTCTTGTCAAGTTAATATCACACCTCTGACAAACTACTGTTTAAGTTAACATTACACCTCTAAGCAGTACATCGAGTGCCTGTCAAGTTAATATCACACCTCTGATAGTCACCTTTCTTCAGACTTCCATATCGAAGCTGAAATGGACGATGCCAAGTTAACACTACACTTCTAGCATCCGAGTCATTGCTAAGTTCAACAATACACCTATGGCTATGACCTTTCCTTGACTTCTTTAAGCCGAGACGACTAATGCCAAGTTCAACATTACACCTCTAGCATTTCTATCACTGTTAAGTTAAACATCACACCTATGACAGTGACACCCTCAGTTTTCCCAAATAAAACTGAGATGCTGATGAGTTAGGTTAATATCACACCTCTAACTCACATCCTTGTCAAGTTAACATTACACTTCTGACAAGACTACTTCTAAACCGTTAAGTTAATATCACACCTCTAACGGTAAAAATCCTACTAGATTCCCCACGAGTCTAGTTTCATTTGATATTCTCCCCAACCGAGTATCAAATTCATTTTGGAGGCAGTGTTGGTTAACATTACACCAATAAACAATGCTTCCATCAAAATCCCCAGCTGATCTTAAATCAAGTTAATCCCAAATCCTTGATAAAAGTTCACCTTCTCTGGGGGTACGCACTCCACCTGTCACTTTCTTTTATAAAGTGGCAGGTCCACCAAAATCATTCTTTTGCTTCTAAAACAAAACGTTCAAGACAACAGAAAGAGGCAAAAAGAAAAGTGTCACTTTTATTCATATCCAAACACATGAAAGTGATACAAAACGCTCTCTTATACAATAAGATTGAGTGTTACAATTAAGGAGTACAAGAAGTCCCTCTCTCTCTCTGAGGCCGTACTCACTCCTTGAAACTGCATCTGATCCCAGGTGCACAATTGGAACCGGTTGCACTTTGATGCATGACGCCAACTTCGAAAGCGCCCTAGCTGACCAAGCCGAGAGCAATGGTGTTCTTGAGGTCCGGTGGCAACAGAAGGTCCTGCAACCCTTCGTTCAGGCGCGCCTCTTTCCCTAGTAGACCATCCAACAAACATGGAGTCACTCTTGGGGTGAGAGCAGAAGTTTCGGAGTCATCACAAAGGATGCCACCCTCCACTCGGTCCAGCGGCAGCAGAGAGTCCTGCATTCATCACCATCCCTTTCCCCAGCAGGCCATCCAACGGACTGTCCTCGATGTCACTTCTGGGGTAGGGAGAGGAAGAGGATCCCTCTGCCACCGCAACCGCCGGACCACCCTCGCCGATACTCAGCCTATCCGTCTCTTGCACCAGATCTGAAGAGACCTTGGCGAGGGTCGGGTCCTCGTCAGAGATGTAATATACTCTCTTATAGGTGACGAGGACCATAATATATTCTCTCATAGGTGAACGTTGAACGAGTTCGCCGACCGAAGTATTCTTCCAAGAGCCCAGCAAACCTGCAAGGAACAAAAAGAGAGAATAAGAACAATCTGCAACTTAGTGTAAACAGAGAAAAACTAAGTCAGCAGAGGCGAACGCGGGAATGATCCGCACAATCAGCCAAACGCGGGAATGATCCATGCAGTCTGCCAAGACGCAGGAATGACACGCGCAGCAAGCCAAACTGTTGCGTCAGCAGAGACAAACGCGAATCAAAACGCGGTCCCATTCTGCGCCTAGGTCAAAGAGCACAAACGCCGAAAAGGCACAGACGCCGAAAATTGCCATATCCATGAACAGGAGTTGCAAGGTGCGGGTCTGAAACCTTTTTTGGAATTTGTCCAAGGCATTGGCCATGAAATGCGCTAAGGCATAAGCCATAAAACGCGCCAACGCCAAGTGCCAAAGATTCCTGCACGCGCGTCCGGAGAAGTTCAGGTCTATGGTACAAATTCCAGAAGGAGTGCACCAATGCAGACTTCATGAGGGGGTCCAGATGACATGAAGCCAAGGTACAGGCCATGGTAAATCTAAATTGTCATGGTGAAACGAACGGCATACCCGTGGAGACCTCTATCAAGAGTTGTAATCTCTGCACCAGGACGCAAACGCGGTCACAAGGCAAAGAGTTGTTTTCTCCTAAAGAGACCAAACAGGAGCTTAAAAGCCCTGGGTCATCTTCAGAGCCTTCCTCATCCATGGAGACAATTCGCTGAGGAAGATGAAGCTTCTCAAAGCGCTCTCTCTTTCAAAAAACAAAATAGTCCAAAGGCAGGATTGAAGGGAGAAGGGGCGCCCTATTTATAGGCAACTCCTGATAATAGCGATTAATGGCCCCGTAATCTGAACCGCCGGCATTAATAACTGCACAACTGCCAAGATCCAATAAGGGCCGGACGCGTGTAACGCTGCTTCGAGAATCGCCGCTGGCGCTGATCTCCAACCGCCCGCACTGATTTCTCGTTTAAGAGAATCAATACTCAAGCCCAATCAGCAGCCGACGCGTGGACAACTGCTTCGGGAAACAAAGCGGAAAATCCGCATCGGATATTTAAAGATCACACCAAATCCCTATGACAGGCTGTATGTAACGCCTGGGAGTTTACACTCAGACGCGGATTGAAGAACTATCCACACATCCGCGTCCCAGAAAGATGCCCGCGCGAGTCAAAGTCCGCGTCCCCTCAAACAGGCCAAACATCGCGTCTCGCTAAGAAGTCGCGTCTTTAAAGCAGTCTCTGCTTTTTCAAAAGGGAACCTGCGTCCAGTCTCCTGCTTCTGCAAGTCAGTTCAACAGTACACTGACGCAAACAGACAACCAACCACTCCCGGCCAAAAGCGCACCCGTGACAGACTAAAAGCAATCGGGGAGGTCTAGACTGTGTATCTAGACACTCAACACGATCCACTCTGACGGCTTCAAAGAGTTCAACAGTACACTCACGAAGACCAATTCCAGATAAGATCAAACCCGAAGCATCAACAGTCCAGTCATAAACGCGAACACGGCTAAGATCCAAAGTATTCCGAAATCCGTCCCATTCAACTGCGGAATATCAGAAACTTTGGAGGGGGTTCTGTAGGCTGTCTAAAAATGACTAACAGACCAGCCATTAAGGAAGCAGAGTCTCAAGCTCTAGACGCGAGGAATCGATGCTCGCGTCTCAGCATTAAGACGCGTTGGCTCTACACCCGCGTCTCAACGTTCAGACGCGTCGGCCCGAAGCCCGCGTCTCAGCATCAAGGCGCGTCGGCCCGACGCCCGCGCCTCAGCATCCAGACGTGAAGGCCTGAAGCCCGCGTCTCAAACTTCAAGGCGCGTTTGGCTCGACGCCCGCGTCTCAAACTTCAAGGCGCGTTTGGCTCAGCGCCCGCGTCTCAGTTGCAACTGCCCTGATTGCGGGGCCAGTCACCGCGCATGTAGCGGGTAGTGGCCCCTCATTCGGGAGCGTTTTCAGGAGGCACCTTCACCCCCTGAGACCCCTATAAATAGCCTTGTTTGCTATGAAGAGGGGATCGAAGCTTGGGAGAAGATCGGAGTTTTGGAGAAGGGAGAGAACTTTGAGAAGATCGAAGCTTGGGAGAAGATTGGAGTTTTGAAGAGAGAGAGCTTTGAGATAAGGCATCATCAAAATCGATCGAATCCAGGCAGGAGGATCATCAAGAGAGAAGCACGACTCTTCAGCGAGCTTACTGAGTACTAGCCGCTCTTCGCCTACCTCCTCTTTGAGAGTTTTGGTAGACGGAGCTGAGTTACTCTTTCTACCGACCGAAGAGAAGACCCCCGACGGTCCAGGACGGTCATCTGGTCAACGGAGAACAAGATTCACTCTCCATCGCCACACGAAGAACCCAGCCTTAAACAAAGGGAAGATTCAGACATCCTCCCTCCCTTGTAACTGGAAAAGAGGGAAGAGTAGTTCTTTTGGTTGTAATCGTTTCGCTTGAATCAAGGAAATCTTTTACAGCTAAAACCACTTTCTCCGACCACCAAATTTTCCGGCCCCGTACAGTATTGTTGAAAATATAATTCAAGTTCAAATCATTTTAGTAAAAAGTTTTAGTTAAAATTGAGTTGAACTACTATTTCTTTAGTAGTCAAAGTCTAATTATAATTGTAGTAGGAGTTTATATTTATTTGGGTTTTCATGTAATAGTAGAAGTATTTGGTTATTAGAATTTATGTAGGAATAAGAGATTGGAGAATTTGTATTTATATAAATAGAGCACACGAGAACTCAATTTTGTATGAAAAATTTGGATAAAAAATTGTATGAGAAATTATTAGAGTCAATAAAGTAAAGTTAATAGTTTTCTTCCTTCATAGATTACTCTCTTCTCATATTTTCTTTATCGAAGATCAACAGTGGTATCAGAGCCAAAAAATTCTCACTCACCTTATGCCAATTATCGTCATCGCCAAAAACAGAGTCGAAATCGATCTTCAAAAAAGACAACTAACAAGTTGATACAATTTGTTGTTTCTCATCTAACAAAAGATAACTACCAGAGTTAGAGTAATAAGGAGATGTTTGGATTCAAGGAAGTGAGCGGAAGTGAGGAAGTGGAGAATTGTCATTTCCTACTTACGCTAGTCATTCAAATACAGAAAAAGAAAAATAAGAAAACTCTTTTTTCTTCTCTCTTTTCCCTTTTACACAACCATTTTCTCAAATACAGAAAAAGAAAAATAAGAAAACTCTTTTTTCTTCTCTCTTTTCCCTTTTACACAACCATTTTCTCACTTTCAGAATGCTACAGTTAATTTGAATGTCATAGTGTTGGTATTTGAGTGGGAAGGATTCAGCCTCGAATCCTCTCGGAATGTGTCAATATGGTAGGATTCGGGCCTGAATCCTTCCGACTCAAATACAACACTGCGACCTTCGAATACAAGGTCCATTATTTGAAGTTGATTTATATTATTTAAAGTAACTAAAAATAAAAATCAAGTATTTTGAATACTTTTTGCCCATCTATAAGCAGCGCAAAATGGACGACTGAAAGTAGTTAGTTAGATTTATGTCTTTAGACGTACAAATTCTCAATCCGGCCATTTAATCATGATCTAAACATTTAAAAATCCCTACAAGCCATTTTTTGTTAGGTTTCGAATATTCTACACTGTTAAACTAACCAACCCACTATTTAGGCGTCCGTTTTTCCTTACTTGATGTATGGGTAAAAAGTATTTAAAATGCTTGATTTTTTGTTTATAAGTACTTAAAATGATATAAATCAACTTCAACGGACTTGTATTCGAATGCCGTAGGATTGTATTTGAGTGGGAAGGATTCGGCTTCGAATCCTTCCGGAATGACACAAGTCATCTCACTCTTCACGCACACACTTGTGTCCTTCCAAAAAGATTTGAGGCCGAATTGTTCTCACTCAAATACCAACATCCGACATTTGAATACAAGATCTACTCCGTTGAAGTTAATCTATACTATTTCAAGTATTTATAAACCAAGAATCAAGTATTTTGAATACTTTTTTTTCATGCATCAAGTAGGGAGAAAACAGACGGCCTAAATAGTAAAGTTGATTTATATTATTTTAAAATAATATAGATCATTTCAACTGAGTGGATCTTGTATTCGAATATTGTAGGGTTATATTTGATGTGAAAAGCTTTGGGCTCAAATCTTTTTAGAAAGACACAAGTCTCTCTCTCTCTCTCTATGTGTGTGTGTGTGTGTACATGTGTGTGTATAGGTATGTATACATACATACATATATGTATGTATATGTATATATATATGTGTGTGTGTGTGTGTGTGTGTGTGTGTGTGTGTGTGTGTGTGTGTGTATATATATATATATATATATATATATATATATAGTGAGTTGATCCTCTGAGAATTGTTCTCTCGAAATTATTTGAGAACTTTTATATGCGCGGTCGGATCTGATAGAGATCAGGTTTTATTTGATTTGATCTATCAGATCCAACGACCTACATGAAAGTTCTCACAGAAATCTGTAAGAACAGTTTATATACACACACACATGCATACATATGTATGTATGTATATCTTACTTCCTCATAATTATCTATCATTTATGCTTGATATAATTTGTATGCTTATACTTATTTGAATCAAGAAAACTATTAAAGTACCTTAACACTCTTATTCAAGAGAAAATTTAAGGAAAAATTCTAGAGGCCTTCACTGGGAATTTGGCTTCACTTCTTTGTCACTATTTGGATAATAGATTTTAGTAATTAAAATTTTAAATTTTGAATTTGATTAGCACCTCACTTATTTACCCCTTCCCTCTGGTGATTTCAAAACCTTGCCATAAATTTACTTCCACATCTCAATAATAATAATAATAAAAGAACATATTTATTAGTGACCCCGATTTATTAGAGAGAGGAAATATGACAATTATTTCAAAAAAAAAAGGTGAAATATATCTTTTTTAATAAATTTTATTTTACATCAATTTAATTTTTGTTACACGTGTCCATGATCCAGTAGCATATATAAACCAGCAACATCTCGAGAGTCCACGACATCCTCAGTGCATGCAATTTGTTTCAGACTGTACAGCTGAGCCTCAGCAATTCAATGAGTACTGGCCCCATTGAAAGTGGCAGCCTAATTAAAATGATCATTTTATCTAATCAATCGAAGATCCAATGAATTATGTCCTGTTCACTGAGTCATAGGTAGCTGGTGAGCATGAGTTTTCTTCAGCATGGGCAAAAATTTAGTCACCAGTGAGAATGCACACCGACAAGACAAAGCTACGCACTTGCAATGATCTGGAACAAATTTATTCAAACCAATCAAACTCCCATCAACACCTCTCAAAAAGAGAACCACATGGGAAAAGAAAACAGCAGAAATATGTAGTGGGTCACGCTTTCATGAACTGTGAGTTTACCTGGACTGTTTGGTTAAGGGTGAAAGTGAGAAAGTAAGAAAGTGAGGAAGTGGTAATAGTTCCTTTTGGAACTTGAGAATTGGTTAGTAAGTTTTCCGGCGTTTGGATGTTACTGGGAAGTGTGGTTTGGAAAATATTATGTCTGTTTGGATGATAATGTGGAAGTGAAAGTGGAAAAGTTGACCACAAAACTGACGTAAAATAATATTAAAAATAAAAATTAATTAAGAAAAATAAAAAATGGACTGTAATTAGAATGCAAGTAAGATTTACATGATAAAAAAATTAACTATTTTGTACTACAACTTATTACAAATGAGATTTACATGACTACAAAATTAACTGTAGCACTCTGGAAGTGAGAAAATGGTTGTGTAAAAAAAAGAGAGAAAAGAAAAAAGGGTTTTCTTATTTTCCTTTTCCGGTGTTTGGATAGATAGAGAAATAAACAATTATACTTCCTCATTTCCTTACTTTCGCCTACTTCCTTGCAACCAAACACGTAATATAAAAAAAGTATATACAAGTAACAATTCTCATCTCACAGAGGCAAATGGTGGTCATTGGGACAATGCACACGAGCAACATTGCAAGAGCCCTAGATCTCTAGTCTACTACTTAAATCTGCAACCTACCCCAACTACACATATTAATGGCTTAGCTGTTTTGGGTCAAAAGCTGTAGTGTTCCCTGGATGACAAGGATTGAGGAGGCCCCAACCTCAGCTCGGCCAGCCTCTAACAGGGGATGATCTGTAGCTCTGCCCATAAATAGAGATAGATTTGTCTCCACTCCTTTGTCGTGAAAGGAGGAGAAAGGAACATGAAAGATCTCAGGAGTAATTAATGGTGTGTCCTCAAGGCATGAGAGAACAGAGAACCCTGTGCAAGGGGTACTTGGATTTTGGACCCCCAATGCATGTGAAAGGGGAAAATGGATGTATACAGATCTAAGCTTTATAAATGTGTGTATGCAAAAGAAATCTGTGAAAAAAAAAAAAACATATATGTACATGTAATTTATCAAATATGGATAGTGAATTCAGTATCTGTATGAAGGAAACAGATACATAAATGATACTACTGAATACTGATATCCAGTTTGTATCAGCTCCGTTTACATCCCTGGTACAATATATACACACACAAATTATTCTCCCATTATTTCTCTTGGGTTATTAATAGAGATATTTCTTACGCTTCTTCTTTTAACTTGTTGTTCTTCTTTTAAGAACAACAAGAATGAAGAATATAGATTAATATATGAACCTGAGACTTCTTACAATTCACTCATAACTTTCACCGCTTGAGCTAGACCGAAGAAAATTTACAATACTTTATAAGTTATGACTGCCGCTATACGGTAACGATAAAGACTCACTTAGACAGTTAGATATAAGAAGGGCTTTAGAGAGATACTTAATGAGTACCACCATACTATAATGGTATTCCTCAACTTGAACAAACATACGGCGAGATTCGAGACCTGCTCACACCACGTTGCAGCCTTCGCCCTAAAAAAAATGTAAATTATAAGGATATTTAACTCATTGTAGTCCATAAAGATATTACACGGAAGCTAATATCATTGTTGTGGACCCAAAGGAGGGAATCCTGGCTTGTTGCTGTGTTCGTTTCTGTTAATACAAAATGTGCATTTTATTTTACAATAGAAGAAGAAACAGGGGATGATTAGAATCAACAGTGTGTCAAGGACACAGTAATAATAATAAGATTGCAATAATAATAATAAGATACTGAGGCCTGCCTTACTCCACCAAGCAAGCTTTGTCCATAGGTAATTGAACCCATTTGATATCTTAACAACGTTATTCAGTTGAAACAAGAACCAGACAAACTTAGGTGCACCAAAACTTTTGTCCAGAAAGGAGAAGGAAAAAAAAAAAAAAAAAAAGGATCGGTAGGGATTCAAATTTTGAACTTCTCAACAAATTCCCACAAAACCCCAAACAGGCAAGCAACAGATGCAGAGGCCAAAGCAAGCAAACAAAGGAAGTGTTTCAGCTTTATGAGATTTGGCAGTCACACTACTAGCACTCGTAGCTAAATAGAAAAGATCCAAACTTGGCTCAACTCCTAACAAAATTAATTTGCTGATGAATAGTTCATACAAATGGTTAAACAAACCAAACCGAACAAATTAAATGAAGCAATAAAGTCATTAGCTGCTTCCATGCTAATAAGCAAACAGATGTAAGCTTATATATCTACCAAAAATAATATACACACACAAGCTCTGAATTCAAAAGACAGAATAAAGAGAGACCAAATTATTGCGCGTTGTAAATAAAACTATCGGCTTTCTTATCTTTCTTCCGCACTTGAAAATATTACCCCCACACTTCTCCTTCCTCCTTTCTACCTTACCCTTTTTACATCCGTATATAGGAAACAACACAAGGAAAAAAAAAAGAACAAAAAACATCAGAAAATGGAATGAGAAAAAGGACAAAAGAAAGTTAATGAGAAAGAACCATAGAAAGAGAATAAAAGGTATTAACATCACAAATTCCAACTCCTCGATGCATCAACAAGACCGTGCTACATCCATGTCACACCCTGCGGACTTGTTCTCGCTCGAGCGTCTGCTAGCGAAACGGCCATAGCCAGCATCATTTGCTCCTCGAAGCTCTCAGGAAGGAGATGACCAGCAGCCACATTGACACCACCTTCAGGATGCGGATGTGGAAGTGGAAGTGGAAGTGAGGGTCCTGCTGCGTCCACTGTGATGTCTGAACTGGCATAACTGGTACCGGCCTCAGCCACCTCTGACCCATGATCCTCTGCTAACCACTCCCCCTCTTCCTCTCTCGCCACGGCTCTCCCACTGTCAGGAGAAACCTCAATCCACCTCTCTGACGGGTAACTCTGTATTGCTCTCTCTTCTCTTGCACTTAGACTACCAGACTGCCGTGATGTGTGGTCAAAGAGTGGAACACTGCTTCCCGACACACTGGCCAACTCCCCACTCATGTGCTGACGTTCAGCCAGGGCAGCAACAGTGCATGCAAGACCACCAGAAGGAGACGCCTCCATTGGGTAAGAAATGTGGCCAAGTTCAGAGCCACCACAAGCTGGAGGGTTTCTTGGACCACCGCCCTCCTGCAGTGAGAGAGGTTTGAATCAGAAAAAAATGTTCGTGTGTTCACATACAAAGGTTGGTTGAGAAAACTTATTTTGATTGTACAAGTTATTTTGATTGTACAAGCTAAGACAACTAGTGGTGCCACTTAGTTTCTTTAGCATGGCTGCTTCTTGGATCATAAGAGTTCATTCAGTAAATAAAGTACGCTAATTAATAGTCACAATGCAATTCTCATGAAAATAGCAATAATAAGTTGGTATCATCACAGTTGATTCATGAATATATACAATGACGATGCCTTCTGTTTGCTGTGGACAAAACATCATGGAGCTCAATGAATTGTTAGTAACACAGCTAGCTAACTGAAAGGCTGACACCTTTAATTTGCAAATATCATGCATTCAACATGGGAATGCTGCAACAAAATTAGTAGATTCTCTGACTCACCCTCATCAGAAGAATTACCATGTGTTTCCAGAAAATTCATGAACAAGGAAAGGGATGATCAATGCACATGCTCAGCAAGATGATATTAGAAATTCGATCTCTTCGTCCATAAACCTAGTAATAGATAGAAATCCCCTAATCGTCCAGAAAAAAAATTAAAATAAAATAAACCAATGGAATACAAGTTTCCAGTGACTGCTCCAATATGCATTATTTTTAACTGCTACAGTGCACTATATCAAACTAGCGGAAAAGCTATCGCCACAAATCATCAACTAATATATCACCAGACATCCTCATTGGATGAGAAACAACCCCACCGCAAATAAGGAGGCCATAAAAGATGCCCCTTATTTCTACGACGAACACATTTTCTCGAGCAAGCTTAACTAAAACCCTAACCTCCATCAGTATAAACTTATTTTACGGTAGGAAATCTTTGCCCCAGTTGGGCACTTCCATCATTAAAGAAGGGGGAGTTTTAATGAGAGATCGAGTTAGTGATTTCGTATTGTGTAGACAGGAACACCAAACAGCCTCTGATAGCTCATCCTTAGATGAAGGTCATGGCTCTCCAAAATAATGCTTAAATAACGTAAATAATGTGGTTAAACAAATATGCTGCAAGCATCAAACACCAGCAAAAGAAGTAAGACCTTTAGTGAGCTTTTAGCCATAAAAAAATGATGAAGCCAGTAAATTTTAGCAGAAATTATCATTGCATAGCATTGCCTTTCAAAGTAAAGACGCCCAATAACCTGTCGCGGTACTAATAAGAAATCATGACAGATGATTGGTATCAGTATACCTTTTGGTTACAGAAACCAAAATAGTGGCAGCGGCTAAGTTGAATGCTACAAAACGAGAGGATCTGTGTACTTTGTGTAATTTCTTCAGAAGAAACTGCTGGGAAAGACGTAGATATGGGTCTTCAGTATATTTAAACTGCTAAAATTGTACATGTCGCAGTCATAGGCTGCAAAACGTGCTCAAAATCTAGTCTCACATGATCTTCATTGGTGTATTTGAAATTGGCATGCATCATATCACACAACTGAAATTACAGTGTATGCGTACCACTTCAGCCATACAACAGAACATATTATTTTACTAAAATTAAGTAGCAGATAACTAAATGATGCAACTAACACACAATTAATCTGGAGATGCTGCACTAAATATATGGCCTTTCTCAATCATCTCTCTCTGTCAAATAACATGAAAGTATCTGTTCAGATCGTCTCTGACTACTGTGCCTTTCTCCCCCTATTTTTTATCACTCTTTCTCAGGCTCTGCTATCACTTCACTCTTGACCTTGCACTCTATGATAACCACATGGCCCTTTCCAACTCAATTCTGTGTACATGCATGCTCCACTTATTTCCCCTGAATAGCCACTAATGATGATCCATAATTCAATATAAACCCCACTGCTACCCCCACACTCCTCCCTCTCTTTTCTTTCTCGTCTCCAGAGACTAAGAATAAGCTGGATTAGAAGATTATTCTTTTATTTCACCATAATAAAGATAATTGAATGTCTGAATCCTCTCAACGGCCTTCCCCTTCAATGCCACCACTGACTAAAGGCCCTAAGGAGGTGAGCTTATTCTAACTTGTTTCCTTGCGCTGCAAAACTCTACTGAGCTCTGCAATAGTTTGCCATCACTGAAAAATAACTGGAGCTGGGGCCTTGACGAACTGATATTAAGGGGGAAATTCATGGAAAACCCCTCTTCAAAGAGGATATGAATTCCTTAAGCAAGCCCTCTACTGTTTAGTGCTAGCCAAGTTATATTGCCAAACAAAAATAAGCTCACATGCAGTTCTCTGGTTTACAAAACGTCCCGCTGTAATCAATTTAATGGAAGGTCCTCTTATAAGAGAGTAGAAGTACACAAGCATTTCCAAAAAAAAGAAAAGAAAATGAGAGTGGTGGTATGGAAGAGAAAGAAACAAAATTCATTACCACACTACAGTGCTTAAAAAGAAACTAATGAAAGCCTCAATGCTCCCATTACAAATTCAAACTTTTGACGTCTTCCAATATTGGGAGCAGAGATATTCAAATATTATAATTTTATCATGTCCACCAGCATGTAGATAGGTCCAACCAAGCCCAACGGCTTCTACAGGAAGCAAAAAGCCTGTCTTGCGGAGGAAAAGCATACTCGCCTTCCAGCTAGTACATCTGTCGGGTAGCCCTAGAGATTGGTAGTGCTCATCATATCTTCAAGAGACATGTACCAACCATTTCACATATCCAACAAAATACTCTTTTTAGCAAAGAGGGTTTTACCTTTATCTACCATGAGCAAACAGTAGCCACTATAATCACTCAGAAATTTGTCCTAGACCCAAAATTCATATCTATGATTCAGCGGAAATTTGATAACTACATCATATTGTTTCACTTTGCATATCCAGCATGTAACTTTGGATTCCCTAGGGAAAATAGAGGACACAATCAGTTTAAGAGTGGAAGGCGCCTGCTAGGATTCAACAAGAGAAGAGGTTAGTAATCCTCAATCTCTCACCTTTTATATATTTATAGATTTATTAGAATGGCAAAGTTACATAAGTCCCTACACTTACATATTATTTTATAACACTTCCCCCAAGTTAAAGCAACATATATTGCCAGTTTCTATAAAATAAACTGAATTCATAAGCTCTCAAGTACTTTTCTAGACAAGTTACCAACTGATAGCAGAAGTCAAATATCTTGGTTCAATAATCTTCTAATCGACAATTTTCTCTCGAACAAGATGACAATCAATCTCCATATGTTTAGTCCTCTCATGAAACATTAGATTAGACAATATGAATGGCTCCTTTATTATCACACTACAGACGCATAAGAGAATATGACGTGTATAATTGAGCTCACCAAGAACGTATCAATGGAAGTTCACATGAAGATTTAGCTAAAGCGCAATATTCAAGTTCTACATTGCACCTTGACAAAAGCATTTGCTTCTTGCTCTTTCAATATTTTCCTCCAATAAACACACTATTTTGTAGTGGATCGCCTGTCAAATAGTAATTCTTCCCAGTCAGTAACTGAAAATACAGATATCTGAGTGTCCACCATCAGGATATAGCAAACCTCTGCTTGGAGCACTCTTCAAATATCTCATAATCTTGAAAACAACATCCCAATGAGAAATTGGAGAATCCAACATAAACTGAGTAATATCACATAGCTTGTTTTCCCACCAATCTCCTATATCTTCCTAAATCATGCAATGACTTCTGTGATCTCGCATTAGCTTAGAATATAGATTCCATTAAAGCATCTGCCGGCTTGCATCTCAACATCCCAGCCTTCGATAACACATTGAGAATATATTTCTTTTGAGATAACTAGACGGCTAAACCCTTTACCTCATTGCTTCAATACCTAGAAAATACGTGAATTGTTAAGATCCTTGGTATGAAAGCTTCGTTATATGAAAGCATTCAACTCACTCATACGTCTGTCATCATCTCTAGCGACATCAACATTAACAACCAAAATCCTTTTACCTTGATGCTGTCAAAAGAAAGCTGAATGATCATTTATGACATCGCTAAAAATGGAACTCCACCAGTGCAGTAAATTTTCCAAGCCAAGCTCTCGGAGATTGTTTAAAGCCATTCAATAATTTATTCAGTCTGCATACCTTCCTTTACTCCCCTGAGTAACAAAGGTGAGAGGATGCTCCATGTATACTTCTTCCTCTAGAAGACAATGAAGAAAAGGATTACTTTATTTGTCTCCTGAAGCTTTCCTGTTCCTCTCCACACTGTTAGATTTATATTAGAGGCTTAGTTTATTGAAACATGATCATCATTGATCTCTAGATGAAGTGATAAGATGAATAGAAGTAAATAATCAATAAAATATTGTTAGATATAATAATAATTAGTTAATTTGTAAAGTTGTTCAGTTATATATCCTAATAGTATTTGGAGTCATCGAGTTCTAGTAATATTATAAGTCTAGTTTGAATAAGATTCGGGCTTGTACAAGTCTATATAAAGAAGGGATTCCTCATGACTTTAATGTAATAGTATTTTATAACTCTTCTCAATACCAATAAAGATGTAGTTTTTATATTAAACATAGTACCAGAGCCTAGGATTTATTACCCTTTGCAACCTTCATCATCATCTCCCCCTAGCATCATCATTTTTTTCCTTCATCTTCTATTTCTTTTTCTACTTTTTCTTCAGTCTAATCTGATTTCACTTCAAATATGCAAAAGCACAAAAAAATTGTCATTCACATGAATAGAACTGCGGTGACTCTTCACAATGACAATAATTTGTCCGTCCGAAATTCTGTTAATTGGCGGCTGAAATTGTCTTGGCAATAAATTACCGAATGTGAGGTCAATTTTGATGATCTTGGAGTCGACTCCAAGGTTTTTAGGCATTCTGAACGCATTGGCGGAAGTGAATTTGGAGGATTTTACTGTTTGGGGGTATATTTTATATAAATTGTTGTAGGAATCAATTGTTTAAGGCCCGATTTCAGCACTTTGCATCCGCAATGGAGACGCTTTAGTTCATTTAAGATCCCAAAGGAGGATCATTTGAGTTTGATTCAGATCCCAAGAAAGATCTTTGAGTTTGTTTGAGATCCTAAAAAAGGATCATTTGAGTTCGTTTGAGATCCCAGGGGAGGATCGTTTGAGTTCATTTGAGGTCTCGAGGAAGGATCCTTTAATTTTTATTTGGATTGGTTGTCTTCAATTCGGCATCAACATCAACAATTCAAGATCTACAACAACAATTATTATTTCGGCATCGACATTAGTTTTCCAGTAGTTTCAGTATATGTTTTTATTTAGTTTTTGTTGAACAAAATCTGATGTCATACCATCTTAATTTGAGTTAATTTGTAGAATTATTCGGTTTTACAATTCTAATAGTATTTGGAGTCCTATACTCTTAGTAATATTATGAGTCATAGCTTGAGTAGAATTTGATCTTGTATGAGTCTATTTAAAGAGGAGATTACTCATGACTTTAATGCAATAGTATTTTGTAACTCTTCTCAATAAAGATGTAGTTTTTCGTAGTTTAACATGGTATCAGAGCACGAGGGTTTTTGATCCATTGTGACCTTCATTGCCATAACTCCCCCGAGCATCTTCTTCTTTTTCTTCATCTTTGTTTCCTTTTTCTACTTTTTCTTCATTCTAACCTGATTTCACTTCAAATAGGCAAAAGCATCAAAAAAAAAAGTTATTGTTCACATTAACAGTGCCATAGTGATACTATTCATAATCTATCAGTCGGGAAATCTATTAGCTGACGGCTGAAATTGTTTTGGCCATAAATCACCGAATTTGAGGTCAATTTGCTGATCTTGGGTCGATTCGTAGTTTTTAGTCATTATGAACACAATGGCGAAAGTGGATTTAGTGGATTCCACTATTTGGAGTAGATTTTGTACAAATTGTTGTAGGATTCAATGGTCTAAGGCCTGATTTCAACACTTTGCATCACACGACGGAGACGTTTTAGTTCGTTTAAGATCCCAAGGGGGATCGTTTGAATTCGTTAAAGATCGTTTGAGTTTGTTTGAATCCTAATATAAAATCATTTGAGTTCGTTAGAAATCCCAAGGAAAATAGAATTAAGTTCGTTTGAGGTCTCAATGGAGGCTCCTTTAAGTTTATTTGGATTGGTTATCTTCAGTTCAACATCAGTATCAACAATTCAATATCTACATCAACAATTAGTATTTCAACATCGACATTAGCTTTTCAGTAGTTTCAGTATTTATTTTTGTTTAATTTTTGTTGTACAAACTCTAGATGTCATATCATCTTGAGCCTGAGAGAGGATGTTAAATAAAATAAAAATCAGTTAATTTGTAAAGTTACTCAGTTATGCAATCCTAATAGCATTTAGAGTCCTAGAGTCCTAGTAAAATAATTAATAATAGTTTGAGTAAGGATTTGGTCTTGTATGAGCATGTATAAAGAGAGGTGCTCATGACTTTAATGTAATAGAATTGTGTAACTCTTTTCAGTATTAATAAAACATGTAGTCTTTCGTAGTTTAACAAATATATCTATGAACTTTCCTATTTACGCTCCAATAATGTTGTGTAGCTGATATAAGAATATGTATAGAATATCTGTATGAACATCCTTTCTCTTCCATAGATATACTCACATGATTTTTCATCTTTATGTGTTCCTATTGTCTCTTGACAATATAAAAATCCTCAATGACATGAAAAACATATTCCCTTATCTATAATTTTTATTTTCATTTCAATTGAACAAAATCAATGACGATATCTAGGCTTGCATTGAACATCTACTTTTTTGGCTCCACTGGGACCTGTTCTTTAGATGAAAGAGCTTCTCATCCGATACTTGTACTTTCCAATACTCCTCTTGTCTTTGACTATTTTTTTCCGCATTCCAACCTCATCCATAGATCCCTTATTTGCACAAAATCAGACAAGTAAACATCCGCTATAATGTAATATCTTTAAATTTTAGGCCAGCACTGAAATTTCCTAAAATCTATCCCCCTGCTTCATCATGTAGTGAAAATTCTCTTGCCAATCTATCAGTATGTTGTCTTTCAACAACGCCCCCAAACCACCATCACCAACAACAAACAAACACCAAAAAGAAGAATAAGAAAAAGAAGAAAAAGAAAGAAGGAAAGAAAATAAATATCAGAGAAGTAGCATAACATCAACTTGGAAGGTTCCCAAATATCTGATAACTAGGAGTTAGCAGCTAGCTAGGCAACTTGAAGATAACTAGGAAACAGATATTAAGATGATGCGGTGAACTGATTTCAGTGAGTGGTTCATTAAAGCCCACAAAGGTGTCAGGAAGTTATATGAAGTTATTTCAATTTGATAATACATTGCCTATTTCAGTTATTTGATTTTAAATAGAATTTATTTACAAATTGGATTTATCTTCATTTATCATGTTTATCTCTTAATCACAAGTTCCAAGTTTGATGACGATTAGGACATGCTCTTGTTATCGTTTTATGTATTTCCTATAAATAAGGATATACGAAAGTAGTGTTTCCATGGTTCAATTAAGAAGTTTTAGTTATTGCTTTGGGTTTATATTGTTTTTCCTCTCTCTAATTTGCCTGATTCTTTCCCAATTCTTCTTCCTGGTTAGACTTCTAACCCCTTTTCAAGTTTCTTCCTTTTCCTAAAATAGTATGATACCATTTGGTGTCAGAGTTATAGTATCTATGACTCCAAAAGTAACCATGTGCTATGTCACACGCAAGGAAAAAAAATATATAAGAATACACAACGGAAACATTAAAAAAAGGGAAAAGGAGCTTGGTAATTCTCTTCAAACTTTTGATGCAGATGTCATCATTGATCAAAGCAATCACCATTATGATAATCTTGCATATCCTAATATTGTAAAACTCAATGCTCTATTCGATATCTCCAATTTTGCCTGCAATTCCAATTGTCAGACTCGTCAACAGAAGCAGTTCCAAAATCACAGATTACGCCAACTTCCAATCCAATATTAGAGCCTTTTCATGAACCCTCTCTCCTTATGCTACATATCGTTAAGAGTATATAGGTATATGTATCTCTTTTCCACTAACAGATATGAAATTATACTCGATATCAAATCAACTAGGAAGTATATGTTAACTCCTATAAGTAGCCTTTTCCGCCATGAACTGCACCCACTTTTTGATTTCATAATGAGAATGGTGAACTAAATAATGGTGGGTGCACAAATCTAGGATAATTAAATAAAGATGGGTGAACAAATCTAAAAGAAACGAGTGGAAGTTGCTGACTATAATTTTTGTGAGATGCCCGTGTGCACGCGCGCGCGCGCACATACATTGAACGAGAGATTGACTAGTATAGTGCTTCAATCTATTTTATTCCCTAATAATTTTATCAAATAAAAGTGGCGGTGACTACAAAAATATTCATTATATGATTCAATGGTTTAAGATCTTTGATTAAAGCTCACAGAAGGATTCATGAACCCGACCCCAAAATGTTGAATAAAGTTTTTTGTGATGCTGATGATGGTGGTGATGATGATGAAATACTATGCCAACATGTCAAACTGCAACAACACTTGAGCACAAGAATGTCATGATATAAAAAGGCTTAATAACGCGTGGAAATCAAGCATTTACTATATGTCTAAGATAAAGAACAACAGTTCAATGGAGAAATATAAAAGAACACCACTTTTTTAAACGTATATCTCATAGTTAATGTTCTCTTGAGGGGAAATGAAAAGTTAAATTTAACAAACTGTTAAAATTATTGTCGTTTAAAATCTCCTTTTAAGAAGGGGAAATATTAGAAAGGAAAGCCAGAAAGTAAAGGACGTAAAAAAGAACAAAAAGTAAAGAATGGAAAGTCATAGATTTTTCTATTAGAAAACAAAAGCCTTCAAGACGAGTACATAATAAAATAAATAATTATTGAGGGGCAACCGGCTAATAGGGAACTCACCGCCCGCCCTCTCCTTGCTCTCTCATGGAGTATTAGCCGAGTTGCAAATAACAATCCTGAGGCTAGTTACTGTTTGGATCTCACCGTCTAAAGATCTTTGATTCTTTCTGGAGACTAGATACTACGAAAAGTGGAGTGGTTTTGTTGTCTTTGTACTTAAAACCTTTATAGATGACTGATATCACACATGACGACAGCTTTTTTAACTAATTCTTCAGTAACTATCTGTGTATGCACAGCTCCCATTTCTTTTGATGTGTTCGTTTCACTACAAATATATTGTTTTTCCCCATGAATCCGCTGTTACTGTCTCGTCCTTGACACAAACATACATGCACTTTGTTCCGGCCCATGTGTCCACTATTAATGCCTCTTCCTTGACACAACTTTCAACTCAAACCCTTTGATTATCCAAATTTTCAAAAAAAAAAAGTTGAAAGGCATGATGATCACGAATACATGCTTCTATTGGTAGGAAATGTGCCTTTAAGCTATTTTCTATCAGGTTTAGATGCTAGGGTATCAGTTTATCTCCTAACTTCTCTTCAGCCTTAGGTAAGATACATCAGAGGTGAAAAGAAAACTGACAACAGCAAGGAAGCAGGCCTCACTTCCCATCTTGAGCTCTTACAAGCCTGTCCTCTTTTAGTTTGTGTTCCAGGCTATCTAGATATTCTCCCTCATTTAAAGGTGTGGCATGCAATCTGATGAACTCTCCCTTCTTTAGTTTTAGAATCCTTGGTCTCTCTTCTACACCGCGAATTGGAGCTTTAGGTTTCTAAATCTAGTAGTAACATGGTAGAATAAGAGCATTTCTTTGCTTGCATCCTGTCTAAACTTCTCTGATGGCAAGTTCGGCCTCACAAGCATTTCATCTCTTCCTCAATATATCATTCCTCCTGCTTCTATTATACACCATGATTTAAGTTATGTTACATCTAATCCTCTCCTCCAAAAACAAAACCATCAGTGCAATCAAGTCATCTAATGATGCCACTGATGGCTGCAACAGCCTCCATGGTGACTTGCAAGCTATAAAGCAGCGTGCAGCAATTTGATTTCTACATTACAATCCCATCCTGAAGAATACAGACTCTCTACCTCTTCTACTTCATATGCAGCAAATCTCCAATCTTTGGCTACACTGTCTTAGTTCTTTGCTTCACCGCGCTATTCTACCCATGGTTAAGCTTGCGAAGTAAGACATACAAGAAAATTTATGAATCAATTTGATAATATATTATTATAGTTGCACACAGACCTGGCAAGCACAATAAACACATGAAACAAAGAATATCCATATGACACAACCAATATAGTGTGATCCTATCAATCCTCCTAACTTGCGCATTTAAGAGGTGCCCAAATCATCTAATAGGTTCTCCCACGTTTTATCCTCAATTGAATATATTGAACTTCTTCTAAATACCCTCATTTTGTATTCAATTTTCAGTGTTTCGCCACTCTCCATCTGAAATTCTAATTTCAATTAATCATTTTCTTTGACATGTTTTGTCCATACTTCATTTTCAATGTGCTACTAAGTTCATCCATAACTAACGCGGGAAGATAAAAACTTGATGCCGAAACTTGATTCATACTTATGGTTATGAGGAATCACTTTGTCTCCCCTCCAATCGTTATCATGGTTACTAGTCCATCACGTGTCCTTAATCACATCAATATAATTAGACACGTATTTGGTTTCTAAAACACACCACCATTATTCCACTAGTGACCCTATTAATCAATGAAATCGATAATTAAATATCTTTTTTTCCTCTCTATATATCTCTCCATGAATCATCTTAGTAGATAAATAACTTGCATGGTCAACTTCATCAGAATTAAAAAAATGGATTGAAAGCTGCCAGCATTTGTTTTACTGCCTTCGCTTGGTTACTACCTCCCAAAGTTCCATCATATGACTCAAAAGCTAGATTCTGTGAAAGTGTACAGCCTTAAAGCTAGATTCCGTGAAAGAGTACAGCCTTAAAGCTAGATTCTGTGAAAGTGTACAGCCTTGTTTGCCTCCTTTATTTTTATAAGTAGACACAGAAGTGTTTCTCCTCCATTAGGCACTTCCTTGGTTCTATAATCTGTTGAGTGGCTTGGCCATATAACTTCTTATTACAAACACTTCCACGCACTGGTAGTAATACCTACAATACATCGCATATTTATTTTACTTAAAGCATTCTTAACTTCACTAAGCCTAATTTTCAACATTTATAGTTCATAGAACCATTTGATTCTACCTTAAGTTCTCATGTATTATTCTCATTCAACAACTTATGAGAGTAACTCAACTTCTCTTTAACTCTTCATATCACCCTTCCTTAGTTTCTCGCTTCTTTCATAAATTACCATGGGCGTAATTAGCTTAGGTTCCACTGATTTTCAAAATTGGTTTAAAAAAAAAAATGAACAAATACATCTTTCATTTGTGCATCTCTAAAGCAAAGCTTCAAAAGAGAGTCAACTTCACTATGGCCCTGCTTAGTCTCATCTTCACAACCCATAATTATTGAGCCCCACCACCCCGATGGGTAAAAGTTAACCTCCATGGAGCGTTATCGGCGCCAGATGGCTGTTAAGCGTCGGCTTTATCCCTAGAGACATGGATGGGAAACATATTGGT
Organism: Agave tequilana; assembly: GCA_038442645.1. Classification (NCBI taxonomy): domain Eukaryota; kingdom Viridiplantae; phylum Streptophyta; class Magnoliopsida; order Asparagales; family Asparagaceae; genus Agave; species Agave tequilana. The sequence goes on from JAVJIF010002967.1 coordinate 122,618, forward strand.
GCACAGGGTTTCTAGATGAGGGGAATCCCTGTCCCTTGTGTTGAGTTGGTCGGAGCATGGAGAGGGTTCACTTCGTTGTGGTCAAATTGAAGGCCGAGAGGCTCAAGGTAGAGGGAGATTCGATGACAGCTATTGGGTGGATCAGTAAAGGAGGAGAGGAAAGAGGATGCATCCAAATGCTGCTTCAAGATATCAACATGGCTCAAAGTCGCGGTCTCGGCCGCCGACTCGGCCGGCACCGAGACGGATCGGTCTCGGTGACTCGGATCGGACTCGGACGATACACGCAAAACGCTACATAGAAAGATCAAAAAATTATGGAAAAAATATGACAACTCGTAAAAAAAATGTAGACATCAAAATTCATATATCACATGTCCAAAACAAATTTGTTTTAAGGGGGTAGTTGAGGAAATATGATGATTTGAGAGTAAATTCAGAAATATAAAAGATTTGAGGGGATAAATATAAAAAGCCCAAAAATTAAAAAAACAAAAAAAAGAAAAGGATAAATGGGAGAGAGATCAGGTGAGATCACCCGATTTCTCCCTCCGGGGCATCTCACCTGATCTCTCCCTCCCTCTGGCTCTATCTCCCTCTCTCTCGTCTCTCTTCCTCTCCCTTCTCTCTCTACTCTCTCTCCATCTAGCCTTCTCCCTTCCTCTCCCTCTCTCTCGTCTCTCCCTCCCTCTCCCTCGTCTCCCTCTCTATCTTGTCTCCCCTCCCTTCTCTCTTTGTCTCTATCTCCCTCTCGCGGCGGCGGCGGCGGCGGCGGGCAGGAGTAGGCAACAAAGGCGGGGGAGAGATAGGGCGGAGCAGGCGGCGGCGGCGACGACAAGCGGGCAGGCAGTGAAGGCGGGGGAGCCCTATATCCCAGGTAAGTTTGATTTTCTTTAATTGAATCGACCTTGACTCGGAGCTGACTCGGCCAAATCGGCCGAGTCAGTCTGAGTCGTATTGTGACTCGGCCGATTCGACCGAGTCAATTCTGAGTCAAGACCGATTCGGTCGTTTCTGAGTGGATCCTTTGAATCAGATTTCGGACTCGTCGCGGCGGGTGCCGATACAGATACGACTCGGCCGAGTCGTATCCGACTCGGCCGAGTCTTCAAACTGTGGATATCAATCAATGACTTGCTGAGCTCGTGGAGGCGAAGATCTCTCACCAATTTAGAGAAGGTAAAATGCATGTTAATTAGGTCATAGGCAAGGGCAAAAGAGGAATTAATAAGTTCTGTGATGATACAAATGCCGGAATCTTTGAGAATTCCGATACTTGGTATTAGGAGCTGTGATGTGCCGCGAGGCTGACCCTCAGAACACCAAAAAAGAAAAGAGAAAATCAACTCAAAATTCCATCATGCCTTAAATAATCTACGTGTAAGTAATGATAAAAACTAAAAGAAAATTGCTTAGAAAGAAGTCAAAGGACAAAATATCCCTGCTTGCGTTATGATATTGCTTCGATAGGGAATTTCCTATTTAATTAGAGACTATGAGAATCCACCACAATGGAAAATATGTTCAGTTTGGCACCTTCATAAAATAAACAAACCAATTAACATTGACATGTTTGGTAAATTGCTGGAAAATATGTTCACTTTAGCATTTTGTGGCTATATCTTATGCCTTGAGGCCTTGTTTCGCAAGTGGAGTTAGCTCAAGTAATGAGCTAATTCCGGGTAACTCTTGCCAAACAACCAAAATTTGGCAAGAGTAAGCAAGTCATGAGGAAATCAGATTTAGCCCAAAACCATATCGAAATCCACCCAATTCTCCAAAACTCAAGAGTTGTTAATTCCACTAAAAAGTTGGAATTAGCATCTCTCTCAACCCCTAACTCTAGCTAAATGTAATTCAAATGAAACAACAAAATAAAAACTAGTTCCTAACTCCTTCCTAATTCTCTTATGCCAAGGCACTAAACCCTAATTCCTAACTCCACTTGCCAAACACAAACTAAGAGTTGAGCCATTTGAGTGCAGTCCCCACAGGGAAAAAAAAACAACAAAGCCTTTCTTCACTTTCTTTGGTCGGCTACATGAATCCTTTTCTTCCATTCAGCTCGTCACCTCCTCAGTAACATAAAGCATTTACATATCCATCTTAATTGCCTCCATCCAAGTTCATTTGGTTATCTTTCTAGTCCTCATTGCCCCCATTAACCATCATCCTATTACTTTTTGCAGGGCACTTATTGGTCTAGCACATGTCAAAACCATATAAATTGATTCTCTCATTTTATTCTCAATAGAAGCAACCTCTAACTTGCTATAGACTCACTTTCAGGGGCGGGGAGGGGGGGGGGGGGGGGGAGATTGGGTTAATCTTTTCATGAAACCGTATGTTCCATAGGAAACCCCTTCTGATAGGCAAAGGGTTCGATGATGGTTGTGACTTATGGTAAACTATTATGAGCAAAATAAATAAACAAATAAACAATAACAAAACTAGAATTCAAAAAGCACATTTTAACACAAGTAAAGGTGTAAGATAATTCAATATATGTCAAATAATCAACAAGAACTTGACCATTTATTATCTAAGTCATTAAATTCCATTTATATTAATAGCAATTAATATGATATAGATTCGTATAACACCCCAAAGAGCTACCCTGTTAACAGATTCCTAAAAAATAATTTTATTAAAAGGAAAAAGAAAATATGTTAAGTGATATTGTTAAGTGATATTCTCTAGCAATCAACAGAGGAATAACCAGGCCGAACCAAAACTGTTTGCTTTCAGTTATACGCAACTCCACAATGTATTACATACATTTCCATGCCAATTAATTTAAGCAAAGCTTCCTGACACCAAACATCTGAAATGACGTATTCGTGAAAACAGTTAAGATAGATGACACCTACAAATTCTGGTGCAGTATACAAATCCTGATGAGTTTCTAAAAGGTCATAAAATACACAAATCATACATAAGTTTCATGCATAGGTTTAATGTATTTCATTAACAACTTTAAATCATGCTTAGGCTTCCTGTACTTAATTAACAAAACTTCTATAAGCATCACCTGAATTGATAACCATATAGCCTCCATGACCATAATGTCCTCAAGATCCAGGTCAAAATTGTCTTCCCTGCATTGTCATGGGCATATTTTGGTTAGTAGTCACTACAACGGTATCATGGAAAAAAGTTGGTGTATGGACGGGGTAAAACAAACAGAAAAGAAAAAAGAAGTCGCAACTAAAAATCAAACTAAAAATAAGAACAATCATGTATCATTTCCCAGGAGCAAAAGAAACTAGTATACAACCAGATAGTTAACCAGCTTAAAGACATGCACCAAAAACTTTATGTTACAGCATTTATTGGCGGGAAGAACCCCAGGCATCGCAGAAGCAATGATACAATGCTGCTGCTTAAATGATGTGATTGCACAAAACAATCCAAACCATAAAACAAATTTATGTAAAAGTATGAAACAGCAAGCAATATTTGAACTGTTTAATTTACACAGAAAGAGGAAAAAAGAAGTAATGAATGTTATGAATGTTTTATTGATATAAAATATTTTATTGGATTTGTATACAAGACTATAATGAGATTATGTAAGACCTAAAGAGCATAGACAACCAAAAAGGATGTGAATAGACTCCGTGCATATTAAATAGACCAAGGTTGTCGCAAATGAACAATCTCACTATACGACAAGACAAGCATGTGATGGTTAATGACTAATGTCTCCAGTGGATGAAATAGGATAAATCCTCAACATCTAAGACGTCGACCGATAGAAGTACCATGAACCATAAACGAATAATAACATTAACACAGTTTAAATAAAATGTCATGTTGCTGCAGTAACTGCTCAGATATTTTATGGTCATATATCGGCAATCAAAAACATTATATGAACTCTCACGCAAGATCTGTGGAGGAAAAAAGGATCAATACAACAAACTTTAGTTTTGCCAGTTTCAAATAGAAAACTTTTAAAGGAAAAGTCAAATGGAACATGAGAATCATGAAATTCAAGATCCAAAGCAACCATATGACCAATACCAAACTACGACAATAACAGAAAAAAAAAATAAAGCCTTCTCAATTTTTTTGGGGATCAGACAGGTATTCACTTTATCTATTTAGCTCAATTAAAGGTCAGCTGTCAAGTTAATTTAGCATCATTATTACAAAGGGAAGAAAACACGAAGTGCATTAGAGAAATATTATCAATTGGTAGATGAGCATAGAGAAACTGGAAAAAAGGGAATCCATGTCACCTATTTAGCCTTGAATGTGAAGGCTGCCTGCCTGCTGGAACAGTAAAAGAGCCTTGAGAAGAAGCAATATAGTTGCCCTGTGCCGAGTATCTAAAAGATGGCACTGTAGAGAACAAGAAGCAGCATGAGCCACTATATCACACATAATGCAAGAAGAAAAGTGACAAGCCCCATAAACAGCTAAGGTAGCCAACCTGAGCTGTTTGCCACATCCTGATATTCAACTTCTCCTGCATTCATTATTCTGCTGGATGAACTCAGATCATGTCTTTTTTGCATTCTTTCTTCTGCATCCTGAAGTTCTTGTTGCCTCATCCGTATTTGTGCTTCGATGACCTTTTGTTCTTCCTACGTATTAATGGGAAAGTGAAAAGAAGGTGGATACCATGTACAAAATTTACTGTAAAATCCCTTGCTTTTGATCCACTAAAAACTTTATTTTTAAGAACAGCATATGCAAAGAAATAAAACTTGTTAAAGGAAAGAAATCATTATAAAACATTGAACAGTAACATAAGTAGCGACATAAGTAGCATAGCTTAGCACTTCAGTTGCTTAAAACAAAGTGAAGGTCATGAGAAACTTACCACTTGTTCGATGCCCTTTTCTTCCTTTGTCCTCACGCCGCGATACTCTACAGCATAGTTTGATGTTTTGCAAAAGGGACACCTTACAAGTGTTAAGTCTAAACTTATTTTTCTATTGATAAAGCAAAACCAACAATTTCTAATCATGCTTCTGCAAAATACAACCAACACAAAAGGATACTGTGTGGGCCGAGTAGAATGAGGTGGCTTCATTTGCAGAAAACACTCTGGCAAGGAGTATCTCATTGAAGTCAAATTACAATTATAAGCAATGAATAAAGTATAAATTTCAGACCAACTTTGCCTCTTCAAAATTACATGGAAATACAGTAATACCTGTACATATGCCTTTCATGCAACATCTTGAACGATTCAGACTTGGATAGTACTAGAAAAAAGAAGACAACAAATCAGAATTTCACTGGGTAGTTACTCAACCAAAATGAATTCTACCCTTGACAATATATGAAATCACATTAACTCCAATTTCAATCATATGAAAATTCCAGTCAGTGTGATGGGAACTACAAAACATCATACTTTGATCAAATATGCAATAATACAGATTAGTAGAATGATATACAACTGAAATCACAAAAAAAAAGGAGCTCCAATTTCAATCTTATGAAAATTCCAGTAAGTATGTTGGGAACTACAAAACATCATATTTCAATCAAATATGCAGTAATACAGATTAGTAGAATGAGATACAATTGAAATCCAAAAAAAAAAAAAAGTAGAAGACTAGAGTCAACATGAGCGCAATTATTTGGCAGAAATACTCTCATTGATGGCAAAACTGAGAGTAACTTTACTAGTTTCTGGTCTCATATTAACAACAGAACTGATCATATGGAGATGCTAGTGAAACAGTGAAAACTATGAATACTTTGCCCAAGATTCAAGTGACAGATGGATAAATAAAAAAAATACAAGAAAAATATAATCCGACTTAAATCGAGGGCAATCACCAGACAGGAGAATATTCAGGTAAAACCTAAAGAAACCGAACCAACTTCCAGTTTGCCTAAAACTAAATGAAGGTCACAGCAGTTCCAAAATGAACCAAGTTAACAGAAGACTAATCACGATGACAAGGTTACCGAAGTGAAGCATGATTTGTACACAGTGATACTATATACTTTGGATGAACTGTAGGCATGCAATACAGTAGGCATACCACAGCTGGAAGTGCACATGCGTGGCAGAGTCTCTCCTTTATAATGTCTAAGGAAACAAACGAACATCCATTTTGATGCTTGACTGAGCAGACAGCTAACTAAATGAAGCCAACAAACTTACTAGAATGGAAAAATAACTGTACCAATAAAAGAAATGCGATGGTAAAGGGAGTAAGTGGGAAACTACAGATGAATTGATGTTCAAATTTAAAAAAAAAAAAAATTATTCAACCATTCCTAATTCCTACATATGAGATATTATGTGTCACCTCAAGAAAACAGATTCAAGCTTGCAGTTCTCTCAATTCACAATGTCACCAAACAGTTCAACAAAACCTACAACATAATTTACCAGCAACCATACTTCCTTCAAGAAAGCAAATTCACACTAAATCCTACTAAAAGAGTCGAGGAATGAAGAGAGATTCGGTTACCAGAAAGCAAATGGGGCACTCCTCGAGATCGAGGCTGCAGTCCTCGTCCCCGGGGTAGCAAGGGGCCAGCTTGGAATCGAGAATCAGCTTCCTCAGCTTCTTGTGATCGATGTCCCGGTGCTGGTACAGACCCTGCGGCCTGGTGTACTTCTCATCCACCACCTGCCGCCGCCTCCCAATCTTGTTCCCCATCAAGAAAAAGAAATCCGCGATCCCGAAAACCTAGTCGACCGCCGGCACCGATCGCATCCTCGAAACCCTAGCTCCGGCGGCGGCGCATCGGGGATCCCAATCCGACCAGTTCGGGAGAAAGAGGTCAAGATAAGAGATTCACGAAGTTTCTTTCTCTTCAGCAGGAGGAGAAACAGCAGAGTTTTTTTTTTTTTTTCGGCCCCCCTCTCTCTCTCTCTCTTATTTTCTTTTCTTTTTTTTGGATTATATTTAATGATTTTGGGGGTTGGGGGTTTAGATGTGAGTGGGTGAGTGTGGGAGTTGGATGCCATTCCGTTGCGTGATCCTGTCTTGTCTGTTTGCGGGATAGGGTACGATTAATGATGGGGCCGCGTGTTGACCGACCCTGAGCGAACCGCTTTGGTTTTTTTTTTTTTTTTTTCCGGATCATGTGACCGCAAAGTAACGATGATGTCAATTTTTTTTTTTTTGAGTGTAAGAAACGCAACAGGGCACTCAGAACAAACATTTGACTGTTTTTAGGACAATTGAGCGCATGCACGACGTAAGAAGTGGAGTTTTGAGTGGATTGGTTAGATTTGGTTCGGAATACAGGAGTGTGGTGATGGGGGGTGGGGTTCGGTCCGTTTGGATTAGTTCCTTTTGCTGTCAAGATCAGGTGATAGCCTTTCACGATATGAGTTTCATCATAAAAATGTATTTTTCTCTCTTGTTCTGAGTCATCCATCTCGACTCACGTTGTGAAGGACCATCACCTGATCATGCGAGTGTTGGAGCCACTCCGAGCCGATGGGTGGTGTCAAATAGAGGAGTTTGATGTTATCTGGCTCATTTTAACCCCTCATACATACCAGAAAAGTCTCATCTTCAAGATCCAGTTATTACTTTTGATTAACAGATAATTTGAAGAGAAAAACAAAAATGCATCAAACTCGCTTGGGTGAAACATATATGAAAAAGGAGAGGAAGAACTGATTCAGAACTTGTATTGTTTAAAAAGTGCCCATGAAAAATGGCTTGTGAACAATATACTCATCCAAAAGTACAAGGAAATAATTGTCTCCATTCTTCTCTCTTACCTCGTACAAAGATTAATATCATACAATCTAGCTAGCATCCCTTTAACCTCATTCCCCCTAAGCTCACAGACAAGATAAAGCTCACGACGTCTCTCTTATTTCATAACCTTAATCCCTTTCAATCAAATTCACAACCCCGAGGGTGGTCGTTACTTTTGGGAACTTAACCTTATTGAAATCAAAGAGGGGAAAGTATCTCGTTGATGTACAACTCTTCTTTTCTTGGTTAATATTATCACCATGGGGAAATAGAATTTTTGATAAATAATTATAGAAATCCCGCTCCTTGTGATCGTCTCGATCCTCGACTGTAGGTTGACGTTACAAGAATATCACCCTTGAATCCACAGTTTAAATACCTAATGAAATCACTTTGTGATTTAGAGAAAAGAGATGAGGATTTCTCTTACTCTTTAGTAGAAGAAAACTTCTTCTGTAAAAGAAAAACTTCGACTCGCAGTTCTCATGAGTTTATATAGTGGTTAGAAGATAAGATTGTAATCCTCATCTCCAACCAATAAGATCTTAGGAGATAGAGTTCCTCATCTTCAACCAACAATATCTTTGGAGATAAAGTTGTAACCTAATAACAGCTATTAAGATTTAAATCAATTTTGATTTGAATTTCAAATCAAAATTTTCTTATCTTATCTTGATGAGATCTTTTATATATCCATATTGGGTCTAGCTCACTGTGGACACCGAATAAAGTCCCAACCCGCCCAACGGGTCTTTTATTCCTGCATCTCCCACTCAAACATATGGCAATAATGCATTCTTACTCTCTATTCACCAAAGAGTATTCCATTCATACTTATTAAGTGAACTGTGCAACCGTCGAGCCACCTGTAAGAAAATTTCGAGAGAACGATGTCAAATCTTACAAGACTAGCATTCAACATCTCTAAAAACGGTCTCATCATGTCCCAGACTCATTTAATCACATCCTATTTGGTACCTCTAATCCTTCAAATTTGGAGCTATACTAAATACCTCTTTATTTTATATTTACAGTTGTGTTGCAAGTTTAACAACAATACAACTTGCTAGCAGTAAACTATAAAACACGAATGTGTCCCTAAATAATCTTCTTTTCACCCTCATATTATTTAATTTTGATACAATTATTTTCCCAATGATATCCCATTAGGCTGAATCAATCTTGACCATTTAGAAACACATCAAAGTAGTATTCACTGCACTTTCACTTTATTATATAGTCAAAAGTCACATGGGGCAGATATAAAGTATGATCGATTATATTGGTCTATATGGTCTCACATAAATAAAGAAGGAAGGATCATTCTTTCATCTCTTTATTTTGGTCGCTAAGCACATGTAGCATGAAATCATACTACGGTGGAGTTGTCTCTTTAAGTAAAAAAAGTGTATGTCATAATCTAACACCATATAGATCTTAGTCCAGTCGTTACGCGGTGCCTTACTCGAATCCTCTACCTGCTCGCTCTTCTCAGCACCTAGTTAAGGTTTCGTATCTGGCTTTACACAGGCCATATGGATTGCAGGACTCAATTATCCATGTGAAGTCTTTAGAAGACTATTTTTTGGCTTCAACCAAGACGACATTTTAAGCACAGTTGGTTCAGCTCGCCACATTTGCATCATGAACTCAAAATGTTTCATCTCTGCTCGCTCTTTAGGTGCCAAAAGCGATCACTCGTGTGAGCGAGTTGATCTTTGCCTGTTGACATACTCATGCTATGAAGTCTTTACAAAGCTAATGTGTGTACACATAGTCGAAAAAAGACAATGCTTTATTCAATAATAATATCCATGAAACAAATGTCTAAATTAAATGATCAACTTGTAGCACCCCATTCCCGGGATACAACCCAGATACGTGTCCCGACTTTTTCAATCGTATTACTACAATTTTCTTCCAAGATTAGTTTTTAAATTGTGATTTCTCATGTTTTTGGTATCGAATCCGGATTCTCAGACTTACAGTCAGCCCTGATCCGGACTGGGAACCCGATACCGGCATACCGCCTGATTTGACCTTTTTAGTAGTCCGATTTGATCGATTTCAGTTTCAAACACTGTTTTCTAATATTTTAGATTTTTCATAATTTTCTGAAATTTTTCAGAATTTTTCTGCAAAATCTCCAAAACCGGTGTCGGTCAGCATCACTGACTGATTCCCAGATTTTTAGTTTTCAAAAGGGATTAAATTTTCAAAAATGGCCTTCACATTACTTCTTATAATTTCTTTTCTATCTAAATACATTTTTGAGATTTTTCTAAATTTATCAAAATTTGACCGATTCTGGTGTCGGCCGGTATCGCTGGAAGGTTTTGGGATTTTTAATTTGACAACTATAATGAATTTCTCGAATCTAATTTTACTGAGTATCTTAAAATAATATTTTCTATTTTAAGAATTTTTCGGAACGTTTCTGAAATAGTCAAATTTTCGCCCTATTTAAATAATAATTTTTTTACCGAACAATTTCTTTTCTTACTTTTTCCTTCTCTACTCCCCTACTACTTGTACTTTAAGAAATTATAATAAATAAATTATTTAATAATGAAATTTTTATAATATTTTATTTTCTTTTCTCTTATTATTTTTTCTTTTCTTTAAATTTCTTTTTCTTTCTTTTCTTTCTCCCCCCCCCTTGACTTCTTCCCTGGCACCTTCTCTCGCCGCCTGTTCCCGCAGTCGCAGCCAACAAAACAGAGCATGATGGGTTACAACAGCAGCCCATCCCCCCATATTTCAACATTCTTCCTCCTCCTTCCTTTAAAATCCCCTTCTTTCCTTCCTTCATTCTTCTCCATATCTCCACCTTCATCTCAATTCCACCAACCAACAGCCTCTCTCCTACCTCAACCGTCGCCTCCACCACCTAGGATGGCGCGCCAGCGCCCTAGCCGCCGCTGTCGCACCCCCCAACCACCCCACTTCCACAATCTCCAATTTCCCTCTCCTTTCTTCCAATTTCAACATAACCCAACACTTCATCTTCTTCTTCTTCTCCAAAATTCACCTTCAATTCCTCACAAATTCTTCACTCCAACCACCCCATCATCACCTACTCCTCTCTTTTAACTCCCCACCACCTCCAACAATCACCATCACCGCCACAACCACCATACCCACCACCACAATCAACTAACTCCAAACCACCAAAACAACCACCTCCTCCCATTGCCACCCCTTGGACGCGCGCGCCGCCCGCCCCCTCCCGGCGGCGGCGCCGCCGCCGCCAGTGGCCGGCCAGCCGGCCAACCCCCTCTCCTCTTTTTTTTCTTTCTTTCTTTCTTTCTTCTTTCCTTCTTTTCTTTCTTTCTTTTCTTTTCTCTTTCTTTTCCCTAAATAAACCCATTTTTTTTACTTCCCTAAAATACCCTCCACCTCATTCTCAAATTACTTCTCTATAATTACATTCAATACCCCTCCCCTTTTAATTCAAAATTTATTCCTAAAAATACCATATTTTCTCTCTCCCTCTCTCTCTTCCTTCCTATAACTTTCTCTCTCCTCTCTCGTTCCCTCTCTAATATTTATTTATATAATATATATAAGTATATATTAATATATACATGGGTTAGTAGCTTGCTTGAACGTGTTTGCGGATTTTTCCCAATTTTCTCGGTATTTCATCCGGTGCTAGGCGAGTACATTTCTTTCTTTATTACTATCGTTCCTTGTCTAATAATTATTATCTAGATTTTAATATATGATGTCTCCTTATGCAAGTTAGAATATGTCATACAAATGATTATCATGCTTTATAAATAGCTTCCAACCATTATTATACTTTGTTGGACCGGTATTATACCGGGTATACCTAGATCTACTCCCGCTTCACTCAGCTTCGTATGGCTAATAAATAAATAAATTTATTATTATTAGAATAATGTTGTGAAGTGTTTGCAATGTTTATGCCGTTCTCCTGTACCATGTTACGTGACCGGTTGATACCTAGTATTTGATGTTGCGACTCTCGCCGATATATTAGTTACCTGACCCTGACATGTATATACCGGTACTTGCCATGTTATGCTTATTACTTGATATCTGATACCAGTACTTGCCATGCTATATTTGACATATGATACCCGACATCGGTACTTACCATGCTATATTTGATATATAATACCTGACACCGGTACTTGCCATGCTATATTTGACCCATGATACCTAACATCGGTACTTGCCATGTTATACTTGATATATGATTTATGACACCGGCACACGGTATTTACACCGACACTTGATATGTTATATTTGATACTTGATCCACGACACTTAATATCCGACACTGGTACTTACCATGCTATACTTATCACTTGATATCTGATAACGGTACTTGCTATGCTTCACTTGACACTTGACATACTGCCACCTGGCACCAATGCACTTGACCTGATATTGTGACACCTGACTGGATATTATTACACCGGACACCATACTTCTTTGCATATTCATGATTATCACTTTTACGAGGACTTGATTATTACACTGTTACCAGACATTTGATACTTCTGAACTCCTGTACTCTTGAACTCTTGTACTCCTGAACCCTTAAAAAAGGGTGACTCCTGATACTATACTCCTCTTGATCCCTGTAATAGGATAACCATGAATATATGATTACTATGAACACCCTGTGGACACTATTACTGGACAAATTATAATAATTAGACAACTTACACCGGGATGGGGGAAACTGATGAGTACCAATATAGTCTCCATGTTTATGATGGTCTTATAGTGTCACGCAACCTGGAGGCCACCAGGCGCTTCCGTGGGGTGTACTGGCACCCCTACTCCCCTACCTGCCGGTTATACCATAAGCCCCTGGGCCTATTCCTGTGGGAGCGGTGACATCCTATTCCTGTTCGGGCATACAATAAGTCCCGGTACCTAGCGGTACGTTCCGGCTCAGCATCGGATACTCCTTGACCGTTGTCCCGGGCATGTAAGGGACCCATTCTAAGCATGGTTCATCGATCTTCATCAGTTTTCAATAACTTACTCTTTGGTTTCTATGCTGAGATTTGTGGGATGGGATACATAACGACGTATACAAATCAGACGAGTCTTAATAACTTAATAATAACATTGTAACACCCTGATCCCGGTGTACGTATCACCGTATCTGTACGCGATACGAAGTACAAATTTGATTTGACTTCTGTAGTATTCCGATTGACCTGATTTCAGTTTCAAAAATTATTTTCTAATATTGTAAATTTTTCAGGATTTTCTGGAAATTTTCTGGATTATTTTGGAAAATGTCCGTAGTCGGTGTCGACCGATACCGATAATCAGCCTTCCGATTTTTATTTCACAAACGGAGTTAGATTTTGAGAATCCGTTTTCACTGAATGTCTTAGAATCACATGAGCTACGTTTGGATATTTTTGGGGATTTTTCAGAATTTATCGAAAATCCGGCCAAACCGGTGTCGCCCGTAATCGGCGAGACACTCCGGGATTTTTAATTGGCAAACCGGATTGAGTTTCGGCAAACCGTCTGCATATTACGTCCCAAGATAATATTATCTATTTTTTGTAATTTTTGGGCAACATTCGGAGCTAGTCAATTTTTGAACATATTAAAATATTAATTAAATTATTATTTTAGAACTCTTTTCTTTTTCTTTTCTTTTCCTTTCTCTTCTCTTCTTTTCCAGAGAATTCTTTCTTCCACCGCCATCCTGTAGCCCCACCGCCATCTCTCTCCTTTTTAAACCAAATCCCTCTCTCTCTCTCTCTCTCCTTCAAATCTCTCTTAATTATCTCTCTCTCCATTCTCTCTCTCTATTTCTCTCACTTTCTCTCTCTAATTAAACACCCTAATCAATTCTCCCTTTCTCTAACCTCTCTCCTCCTCTCCCTGTTTTACAGCCGGCGCATCTCCTCCGCCGCCGCGCCCAGCCCGGCGTGCGGCCGCCACCGCCGCCGCCGGCCACAAGCCCCGCAACACCGCACCCTCTCCTTCTTCCTCTTCTTCTTCTTCCTCTTCTTCTTTTCTTCTTTTTCTTCCCTTCCTGTTCTTCTTCTTCTCCTTCTTTCTTTTCTTTTCTTCTCTCAAATTCTCTCTCCATCTCTATATCTCTCTCTCCGGTCGGAGTCGGGCCGCTGCCGGCGGCCGGGGTCGCCGCCGGCCGGCCATCCGGCGCCGCCGGCCAGCGGAACTGGCCGGCCGGCCCGCGCAGGGGCAGCAGCAGCAAGCTGCTGCTGCTGCCATGGTGTTTGGTGATTGGGTTTGGGTAGAACCCAAACCCAATAACCTTAGTGGGTTCATAATCCAATAACCTATTTGAAAACCCATTAACCCGTTTACCCGTCAACCCAATTAACTTAAATTACGGGTTTGGGTTGTGGATCTGGATCCGACCCGTTTACCACCCGCATCCGAAATCCAATAAAGGTACTTTTACATAAAACCCCCTTGTACAATTTCGTATTTGCATTTATTATTTTTATTTATTTACATATTTAACCCCATTTTCATTTATGTTAGTATTCGAGCGATAACTGGAGCATCCGGATTCCGATTCGCGCGATTCTGGATCCGTTACGATCGTGGGAACGAGAGATACAGTTCTGTAACCAGTTTGTGAGTGTTTTTCTTTTATAAATATATTTTTATCATATTTCGTGTAATTGATTGCTAGATCTAGATTCTGAATAAAAGACAGTAACTATTCATTATTTCCTGGTAATGATTGGACATGCATTGTAATATGAATAACCTAGAATATTGTTAGGTCTTTCCTAATTTAGAATGCAGACTTAGAATGCAGATAAGAAGGTAATTATAATACCAATAAATACTGACATGGATAACTCGGACACAGTCATTATACCTACACAGCCACTGACACTCGGGCCACTAGTTTACCATAGATTTGGACACTCCTATTTTATGTATTGTCTCACCGGTGGATAACTAGCGTCACATGTATATTGATCCACGATATTCGCTGACACTACACTGTCACTAGCTATGACTGCAGGACTGCAGGACACCGGTATTGCATGCACTGGTATCATCATTTCATGGATACTGTCCGGTCATGGGACATTGTATGATAGGATACACTGATTACTGTTCTTCCACTTACTCTTACAGACATATTACACGGTATATGCTCCACTGATGCACGGATATACCAACGCACGGACTACCGCATGTTATATTAGTGTTATCATCGTTACATGAATTATCAGCATATCACTGTTACACATGCATGTAGGGTGTCTCTATTCTTGTCATATGGATCCCCGTTCATGCTATATGTATTATTGTTCCATGTTACTGTATTCATGTTATATGATCGATTCCCGTTATTGATATTGTTGGATACCCATTCATGCTACATGTATTACTGTTCCATGTTACTGTATTCATGGTATATGATTGTATCCTGTTACTGATATGGATTTCCCGATACTGGACTTGAGAGCTGTTGATATGCTATATGTGGACTTCCACATCTATTGATCTCGTTTCCCGTTATATTGTTCCCGTTATATTGATCCCGTTATATTGTTCTTGATTCCCGTTATATTGTACGATGCTATCAACAGAGCTCTGGTCCAGTTATCATGTTACCCGTATCACATATTGTAATGGTACTTGTTACATTGTATATTTGACATATCAGATCATAAAGTTAACTTGGGTATGGGGGAGACTTAACGGTTGATTAGATCTTATCGGGTGATGTACTGGATCCATATTGTTAGTCCCACTGCAGGGGACGGTAGTGCTACCTACCACTAGCTCCATGAGCTCCCGTTACTTGATTCGTGCTCCCCTCCTAGCGGAGGGCCCTGGTCTTAGCAGCCAGGGGTCCGTTTAAGGCCGTGATCCCGGGTATGCACGGGATACATCCACCCGATAAGAACTCCTCGACCAGGGGTTTCCAATTAACATAATCAAACAGTATACACAATAGTGGACGTCGGGAACACTTGTTATTTGGTCACTCTCTCGTTTGGATAATGGTACCCGTAGGCCATGTCCGGATGAGTTCGACTGGAGTGCGGGCTCCAGTATGAACTGCCAGTGGTATGGGACACTGGAAGAGATTGATTAAAATATCAGGTGGTACTGATTGCTACTATTGAATAAATAACATGACTTGCCTGATACATGTATACTATTGTTTAGTTGTACTTATTACTATTCCTGCTCATTTATCCGCTATCATGTTACCTGTATGATCGTTACTTACCTGGTACATGTTACGTTTTCTGTGGTGACATACTACTTATGCACATGTATAATCTGCATTGCATATATTCTGTTTTGCATTGCCTATATGTTGCCTAGACACCACACCGTAGTATGGTGATGTTGCATACTTCATCTACATGTTTATGTCCATCACATCATCACTATACAACTGTAGTTATTATTATAGACATGACCCGATGATAACATGCTAGGTAGTGCTGGTATTAAAATATAACATGATTATATTTTCTACTGCTTCTTATATATTTATTTTATGGTATCACTAGTACAACATCATGTATTATATATATGTATCGTGCTTGTATTACTATTGTATATATTACTACCTCCTCCTTCATTTTACCACTCACTAGGTCGCTTTCTGACGACCCTGGGTTTGCGTGCCCAGATTGGAGATCCGAGTTACCGTAGCTTCAGAGAGTGCCTTGGAGTCACATGGGAGATTCCTCATCGGGACTATTCATAGGTATCTTAGTGATTTATTCCTGTTATCTTATTTGTTCCTCTTTTTCATATCTGTTATGATCGCTAACCTCTTCTGCAGGTATTTTTGTACTTATTTCATGCTGGAACCCATGTATATATGGAGGTTATATCCTGTACTGAGGCTTAACGTACTCGTGAGTGTGTTTTCACCTCGCGTATGTACGTCGCCATAACGTCCTCGTACCTATGGGATTGGGGCGTTACAAACATGCTCCTTATATATGACTAGCTATACTCTTGGTTTATACTGCTCACCACTTAGACATGTGCTATCTTGTTGGATTACTTGATTGCTTCCATATTGTTTCATTATTATATTATTGTGAAGGTAAAGTCAAATTATATAAAATCAGACTACAATAACGTGAGGTATAGGATATATATATATATATATATATGAGCGTTTCTTTGTCTGGATTATTCCTTCGACATAATAATCCACGGATCGGTAATGTGGGCTTATATAACTGATTTTCTTATAGTTACTTTACTTACTGTTTCATTTCATGTTCATATGTGCTTATATTTACGATACACATTTCCTGTACACATGTACCTGTTATGCACGCCACTTGGCTTTACTATATGTACTCGCGGGTTGCATCTGACAACCCTAGATTCTCATGTTCAGATCCTGGAGTTTAGACCTTGGTGACCTTACTGTAGCTGATCAGAGTGCAGCAGAAGTTTGGACGCCGCCGTAGCTCTTCCTTCTACCTCTTCTCCTGTTTGGCTCTCGAGGTCCCTCTTACTGCTCGTGAGCACCTCTCAGCTTTTGTATATCTCTTCGCATTATGTACTCTTGTATTTTCTAGTGATATAATATTCCTGTAATATTTTATCGCTTTTTGTGATAACCATGTACTTGTACTTTTCTGTTAGAATGTATATTACCACTGTGCTTCCGCCTCTGATTCTTGCCTATACTAATGCTTAGCGTATATACGTGAGGGTATTCTGACCTGCGTATATGCGTCGCAGTGACGTCTCCGTACCCTGGGGATCGGGGCGCCATGGGTTGGTATCGGAGCCTAGGCTCTAACATTCTCAGTACAAGTAGTTGGCAGATTAATGATGTATTAATCTATAGCTGGAGAGCATGATCTTGAATATATATTCCAATCGCAAGTAGGTGTTATCATTTCCTTCCTCGCAATCTTTTCCTTGGATCCTGAGACCCTTCTATCTTTTTCCTTTCAGCGTCTTCCTATCATCCCTCAACCAACTCAGATATAGAAGGACGGAGAACCCATAACGGTCCTGGTACTTCTCGTGATAGTTCCAATGGAGATGGCGACAATATGATGAGGGTACTGCATGGCATGATGTAGAGTCAGCATCAGCAAACAGAGCTCCTGCGGCAAGCATTATTGACAGCACCTAGAGAGCAGAGGCCTGGTAATGTATCCGATTTCAGGAAACTGCAGCCGGCTACATTTTTGGGTACAGAGAAGCCGTTGGACGCCGAGCAATGGCTGATTGACACTACAGATCTTCTGAAGGCAGCCCGGATTCCTGATAAGAACCAGGTGGAAGTAGTGAAGATCCAGCTGAAGGATGTGGGCAGAACCTGGTGGTTGGCAGAAGAAGCAAGATTGGAGAGGCTTATTACTTGGGATCAGTTCTCGAGGGGTTTCTATGAGAGGTCTTCCCTGCAACGGCTCAGAAAGAGATGGAGGAGCAGTTCATCAGGTTGCAACAATTGAACCGATCTGTGAATGAGTACGCTGTTGAATTTCTGAGACTCGGTCGATTTCCATCCTACATGGTGAGCAATGAGGAGAAACGGACCAGCAGATTTCAACAAGGGCTGAAGATGGACATCTAGATATTTCTTATCCCTTAGCAGCTTAAGACGCACTCTTAGGTTCTCTCTATTGCCCTGAGGTAGAGCGGGGACTGGAGAAGAAGGACAAGCACCAGATGCAGAACATGCCAGTGAAGAGATCCTTTCAGTTGATGGATAAAAAAGACCCGACCAGACCTAGCGATGGCCCGATAGTCAGGCGACCATTCCGACCTCCCCTCAGCAGGCGACATGCGGATATTGCCTAAAGCCCGGACACATCCAGAGCAATTGTCGAAGGGCGAACGGGCTGTGTTTGGCATGTGGATCTGGTGATCATTCATTAGGTGTTTGTCCGTTCAAGAGGACGTGGAATGCTACCCCAGCACCTCTAGCACTTCCAGCAACCCCGCCGGGAAGGAACCCCGAGCCAGTTGACAGGAGAGCTCCACTCCCTCCCCAGCAGCGAGGAGCAAGAGTTGGAGCTGACCGTGGGAGAGGCCAGGCTTACAATTTGTCAGCAGGAGAAGTCGGGGCGTCAGTTGTGATAGCAAAAAGACAAGGAGCTCAGTACGCAGATCAGGAGCCCTGATGATGTCACTGTGACCGCTATTCCCCAACCTTTTGTGTCCTGAGATTATAATCTCCCTTATCCTTTTCAATTTATCATATTATCATCGTTGAATGTAATCTCTTCCATATTCATCTCCCTCCTTATACAAATTTCGAGGAAGAAATTTTTGTTAGGTGGGTAGATTGTAGCACCTCATTCCTGGGATACGTACCTAGATACATGTCCTGACTTTTTCAATCATATTATTACAATTTTCTTTCAATATTAGTTTTTAAGTTGTGATTTCTCATGTTTTTGGTATCAGATCCGGATTCTCAGTCTTAGAGTCAGCCCTGATCCGGACCGGAAACTCGATACCGGCATACCGCCCGATTTGACCTTTCTAGTAGTCTGATTTGACCGATTTTAGTTTCAAATACTGTTTTCTAATATTTTAGATTTTTTATGATTTTTTAGAATTTTTCAGAATTTTTCTGCAACAAAACCGGTGTGGGTCGGCACCGCTGACTGATTCCCGGAAGTTTAGTTTTCAAACATGAGTGAATTTTTAAAAATGGCTTTTACATTACTTCTTATAATTTCATTTTTCTGTCTAAATATATTTTTTGAGATTTTTTTAAATTTATCAAAATTTGACAGATTCTGGTGTCGGCCGGTATCGCCGGACGGTTCCAGGATTTTTAATTTAAAAATTATAATGAATTTCTCGAATCTGATTTCACAGAATATCTTAAAATAATATTTTTTATTTTTAAGAATTTTTAGAATGTTTCTGAAACAATCAAATTTTTGCCTTATTTAAATAATAATATTTTTTACCGACAATTTCTTTTCTTACTTTTCCTTCTCTACTCCCCTACTTAGTGCTTCCAGAAATTATAATAAATAAATTATTTAATAATAAAATTTTTATACTATTTTATTTTCTTTTTTCTTATTTTTTTCTTTTCTTTAAATTTCTTTCTTTTTCTTTCTTTTCTTTCTCCCCCCTTTAACTTCTTCCCCTGGCACCTGCTCCCGCCGCCTGCTCCCGCAGCCGCAGCCAACAAAACAGAGCATGATGGGCTACAACAGCAGCCCATCCCCCCATATTTCATCATTCTTCCTCCTCCTTCCTTTAAAATCCCCTTCTTTCCTTCCTTTATTCTTCTCCATATCTCCACCTTCATCTCAATTCCACCAACCAACAACCTCTCTCCCCTACCTCAACTGTCGCCTCCACCACCTAGGCCACCACCGCCGGCGCCCTAGCCGCCACACCCCCAACCACCCCACTTCCCTTCCCCACTTCCACCATCTCTAATTTCCCTCTCCTTTCTTTCAATTTCAACATAACCTAACACTTCACCTTCTTCTTCTCTAAAATTCACCATCAATTCCACCCAAATCCTCCACTCCAACCACCCCATCATCACCTCCTCCTCCTCCTCTAACTTCCCACCACCTCCAACAATCATCATCACTACTACAACCACCATACCCACCACCACCATCAACTACCACCACCAAACTGCTCCACCAACTCCAAACCATCAAAACAACCACCACCTCCCATCCCATCCTTCCCTTCGGACGCGTGCGCCGCCCGCCCCTCCCGGCGGCGCCGCCACCGCCGCCAGGCCACCGGCGTTGGTGGCCGGCCGACCAACCCCCCTCCCCTCCTTTTCTTTTTCCTTTCTTTCTATCTTTCTTCTTTCCTTCTTTTCTTTCTTTCTTTCTTTTTTCTTTTTCTTTTCCCGAAATAAACCCACTTGTCTTACTTCCCTAAAATACCCTCCACCTCATTCTCAAATTACTTCCCAATAATTACACTCAATACCCCTCCCCTTTTAATTCCAAATTTATTCCTAAAAATACCATATTTTCTCTTTCCATCCCTCCCTCTCTCTCTCCTTCCTACAACTCTCTCTCTCCTATCTCTCTCCTCTCTCATTCCCTCTCTAATATTTATTTATATAATATATATGAGTATATATTAATATATACATGGGTTAGTGTTGGCCCAAAGGCCTATCACTCTAGTTTTGATGATGATCAACTCATGTAGTTATGGTACTAATGATCTTGTATTTAATTAGTTTCAGATTTATGATCAAGATCTTAGTAGGTGTGTAGCTTCAATAAAGGATTTAAAGTCAAGTTTTGGAGCTAACACGGTTTGATTCAAGAGCTTGTGCATCAAGACCACATCAAGTACTCAAGAGGAGTCTAGCTCTTTGGATCGAGTTTGGACCACGTCAAGAAGATGAGAAGACTTCAAGTGAAGACCTTCAAGATCAAGACTTGTGTCTAGATTTGTTTTTATAAGATTTTGTTTTTAGATAAAATGTAAAGGATAGAATAGTTGGTGGATTGCTCAAGTATATCTTATACACACACACTCTTGATTTAGTTGAGTTTTCATAAAAGAATTTTGTTTTTGAAAAAATACAAAAGAGTTTTTCATTTGAAAAAATACCGGTTTGGTTTTGGAATTCAAAGTATATATGTTTTAACCAAAACTATATTTAGTGCTTATTGTCAAAAATATAGATATTTCACCATGTATGTGTAGTGGATCATATCCATACACTCGATGTTTTAAAAGTGTTTAAAATATCTTATTTTTGTATTTGGAGAAGTTTTAGAAAAACCAATTTAGAAAAATACAGTTTTCGTTTTTAGCCAAAATTTTTAAGTTACAAAAATAGTTCAAATTATTTGTAACATGTCTTGATTTTGCTCAAGCATGTTTGATTGTCAAAGTATAATGTTAAAACAATTTTTGTAGAATTTTCATAATTTTATGGGATTTAATTTATGCTAAAAAGTCAACATTTTTATCCCTATAATTTATCTGGTCTGGCTTCTGCCGGTCGATCGGATCGGTCGATCGAGCTTGAAGTCGGTTGATCGGGACGGTCGACCGACGTGCACCGAACGTGCACGCCTGGACTGCTGGAGGGCCGGTCGACCGACCCCGATCGACCGCAGAGAGCTTCTGCTCTCTGGAAAGCCCCGGTTGACCGGGCCGGTCGACCGGCAGAGAACTTTGTTCTCTGTTCCAAGGCAGCGGTCGAACGGGCCGGTCGACCGTCGCCCCAACGGTCAAATTTCTGACCGTTGGCGGTCGACCGCCAGCCGCCTGGGCTGAAAAATGCCCAACGGCTAGATTTTTCTAGCCCTATATAAAAGAGGCTTTTGGGGCTATTTTCTACAAGATTTTTAAGTGAATTTTGCACAAGTTTTTCTTACTCTATTAAGAGGCTTTCTCCACTTGTTTTAGAGCCAATATTTTCAATTAAAAGGGGAGTTTATCAAGAGTGATTTTAAATGTGATTTCTTGAGTTTTCCTCCACCATTTCCATCCTTGTTTTCTTACACAACACTTGAGCTATCCATTGATATATTCATCCTATAGGAGTGTTATTGTGAGAGGATTTTAGGTAATCAAAGTGTTGTGATCACCAAAGACTTCATCTTGTTCTTTGAGGAGGCGGACGTGTGTGTTCGCATTGTTTCGGGTTCTAGTGGGAACTCGGTGTTTGAGGTGCGGGCTCGGCGAGCTAGTGGGCTTGCGGTGTGTACGGGACTAGAGAGTCCAAGGAGTTCAAGTGTGAACTCGCCTTGTAGGTGTTGCGGCACCGAGTGATTTGGTGGGATCGATTTTAGTAGAAATCTTCAAGTGTTGAAGGCGGGGACGTAGAGCAAGTGTGCTCGAACTTCGAAACAAATCTCCCGTGTTTGTGATTGCTCTCTATCTCTTACTTGTTTATATCTTACATGTTTATATTGTGTTTATCTGTATATGCTTGATATACATTGTGTGCTTAATTGTTATATGCTTGGGGATTGTTTGCTAACACTTGTATTCAACCAAGAGAGCCAACGCGGCACATCAACTCTTATTTAGAGGAATCTTGAGGAGTTAGTCCAGAGCCCTTCACGGGGAATTCGGCTACACTCTTGTGTTATACTTG
Organism: Agave tequilana; assembly: GCA_038442645.1. Lineage (NCBI taxonomy): Eukaryota > Viridiplantae > Streptophyta > Magnoliopsida > Asparagales > Asparagaceae > Agave > Agave tequilana. The sequence continues at coordinate 145,382 of JAVJIF010002967.1, forward strand.
GTGTTTAGTTTAAATAGTTTTGATTTGCATAATAAGTTTTTAATTCCGCGTTATTGATCATTAGATTAGCCCATCACCTATTCACCCCCCTCTAGGTGACTTACAGTTGGTATCAGAGCCAAGTGCTCTTGATTTGGGTCAACAACCTAGAGTTAAAGATCCTTATTTTTTAGCTAATCACAATATCTGTACACACCATGCACTTCATGACACCTCCCACCTTTGACATCCTTAACATCCAAACTTGGAAGGTTAAGATGTCCTTGTTCCTCAAATCCTTAGGTATTCATGTTTATTTTGCCACTACTAGAAATGGCAATAATATTGAGGCTAATGCAAAAGCCCTACATGCTTTGAAGAGTACCCTAAATGATGATTATTTATCTAGGGTTGCTAATCTTGATTCGGCTTTTGTAGTTTGGAACACAATTCTCTCCCTGGTGAACAAGAACAATATTATGCGGGGAGCGACTCGGATGTTGGAAGTGACGCTTCCAACGTATGCTACATGGTCCAAAGGGATAACCCCTTGATGTAACTACCGAATCCGAGATAGAAGAGGATATTAAAATGCCTTATAATGAACTAGCATCATTTTGTCAACAACTCTTAGAAAAATATGAATTGCTTAAAAAGAATAATAAGAATTGAAAAAGAAATTTGATTGCATGTTAAATGAAAATGATTCTTTTAAAAATAAAGTTGCATGCATTGAAAAGGAAAATGAAAATTTGAAAAATGAAAATGTTTCCTTGCTTTCCAAATTGAATGATCTTTGTGAAGGAAACACTAATTTGAAAAATAAAATCGTTTTGGTAGAAAGTCAAAAAGAAGTTGCTTTGCAAGAAAACAACTCGTTAAAAAGAAAAATTGTTGAAAAAGAAAAAGTAAATGTTTCTAAAAAGAAAAAGACTATTGATCATGCTCTTCGTGCCACAACCATTGATGAAAATGAAGTTAAATTTTTGAAAAATAAAATTGATAGTTTAAGCTCAACTTTGAGCAAATGTGCTTTTAATCATTCTACATTGGAGTCTTTGTTTTCAAAGAAACAAACTCCACATACTCATGCACAACACCCACATCATGCATATGCACATTTTGCACGCCACGATCACTCTCATACGCATGTGCATAGTAGAGTGTATAAATGTACACATTGTGACCGCAAAGGCTATTTAGCAAAGTTTTGTTTTGATAAGATACATCATGTTAATTTTGCTAATAAGAAAAATGTTTGGGTTCCTTACAAAACTAACCCTCAAGGACCCAAAAGAAAATGGGTACCAAAATCCCCACCTTGTGTATTTGATGTAGGTGCGGGCTCTCACAAAACGTGAAAGGGATGGTGCCTTGGTGGTGGTTGCACATGGACTTGATGGACACATATTTGATGCACCGCTATCAAGGAGGTTTGGTGGGACAACCACCATGTTTTGGAGATTTAGAGTATAGTTTTTTGGTTTGATAACTATCTCTAAACTCGTAATTTATTTACATGCTTATTCATATATGATATTTTTAGCATGTTCATGTTTTTGTACTTCATGTGGTAAATACTATTTTAAATATAGTTTTTATTAAAACTTGGATATATATATGTACAAGTAGTGAGCAACAAATTGATTCATATATGTTTGCACTTCATTGTTCATTTGTGCTCACTATATACACATGTATAGCCTAGTTTTAATGATTTCTTCATTTACACTTGTTTTGCCTATTTTCATGTTTTACTTCATGTATATGCATTTTTATTTAAATCTAATAAATATACATGTATGCCCCTTGAGTCTCTTGCCTTCATGCAAATCATATCATAGACTCTTTTTATGTGTGGGATATGTAGGCAATTGTTAGTTTTGAATAAAAACATACATATACCTAGAAGTTTGTTTTTAAGATGAAAAATGAATTTTTATGAATTTCATCTTTAATTGAAAAATGATTTTTCATGATTTTTGTTTGATAAAATGACTCTTGTTTGAGCTTCATTGATTATCTTCATGAAAAATGCTAATTACATGATTCTTGTGCACTCACCTTTTATTTGTTTATTCATGACTTTGCTTCATGATTATTTTTTGAGCCTTATAAATTTCGAGTGTCAAACTTTATGTATTTAGTATGTTTCATGATAGACATATGTTTTGGTTTCATGTTTTGAAGGATCTTTAACTAGTTTTTCAAAAATTATTTTAACTAATTATTGTTCCTCATTTGGTAGTGATTTTAAATGCTAAAAATATTTTTCAAACCCTATTTTCGAAAACCCCTGCCAACACCGTAATGGGTGGACGGATGGGTGATTATGCCTTGTAAGCCCTATTGAAAATCTTTTAACTTGTGCATATAAAGGGCGGTAGGTTATGAGTTATATACTTGATCTTAATTGGTACTTTCATTTTGTATATACTCATATTTTGTTTCCTATATATGTATGCTTCATTTCAAACAATATCAATTCCTATTGGCATTACCTTTTTCATACATATATATGTTTTGAAACTCAAGCACAAACAAATACATATTTTTATACTTGAGTTAAAATCGATTTACATATTTAAAGCACAAAGTTTGTTTAGGCTAAGCTTAATTCAAATCTTGTTTTTCAATTAATTTCTCAATTGATATTTTAATAAGCTTATGCATTATTTTTAAAATTAATATTTTTATTGATATCAAAAATATGCAATAATTTTCAATTGGTATCAATATGATTCTATTTTGATTAAAATTCAAAATTTATAATGTTTATTTACAATAATTGGTATCTTAAAATTTGATTACAAATGCTTGTGGTACCTTAAAAAATTTTTTTGTTTATATGATATCTTAAAATTTGATTTACTAATAGTATCAAAAAAATTTGTTTTCATTGAGAAAATTCAAAATTTTATTTTAATAAGAAAATTAAAATTTTTTTTATTTATATTGCCTATATGCAAGGAGAGCTTAATATCTCTTCTACATATAGATTCATGTTGAGTGTATCTTATATTGAGGAGCTTGATAACTCTTCCTTATGCGGTATATGTGTGTAGGGGGAGCTTCACATCTTCTCTTATGCATTGCATATTATGCGTTATGTAAGTTAGGGCTTGTCATCCCTTCTTCATGTAATGCATATATGTAAGGAAGTTAACTTAGCGTCTTCCTCTTCATGAATGTATATCGCATATATTCTCTTTTAATGATTTGTTTAATGTCACCCCTTGTTGATTTTTGCTTTTGACAAAAAGGGGAGAACACTTTTTTGTTTTTACTTTAACCCTTTTGTTGATGATTGACAAAAAGGGGGGAGAAGTATTTGGTATATATATATATATGCATGTTTTCCTTGTTTTATTTATAAAGGGGAGAAGGATTTATGTTTATGCATATATGTTTGTTTTGCAAATAGGAGAAAAAGTATTTGATGAGTTTTATGCTTGATTGGCATGTTTATCTCCTTGTATTTGCATACATGTTTATGAGCTATCATTGCATATTTATTTGTTTATTGTTATGCATGAGTTAAGGGGGAGCTTCCTTGAAGCTTTACTTTAATCCATGCATATATAACTCCATGAGTTTTGTCATCAACAAAAAGGGGGAGATTGTTGGCCCAAAGGCCTATCACTCTAGTTTTGATGATGATCAACTCATGTAGTTATGGTACTAATTATCTTGTGTTTAATTAGTTTCAGATTTATGATCAAGATCTTAGTAGGTGTGTAGCTTCAACAAAAGATTTAAAGTCAAGTTTTGAAGCTAACATGGTTTGATTCAAGAGCTTGTGTATCAAGACCACATCAAGTACTCAAAAGAAGTCTAGTTCTTTGGATCGAGTTTGGACCAAGTCAAGAAGATGAGAAGACTTCAAGTGAAGACCTTCAAGATCAAGACTTGTGTCTAGGTTTGTTTTTATAAGATTTTATTTTTAGATAAAATGTAAACGATAGAATAGTTGGTGGATTGCTCAAGTATATCTTATACATACACACTCTTGATTTAGATGAGTTTTCATAAAAGAATTTTGTTTTTGAAAAAATACAAAAGAGTTTTTCATTTTTGGAAAAATACCGATTTGGTTTTTGAAATTCAAGGTATATATGTTTTAACCAAAACCATATTTAGTGCTTATTGTCAAAAACATGGATATTTCACCATGTATGTGTAGTGGATCATATTCATACACTCTATGCTTTAAAAGAGTTTAAAATATCTTGTTTTTTATTTAGAGAGGTTTTTGAAGAACCAATTTAGAAAAATACAGTTTTCGTTTGTAGCCAAAATTTCAAGTCAAGTTACAAAATAGTTCAAATTATTTGAACATGTCTTGATTTAGCTCAAGTATGTTTGATTATCAAAGTATAATGTTAAAACTATTTTTGTAGATTTTTCATAATTTTATGGGATTTAATTTATGTTAAAAAGTCAACATTTTTATCCCTATAATTTGTTTGGTCTGGCTTCTGCCAGTCGACCGGACCGGTCGACCGAGCTTGAAGTCGGTCGACCGGGACGGTCGATCGACGTGCACAGAACGTGGACGCCAGGATTGCTGGAGGGCCAGTCGACCGACCCCGGTCGACCGCAGAGAGCTTCTGCTCTCTTGAAAGCCCCGGTCGACCGGGCCGGTCGATCGGCAGAGAACTTTGTTCTCTGTCCAAGGCAGCGGTCGACCTGGCCGGTCGATTGTCGCCCCAACGGTCAAATTTCTGACCGTTGGCGGTCGACCGCCAGCCGCCTGGGCTGAAAAAATGCCCAACGGCTAGTTTTTTCTAACCCTATATAAAGGGGGCTTTTGGGGCTGTTTTCTACAAGATTTTTAAGTGGATTTTGCATCAGTTTTTCTTACTCTATTAAGAGGTTTTCTCCACTTGTTTTAGAGCCAATATTTCCAATTAAAAGGGGAGTTTATCAAGAGTGATTTTAAAAGTGATTTTCTTGAGTTTTCCTCCACTATTTCCATCCTTGTTTTCTCACACAACACTTGAGCTATCCATTGATATATTCATCCTATAGGAGTGTTATTGTGAGAGGATTTTAGGTGATCAAAGTGTTGTGATCACCAAAGACTTCATCTTTTTCTTTGAGGAGGCGGACGTGTGTGTTCGCATTGTTTCGGGTTCTAGTGGGAACTCGGTGTTTGAGGTGCGGCCTCGGCGAGCTAGTGGGCTTGCGGTGTGTACGGGACTAGAGAGTCAAGGAGTTCAAGTGTGAACTCGCCTTGTAGGTGTTGCGACACTGAGTGATCCGGTGGGATCGATTTTAGTGGAAATCCTTCAAATGTTGAAGGCGGGGACGTAGAGCAAGTGTGCTCGAACCTCGAAACAAATCTCCCGTGTTTGTGATTGCTTTCTCTATCTCTTACTTATTTATATCTTGCATGTTATATTGTGTTTATCTTTATATGCTTGATATACATTGTGTGCTTAATTGTTATATGCTTGGGGATTATTTGCTAACACTTGTATTCAACCAAGAGAGCCAACGCGGCACCTCAACTCTTATTTAAAGGAATCTTGAGGAGTTAGTCCAGAGCCCTTCACGGGGAATTCGGCCACACTCTTATGTTATACTTGGTGTTTAGTTTAAATAGTTTGATTTGCATAATAAGTTTTTAATTCTACATTATTGATCATTAGATTAGCTCATCACCTATTCACCCCCCTCTAGGTGAATTACAGTTAGTAGCTTGCTTGAACGTGTTTGCGGATTTTTTTCCGATTTTCTCGGTATTTCATCCGGTGCTAGGCGACTACATTTCTTACTTTATTACCATCGTTCCTTGTATAATAATTATTATCTAGCTTTTAATATGTGATGTCTGTTGGCCCAAAGGCCCACATCACTCTAGTTTTGATGATGATCAACTCATGTAGTTATGTTTACTAATGATCTTGTGTTTAATTAGTGACAGATTTGTTATCAAGATCTTAGTAGGTGTGGAGCTTCAACAAAGGATTTAAAGTCAAGTTTTGGAGCTAGCACCGGTTGATTCAAGAGCTTGTGCATCAAGACCACATCAAGTACTCAAGAGGAGTCTAGCTCTTTGGATCGTGTTTGGACCAAGTCAAGAAGATGTGAAGACTTCAAGGGAAGACTTCAAGATGAAGACTTGAGTCTAGGTTTGTTTTAGAAGATTTTATTTTTAGATAAAATGTAAAGGATAGAGTAGTTGGTGGATTGCTCAAGTATATATCACACACACACTCTTGATTTAATTGTCTTTTCATTAAAGAATTTTTTTAGAAAAGACTTTCATTTTGGAAAAATACTTGTTTGGTTTTTGGTATTTCTTATGAACATGTTTTTAACCAAAACCATATTTAGAGCTTAATGCCAAAAACATAGATATTTCATCTTGATTGTGTAGTGGATCATATCCATACACACTATGCTTTAAGAATTCAAAATATCTTGTTTTGTATCATGAAGAAGTTTGGAAAGTATGTTTTGGAAAATACAAGTTTTCATTTGAGCCAATATTTCCAAGTTACAAAAATAGTCCAAAATATTTGTAACATGCCTTGATTTTGTGCAAGCATGTTTGTTTATCAAAGTATATTGGTCAAACTATTTTTGTACATTTTTTAGTATTTTATGAGATTTTATTTGAGCCAAAAAGACCAAGTTTTAAATCCCAGAAAAATAGTTTCCAGGCTTCAGCAAGTCGACTGTATAGTCGACTTGGTCTAAAGTCGGTCGACCGGATCGGTCGACCGACGTGCACAAACGTGTACGCCTTTGTGCACTGGAGGACGGCCGACCGGACGGTCGACCGCTCCAGAGAGCTCTGCTCTTTGGAAATTTCGGCCGACCGTACGGGTCGACCGACAGAGAGTTCTACTCTCTGCTCCAGTGGCTCGGTCGACCCGGGCGGTCGACCGTGGCTCCAACGGTCGAATTTCTGACCGTTGGCGTCGGTCGACCCGGGCGGTCGACTGTGGCTTCAACGGTCGGATTTCTGACCGTTGGCGGTCAACCGACCCGGTTGACCGGCTGGCCTGACAGACCCCAACGGCTAGTTTCTGGCAGCCTATATATTTGGGGTTTGGTCATTGTTTTGTATCAAGATTTGGAGATTGTTTTAGAGCCAGTTTTTTCCTACTCTTTTCAGATGTTTTTCTCCACAAAATTGAGTGCTAATACTTCCAATCAAAAGGGGAGTTTTATTAAGAGTATTTAAAAGTGATTTCTTTGAGTTTTTCCCCCACCATCTCTTTTCTTGTTTTCTCACACAAACACTTGAGCTTTCCATTGCTATATCTACCCTATAGGAGTTTGTTGTGAGAGGATTTTAGGTGATCAAGAGTTGTGATCACCAAAGTTCTTCATTTGTTTCTTTGAGGAGGCGGACGGTTGTGTTCGCGGTGTTTCGGGTCCTAGTGTGGACTCGGTGTTTCGGGTTCGGGTGCGAACTCCGTGTTTGAGGTGCGGCCTCGGCGAGCCGGCGGGCTTGCGTGTGTACGGACTAGAGAGAGTCCAAGGAGTTCTAGTGGGAACTCGTTGTAGGTGTTGCGGCACCGAGAAGTGATCCGGTGGGATCGATTATAGTGGAAATCCTTCGTGTGTCGAAGGCGGGGATGTAGAGCAAGGGTGCTCGAACCTCGAAACAAATCCCTTGTGTTTGCGATTGCTCACTCTCTCTCTTTATCTCTTGTTTATATCTTATATGTGTTTATTGCTTTAATCTTTATATGCTTGATATTCCTTGTGCTCATATTGATATATTGCTTGGGATTGTTTGCTAACACTTGTATTCAACCAAGAGAGCCAACGCGGCACCTCAACCCATTTAAGGGGAATCTAGAGGAGTTTGTCCAGAGCCCTTCACGGGGAATTCGGCAACACTCTTGTGTTATACATAGTGTTTAGTGTAAAAGTTTCTATTTGGTCATAATTGTTTTTAGCTTCCGCATCATTTGGCATTAAGTGACCATTAGATTAGCCATCACCTATTCACCCCCTCTAGGTGAACCTTCAATTGGTATCAGAGCTTGGTACTCTGATTTGGGTCTAACAATCTAGAGTTAAAGATCCTCATTTTAGGCTAATCACAAGATTTTGTACACACACTATGGATTTCATGTCACCTCCCTCATTGACATTCTTAACACCCCTATATGGAAGGTGAAGATGTCCTTGTACCTCAAAGCCCTAGGCATTCATGTTTATCTTGCCATCACTAATAATGATTATTGTTTATATGGTAAGAATATTGAGGCTAATGCAAAAGCCCTTAATGCTTTAAAGTCTACCCTAGATGATGTTTATTTATCTAGAGTTTCTAACTTTGATTCGGCTTTTGTAGTTTGGAACACCCTCATCTCCCTTGGCGAAAATGAACAATACTATGCGGGGAGCGATTCGGACGTTGGAAGCGACACCTCCAACGCATGTTATATGGTCCAAGGGGATAACCCCCTTGAGGTAAACACCGAATCCGAGGATGAGGATGTTAACATGTCATATGATGAGCTTACTACTTTTTGTCAACTTGTGCTTGAAAAATATGACATGATTAAGAAAGATAATAAAAATTTGAAAAAGAAATTTGATTGCATGCATATAGAACAAGATTCATTTAGAAACAAGATTGCATGCTTAGAAAAAGAAAAGGAAGATTTGAAAAATGAGAATGTTTCCTTAATGTCCAAATTAAATGATCTTTGTGAAGGAAACACTATTTTGAAAGATAAAATTATTTTGGTGGAAACTCAAAAGGAAGTTGTTTTTCAAGAAAACAAGTCTTTAAAAAGATAAATTTGTGAAAAAGAAAAAGTTTCTAAAAAGAAAAAGACTTTTGATCATGCTTTACATGCCACCACTTCTATTGATCAAAATGAAGTTAATGTTTTGAAAAATAGGATTAATTGTTTGAGCTCAACTTTGAGCAATTGTGCATTTAATCATAAGAGATTAGAGTCCTTATTTTCAAAGAAACAAACTCCACACATTCATGCACATCATTCTCATCATGCTTATGTTGCACGTCATGATCATACCCACATACATAAGCATCCTAAGGTGTACAAATGTACACATTGTGGCCGCAAAGGCCATTTAGCAAAGTTTTGTTATGATAGGATTCATCATGTAAATTTTGCTAATAAAAATGTTTGGGTTCCTTACAAGACTAACCACCAAGGACCCAAGAAAAAATGGGTACCAAAGTCCCCACCATTTGTTTTTGATGTAGGTGAGGGCTCTCACAAGCCGTGAGAGATTTGGTGCCTTGGTGGTGGTTGCATGGACTTGAAAGACGTACTTTTGATGCACCGCTATCAAGGAATTTTGGTGGAAAGACCATCATGTTTGGAGCTTTGGAGTTGGTAACAATCTCTGAACTCCCATTTTATTTATGTTCATGCTTGTTCATTCATAATATTTTGAGCATGTTCATGTTTTATGATTTATTGTGCTTCATGTAGTAAAATCTTGTTTAGATGTAGTATTTGTCAAAACTTGGATTTATACATGTACAAGTAGTGAGCCACATTTGATTCATATACGTTTGCACTTCATTGTTCATTTGTACTCACTATATGCACATGTATAGCCTAGTTTTGATGATTCTTTCATTTATACTTGTTTTGCCAATTTTATGATTTTACTTCATGTATATGCATTTTCAATTCAAATTTAATAAATATACATGTATACCCGTGAGTCTCTTGCCTTCATGCAAATACATTTGATAGACTCTTTTATGTTTGGGATATGTATGTGTATTGTTAGGATTGGATAAATCATACATATGCCTAGAAGTGTATTATTTTTTAAGAAAAATAAATTTTCATGTTTTATAAAATGTTATTCAACTATTTGAGCTTCAATGACCATTTTCATGAAAATACTAATTACATGAATTTTGAACACTCACACTTTATTTATTTTGTCATGACCTAGTTTCATGGACATATTTTTGAGCTTTATAGATTATGAGTGTAAAATTTTGTGTATTTAGCTTTGGTTCATGAAAAACATATGATTTGGTTTCATGTTTTGAAGGATCTTTAACTAGTTTTTCAAAAATTATTTTAACTAGTTAATTATTCTTCATATGGGTAGTGGTTTTCACTATAAAATGTTTTTAAATCCTATTTTGAAAATCCCTTCCTATTTATGGGTGGTTGGATGGGAGATTATGCTCAAGTATGCTTTATAGTGAAAATCATTTTAATCTTGAACATGATTGAGAGGTAAAGGTTATGAGTTATATACATGATTTACTTTGTTATATTCAATTGGTATCATTGGATCTTTTCAATTGGTATCCAAATTGATAATTTTGTATATACTCATATTTTGTTTCTATATATGTATGTCTTCAATGTCAATTGGTATTATCATTTTCATACATATATATGTGCTTAACTTAAAATTGGTTCACATTTTTAAAGCACAAAGTTTATGATGAAAAATAAAAATGTTTGATCATTATGTTTACTATTGGTATCAATATGTTTCAACTTCATATTTGTTAAATTTCAATTGGTATCAATGTGTTTTACAATAATGATTATTTACATTTGGTATCTTAAAAATTTGTTTGTTTTACAAAAGCTCTGATACCTTTAAAAATTTTGTTTAAAAAAAAAGAAAAATTAGAAAATTAAAAATATTTTGATATGTATTTCCTATATGCAAGGAGAGCTTAATATCTCTTCTACATATAGATTCATGATGAGTGTATCTTGTATTGAGGAGCTTGACAACTCTTCTTTATGTGATACACGTGTGTAGGGGGAGCTTCACTTCTCCTCTTATGCATTGCATAATATGTGTTATGTGAATTAGGGCTTGTCATCCCTTCTTCATGTAATTCATATGTGTAGGGAAGTTAACTTAGCGTCTTCCTCTTCATGAATGTATATCGCATATAAATTCGTATTGATTGATTTGTATAACCCCTTATTGATCTCTTTGTTTTTGACAAAAAAAGGGGGAGAAAAATTTGTTTGATTTGATTTTACTTTGAACCCTTTGTTGATGATTGACAAAAAGGGGGAGAAGTATTTGAGTTTATATGCATGTTTTGTGAAAAATATTTGTTTATGCATATATGTTTTTGTTTTGCAAATAGGAGAAAAAGATTTTGATATGATATGTTTTATCTCCATACATTTGCATACATATTTATGAGCTTTATTACATATTTATTTATTTATTTGTTATGCATGAGTTAAGGGGGAGCTTCTTTGGAGCTTTACTTTAATCCATGCATATATTACTTCATGAGTTTTGTCATCATCAAAAAGGGGGAGATTGTTGGCCCAAAGGCCCACATCACTCTAGTTTTAATGATGATCAACTAATATAGTTATGTTTACTAATGATCTTGTGTTTAATTAGTGACAGATTTGTTATCAAGATCTTAGTAGGTGTGGAGCTTCAACAAAGGATTTAAAGTCAAGTTTTGGAGCTAGCACCGGTTGATTCAAGAGCTTGTGCATCAAGACCACATCAAGTACTCAAGAGGAGTCTAGCTCTTTGGATCGTGTTTGGACCAAGTCAAGAAGATGTGAAGACTTCAAGGGAAGACTTCAAGATGAAGATTTGAGTCTAGGTTTGTTTTAGAAGATTTTATTTTTAGATAAAATGTAAAAGATAGAGTAGTTGGTGGATTGCTCAAGTATTTATCACACACACACTCTTAATTTAATTGTCTTTTCATAAAAGAATTTTTTAGAAAAGACTTTCATTTTGGAAAAATACTTGTTTGGTTTTTGGTATTTCTTATGAACATGTTTTTAACCAAAACCATATTTAGAGCTTAATGTCAAAAACATAGATATTTCATCTTGATTATGTAGTGGATCATATCCATACACACTATGCTTTAAGAATTCAAAATATCTTGTTTTTGTATCATGAAGAAGTTTGGAAAACATGTTTTGGAAAATACAAGTTTTCATTTGAGCCAATATTTCCAAGTTACAAAAATAGTCCAAAACATTTGTAACATGTCTTGATTTTGTGCAAGCATGTTTGTTTATCAAAGTATATTGGTCAAACTATTTTTGTACATTTTTTAGTATTTTATGAGATTTTATTTGAGCCAAAAAGACCAAGTTTTAAATCCCAGAAAAATAGTTTCTAGGCTTCAGCAAGTCGACTGTATAGTCGACTTGGTCTGAAGTCGGTCGACCGGATCGGTCGACCGACGTGCACAGACGTGCACGCCTTTGTGCACTGGAGGACGGCCGACCGGACGGTCGACCGCTCCAGAGAGCTCTGCTCTCTGGAAATTTCGGCCGACCGTACGGGTCGACCGACAGAGAGTTCTACTCTCTGCTCCAGTGGCTCGGTCGACCCGGGCGGTCGACCGTGGCTCCAACGGTCGGATTTCTGACCGTTGGCGGTCGACCGACCCGGTCGACCGGCAGGCCTTACAGACCCCAACGACTAATTTCTGGCAGCCTATATATTTGGGGGTTTGGTCATTGTTTTGTATCAAGATTTGGAGATTGTTTTAGAGCCAGTTTTTTCCTACTCTTTTCAGAGGTTTTCTCCACAAAATTGAGTGCTAATACTTCCAATCAAAAGGGGAGTTTTATTAAGAGTATTTAAAAGTGATTTCTTGAGTTTTTCCCCCACCATCTCTTTTCTTGTTTTCTCACACAAACACTTGAGCTTTCCATTGCTATATCTACCCTATAGGAGTTTGTTGTGAGAGGATTTTAGGTGATCAAGAGTTGTGATCACCAAAGTTCTTCATTTGTTTCTTTGAGGAGGCGGACGGTTGTGTTCGCGGTGTTTCGGGTCCTAGTGTGGACTCGTGTTTCGGGTTCGGGTGCGAACTCCGTGTTTGAGGTGCGGCCTCGGCGGGCCGGCGGGCTTGCGTGTGTACGGACTAGAGAGAGTCCAAGGAGTTCTAGTGGGAACTCGTTGTAGGTGTTGCGGCACCGAGGAGTGATCCGGTGGGATCGATTATAGTGGAAATCCTTCGTGTGTCGAAGGCGGGGATGTAGAGCAAGGGTGCTCGAACCTCGAAACAAATCCCTTGTGTTTGCGATTGCTCACTCTCTCTCTTTATCTCTTGTTTATATCTTATATGTGTTTATTGCTTTAATCTTTATATGCTTGATATTCCTTATGCTCATATTGATATATTGCTTGGGATTGTTTGCTAACACTTGTATTCAACCAAGAGAGCCAACGCGGCACCTCAACCCATTTAAGGGGAATCTAGAGGAGTTTGTCCAGAGCCCTTCACGGGAAATTCGGCAACACTCTTGTGTTATACATAGTGTTTAGTGTAAAAGTTTCTATTTGGTCATAATTGTTTTTAGCTTCCGCATCATTTGGCATTAAGTCACCATTAGATTAGCCATCACCTATTCACCTCCCTCTAGGTGAACCTTCAATGTCTCCTTATGCAAGTTAGAATATGTCATATAAATGATTATCATGCTTTATAAATAGCTTCCGACCATTATTATACTTTGTTGGACCGGTATTATACTGGGTATGCCTAGATCTGCTCCCGCTTCACTCGGCTTCGCATGGCTAATAAATAAATAAATTTATTATTATTAGAAATAATGTATTGAAGTGTTTGAGATGTTTATGTCATTCTCCTGTACCATGTTACGTGACCGGTTGATACCTAGTATTTGACGTTGCGACTCTCACCGATATATTAGTTACCTGACCCTGACATGTATATATCGGTACTTGCCATGCTATGCTTATTACTTGATATCTGATACCGGTACTTGCCATGCTATATTTGACATATGATACCCGACATCGTTACTTGCCATACTATAATTGATATATGATACCTGACACCGGTACTTGCCATGCTATATTTGACCCTGATACTTAACACCGGTACTTGCCATGTTATACTTGATATATGATTTATGACACCGGCACACGGTATTTACACCGACACTTGATATGTTATATTTGATATTTGATCCACGACACTTGATATCCGACACCGGTACTTGCCATGCTATACTTATCACTTGATATCTGAAACCGGTACTTGCCATGCTTCACTTGACACTTGACATACTACCACCTGGCACCAATACTCTTGACCTGATATTGTGACACCTGACTGGATACTATTACACCGGACACCGTACTTCTTTGCATATTCATGATTATCACTTTTGCGGGGACTTGATTATTATACTGTTACCAGACATTTGGTTTTCCTGAATTCCTGTACTCCTGAACTCCTGTATTCCTGAACCCCTGAAAAAGGGTGACTCCTAATACTATACTCCTCTTGATCCCCATAATAGGATAACCATGAATATATGATTACTATGAGCACCCTGTGGACATTATTACTGGACAAATTATAATAATTAGACAACTTACACCGGGATGGGAGAAACTGATGAGTACCGATATAGTCTCCATGTTTATGATGGTCTTATAGTGTCGCGCGGCCATATATTTGGATTCGACCTGGAGGCCACCAGGCGCTTTCATGGGGTGTACTGGCACCCTACTCCCCTGCCTGCAGGTTGTACCATAAGCCCCTGGGCCTATTCCTGTGGGAGCGGTGACATCCTATTCCTGTTCGGTCGTACAATAAGTCCCGGTAGCTAGCGGTACGTTCTGGCTCAGCACCGGATACTCCTTGACCGTTGTTCCGGGTACGTACTGAACCCATTCTAAGCATGATTCGTCGATCTCCATCAGTTTCCAATAACTTACTCTTTGGTCTGTATGCTGAGATATGTGGGATGGGACATATAACGATGTATACAAATCAGACGAGTCTTAATAACTTAATAATAACATGCTCCTGATATATGACTAGTTATACTCTTAGTTTATACTGCTCACCACTTAGACATGTGCTATCTTGTTGGATTACTTGATTGCTTTCATATTGTTTCATTATTATATTATTATGAAGGTAAAGTCATATTATATAAACTCAGACTACATTAACGTGAGGTATAGGGTATATATATAAGGGTTTCCTTGTTTGGATTATTCCTTCGACGTACTAATCTCACGGATTGGTAATCTGGGCTTATATAACTGATTTTCTTATAGTTACTTTACTTAGTGTCTCATTTCATGTTCATATGTGCTTATATTCACGATACACATTTTCTGTACACATGTACCTGTTATGCACGCCACTTGGCTTTACTATATGTACTCGCGGGTTGCATCTGATAACTCTGGATTCTCATGTCCAGATCCTGAAGTCTGAACCTTAATGACCTTACTGTAACTGATTAGAGTGCGCAGCGGATCCTCCCGTGGTGGTCAGCGTGCAGCAGAAGTTTGGACGCCGCCGTAGCTCTTCCTTCCAGCTCTTCTCCTGTTTGGCTCTCGAGGTGCTTCTTATTGCTCTTGAGCGCCTCTCAGCTTTTGTATATCTCTTCGTATTATGTACTCTTGTATTTTCTAGTGATGTAATAGTCATGTAATATTGTATCATTTTCTGTGATAACCATGTACTTGTACTTTTCTGTTGGAATGTATATTACCATTGTGCTTCCGCCTCTGGTTCTTGCCTGTACTAATGCTTAGCGTATATACGTGAGGGTATTTCTGACCTGCGTATATACGTCGCAGTAACGTCTTCGTACCCGCGGGATCGGGGCGCCACAGCTGAAAAACATACAATCACAATTTACGAAGTCCTAAACTTCTGACATGAACCTGATAAGCCTAACGAGCTATCAGCTTAGTCAAAGGGTCAACAACCATGCGACTTGTAGAAATGTGTCTCAAGATCGCCTCTTTTCGCACAATCATATGGTAGACAAAATAGTATCTTATGCCTATGTATTAGATTTTCCATGATACTTGGGTTCTTAGAGTAGGAAATAGCAGCTGAATTATCACAATATATAGTGACAGGCTCTTGAGCACGTGCGACAATGGGAAACTCTCGAAGGAATCTCCTCAACCAAACAGCCTCCTGAACAACCGCGGAACCAGCAACATATTTCGCCTCCGTAGTGGACAATGCAACACATATTTGTTTCTTACTGCACCATGTAATGACCCCGCCATTCAGCAGGAAAGCATAACCTGAAGTAGACTTGCGCTCATCTGGGTCACTACCCCAGTAGGCAACGCTATAACCAACTAAGCGCAGGTCACGCGCTTGAAAGCATGGCATGTTGTCTGTTGCTCCTTTGAGGTATCTAAATATCCGCTTCATTACTTTCTGGTCGAATCTGAACTTGCATAGAAAATAGAAATTTAGAAATGAAGAATAAGAAAGTGCTAGGTTGCTTAATGCTACCGTTAAAGCAAGTGGTTATGCGGGTCGTGATCCACAAGGAGAGACTGCAATAAAAGCTTTTAGTAAGTCTTTCTAAATTACTAAATCGGTTAAAATATTTCTTCTTAGTTTTTTTAAAAAGAAAAGAAAAATTGTTAAGAGTTAAGAAAAAAAGAAGATAGAAGATGAAAAAGAAATGGTGTTGGTGTTTGAAAGTGTATCTAAACTAAATTAAAAAAAAAGAAGAATAAAGAAGAAGAAGTATGTTTCTAAACTAGGAAATGAAAAGAAAAACTAAACTATATTTACCTCCTTGAAGCTTGCTTTACCTCTGATCTGTATCGACGACTTATCTTGGCTTAAAGGCGATCATAGCATGGATATAGGATCTTCCCCATTCCTAATCGATCTATAAAACGAAAATGCATGCAGAAAATAAAATCAGAAAAGAATACTAACTATTAGAAACAAATGTTCATCACTATAAGCCATCAGTGGCACTTTCAAGGGTAAGGCATAATCGAGGCTATTAGATTCATTTGGATTACAATCAAGTAAGGAAGGTAAGTAAAGTAAAAAAGAAGAAGAAAAATAAGTTTTTGATTAAATCAAAAAAAGATGAAAGAAAAGAAAAAGTTTTACATGGGTGACACTCTCAATACAAATCTTCCTATCCTTCTCTCATGAATCTCTTCTCTAACCTAAGCTATAAAGAAACAAAAAATTTGCATAAAGAAAAAGAAAATTCTAAGTTAAAACTAAAGCAATAGCCTAATTCTAACTCCCTGCTAGAGTGGTGCCCGTTTGCCTTCGAAAAGCAGGTATTTATAGGAGAAATGGAAAGGGGAGGAGCATACGAAGATAGGAGAAGCAAACACTCCCCCAACTGAAGTAATCCTGTCGTGAAAACGTGGTAATAATCTAGCCATTGGGCCAGATCTAGGAGACCGTGAACCTTTAATCTTTGATACACTTTTATCTTCAATTAGATTTTCAGTTTTGAGCTCCAGATTTGGCAATATCTCGGTTAATTCTTTAGCTAATCAAATAGATCTATGAAATTCGAATTTAACCGGATTTCATTTAGTGTTATCTTCTTTAATTTACTCTGATCTGCACTTATCCCTTTAAATCTTCTGTCCAAATCCTTAATTTTTATTTAATCTAAATTTAAGTAGATTTTTGGGCACATTTTCTTTTCCATCTCTATTAGTAAAGGCCTGCACCACATTTAGACAAAATAATATTAAAATTTTAGTTTATTATAAAATAAATATGCAATATCAGTGACCAATCACTTTCCAATGAGCAAAGCCAGGATTTGCTTGGATCCAACTAACAAGGCCAACTGCATGGCAAATATCTGGCCGAGTACACATTATAGCGTACATCAAGCTTCCAATAGCGTTTGAATAGGAAACTTGAGCCATCTTCTCTTTTTCCTTCGAAGTCTGAGGACACATGCTAATACTCAAGGTGCTACCCTTCACGACAGGAGTGTCAACAGGCTTGCAAGCTTGAATCCGAAATCGTTCAAGAATTTTCTTGATGTATGTCTCATGAGACAAACCACGATGATTCCTAGAACGATCTTTCAGGATCTTAACTCTGAGCATATAACTTTGTAACGCCCCGATCCCACGGGTACGGAAATGTTACTGCGATGTATATACGCAGAGCGAAAATACCCTCACATATGTATGCTAAGCATCAGTACAGACAGGAACCGGAGTGCGGAAGTATAGTGGGAATATACATTCTAATAAAATAGTACAAATACACTGTTATCGCGGAGCGTGATCTAATATTACATGAATATTACATCACCAGGAGATATAAATGTATGAATTACAAAAGAGTTATAAGAGTAAATAGTATAACAGTAGCCCTCGAATAGCAAGAAGAATATCGAGAGCTGAACAAGAGGGGCCTGGAAGAAAGAGGGGTACAAATCAATCCATCACACTTCTGCTACGCATTCTAATAAAATGGTCTTTAGCTGGGAAGCTCGCTATGATCCAAGCTCCAAGATCTGGACATGAAGGTCCAGGGGAATCAGAAAGCTACCCAACGAGCACACAAGATGAAGTCAAGTGGCGTGCACAATTAAACACACGTGTACATGAACAAATGATGTAATTCAGGCATACGGGTACAACACTGACCAGTAAACTTAAACAGGAAATCAGAAGTCTGTAGAAAACCTGAAAATCAAGTAAATACATGTGTATCAATAAATTCGAATAATAAAAGCATGTACTAAAAATCGAATCGAAAGCATAAGTACACATAAGTATACAATGAGACCACATGTATTGTATTAAATATGAGTGTGGAAAAAACTAGTTATACAAGCTCAAACTTTGAATTCATGAGATTGATGTGTCGAGAGGATAATCTAAAAACAAAAACCCTCATATATACCATATACCCATGTTGCCATCATCTGAGTTCATACAACCTGAGTTGCCCGAAGAGTAACAAAACAAGAATGTGTCTAGAGTAATCACTGTTACATAATAATATATATACAAGTGACGAGTAGGATAACTTAATCATATATCAATAACGATCAGTGTCGTCTGTTATTATAATCACTTCCTACAATCCCATACCACTGGTCGTTCACACTGGAGTCCGCCATCTAGCAGAATGCATCAGGACTTTGATACACAGATACCGTTATCCGGTATGAGAAAATGACTCAATAACACCCGCTCATGACAATATTATTATTATTAACAATTAAGTTATGGCTAGTACAGGATAGTGTCTGGTGCCACACATCAAGAGTCGGTGATCGGTAGTCAGTACAGGTGTTAGCAGCATAACAAACAATTATTAAATTATTACTATTAAGACTCGTTTGATCCATTTGGTATGTGTTACCGGCACATATACATCCACATATGAATAAGATGAGTTAAATTATTGAAAACTGATGGGAGATCAAATTATCATGTTCATAATGGACCTCGTGTATAACTAGGACAACGACCTCACGTGATTAGGTCTGGACCCCAATTTCAGTCGATAGGCTGTAAAGGTCTTAGCTCTGGAAGGATGGAATTTGGACAGGGGTGTCAGTACACTCCACCGAAATACATGGTGGCACTCAAAGTTGTTGCAACATTGAAACATTATAAAGACGTACATATTGATGTCATCAGTTTTCCCCTCCCCCGGTGTAAGTTGTCTATTTATTATATATTATGTTCATGATGATCGATTTATGAGGATTAACATGAATATAGTAATAGGAGGAGCATGATACAGGAGTATAATATCAGGAGTGTACATGTTATCAGTGTTAAGTCCCTGTAAAGATGATAATCATGAGATTGACATGTCAGGTGTCAGGTGTTAAGTGATAATATGTCAAGTATCAGGTGTCAGATATCAGGTGTCAGGTAATTCTTAACAACATAAGTAGTATAAGTAAGCACAATGTCACAATATAAATAGGGTAACCGATCTCACAAGTTAGAATATAAAAATAGTGTAGAAGAACATTTCAAACTCTTCACAGCCATAATCTTAACAATAAGATATTAAACTATTAATCAAACAATCAGACGGGGTGAGATCGGATTGGACAGGCAAGTAGAAGGACAGGCAAGTCGGAGAACAGGCAAGCAGACAATTGAGGCCCAATAGAACTAGACAACCTGACAAGCAGAACTGGACAGAACGGGATAGACAACTGATAATCCGAGTTCGACAGAGTTGATCAGATAAGCAGTCAAGTGAGTAAACAGGGTTAGGCGAAATTATATAAAGAAGCAAGGCTGAATAGTCAGGTGGGTAAGTAGAGCTGAATATGGCTAGAAGTAAATGGAGCTAAGAAGGGCGGGAGCATAGCTAGACCATGTTAGCAGTATATAACGCTAGACATATGGCGAAGCTATACTCCAGGTAAAGCTAGCGTGCAGCTTTAGGCTAAACTAGCATGGCGGGGCTAACTCACCCTACGAAGCGACATACGAACGTCAAGCTAACGCTCACAGTGAAGTCACACTCATGGCGAAGTTAAATGCCTACGACAAAGCCAGCGCAACGAAATGCTGGGTGTTCACGTATGGCGAAGCCGTGCTTACGGCACAACTAGACGCGCGTGACGAAGCCAACGTATAACCGCTATGCTATCTTACATGGCGTAGCCACGCTCGTGGCACAACTAGACGTACATTACGAAGCCATCGTATAACTGCTATGCTATCATTCATGGCATAGCCATGCTCGCGACGGAGCTAGCTTATAAAGCGCAGAGCTCTAAGCTCGCCTGCCGGCAGAGCTGGTAGAGATTCCGAAGGTAAAGTCTGAAGACTGAGTCTGAAGTTAGGGTCAAGCTAGCGAGCAGTGATAGACGCAAACGCGCACATGGCGGAGCCAATGCACGTGACAAAGCATTGTATGTACACTCTGCTAGAACCATGACGTAGCTACACTCAGGCGAGTTTCACGGTAAAACGCTAAGCGCTAAGCTCGCCTACCAGGTACAGTAAAAGAAAGACCCAGAGGGTCTAAGTGCACCCCTTTCAGGGAGTGGGCAAAAGCCTAAAAGGGCTAATGGACCAGAAGGCCGAGGAGGTGCCTATAGAAGATATTAGTCCCACATAAGCACACATATAAATAGGAGAAAAAAATAACGGGAGACAGTAAGTGTAGCCCACATACAGAGTTAGGCTGACTTGGTTTATAGAAACAGGATCCTTAATTTCTATAGCCTTTAGCCTTCGTATAACGTTAGCTAATATAGCCTCCCTTGCTATGGAGTCTTCTATCGAGTAGAGACCTCTTTTAAAAATATTGAGTTGGAATTCCTAGACTCTTCGTTGGAAGGCTCCCATTGTAAGGTTTTTTTTCCGGCTAAATCTTCAGAAAATTTTCACCCTTCAATATTATTTTTTCAAGAATCTCTCTCCACATATGGTTTCTAAGAGAGTTTTATTTTGATAATCTAGACCATCATAGAGAATTTGGCAATACTGCCACCTCCCTACGCCATGATGACGGCATTGGATAAGAAGGTTCTTGAAACATTCGAAATATTTTCAAAATGGTTCTTTAGGTTCTTACTTGCACTGCATTATGTTTTTCCTTATAAGAGTGATCTTATGAATAAGGTAGAACTTCTTTAATAAAGCTTTGACGAAATCGTCCCACGATGTGATAGAATTTTTTGCTAAAATGTATAGCTATTTCTTGGCTAGTTCCTTGAGGGTCAAAGATACAAATACCTTACTGCATCATCTCCTAAATATGGTATCCTAATCATGAGGGATACCTCTTCAAATTCTCTTATGAAGAAGGATGCATTTTCGGACTCTAAACCATGGTATTTAGGGAGTGTTAATGAATTGTGATTTTATCTCAAAGCTTTTGCTTTCATCTTCAGGAAGCTGAATGCAAAATAGAAGTAATGTCCTAATAGGATAAAACCTATCCTTTAGTAATATCGGTTGTATCATAATTTGGTTAGGTTGAGGTAGTGACCTAGTCCTTATTAATTTAGATGTAATTGAGTCTCGACCACACTTACATGCACGATCAATTAAAATCAATTTACCTATCAAAAAGAAAATAAAAATCAATCAATCCTATTCTAGGATAAGCTTAAACCTAGACGACTCTTAACATTATATTATCTGAGGAAGGTATATTGCACACCTTAACTATAAGTTAATCGACCATGTAGGTGGCAAGATTGGTGGGAGGTATCCTTCAAGATGGGCCTAATTAAGTCAAACCACCAACGTTAAGATTTTACTTCTCAATCCCCTACCTAGTCACCAATTTGGCAAAAGTTATATTCTAACAACTTTCTCCTTTAGTCAATCTCCTAGTAAGTCTGAATTATTCTAAGGCTAACGTCTAGTTAATTTTAAATTAGTGTTAGGTTGTGAGTACCAGGAAGATGGTTTGTTGGCCAAGAAAAGGTAATGACATCCCCACCTTATGTTATTTAGGGTTTTGCTCTTAAGATGTATTAGTGCACGTGTACAAACAAATAGAAAAGAATTCACTCAATAATAGTAAATCAGCCAAGAGTGCTTTCTAGTATAGATGCAATGCGAACGTACCTGATCTCCAGCACTCTTAAACAGAAATTAAAGAATTTAAATAGACACATGCTTACGATGCGAGAGCCTACAGAGTTTTTTTAAGTTAATCAACAAATAGGTTACTGTTAATTTATTAGAAATATATAGGGTTATCAAATAGAAAAATTATCAATTGCAGTGACAATTTAAACAATTTCAAGCAGCCCTACAGAAAACAGGTCAGTAGTCAACTTAACCTGGCTGCATTTGCGTGATTTTTACCGCTTTTGCGCGACCTTATTGAGGATTTAGGGGCTCTGCTTCATATGCAGAGTCCCACAACCATTTAAATGTTTTTTGCTGCAATTTATTTTTCTGTTCTCCAAATCTGCACACAAAAACAGAGAAATTAAGGTTTAGTTAACAAAGAAAACTGTACCATTTCTTTTTCCGTAATGTCGCCAAAATTTTGATTGACAGAGAAAATAGAGTAAAAAGTAAAAGATTAAGATTAAGAGGTTTCTCTATTTTCTCGCAATTAATCCACTATAGTAAGAGCTAAACGGGTTGATCCGCAGGGAAAAATGTGATTGAAGCATTTTGATACGTTTTCTCTGCGTAAAACTTGAAAAGAAAGATGATGATTATAAGAGAATTGATTGAATAAAAGAGAGATCATAGCCCACTAATCATTTACCACAGTTAAGTATTAGTCTATGAAGAATAAATATCATATTGAATCCGGAAAGATTAATCCTAGAATATTGATTCAAATTCAAGCAAGAAGAGAAAAATAAAAAGCAAACCCTAATTAAAGTATACTAGATAAAATTAAACATTGATTTATCAAAGTCTCTAAGACAACATAAGAAAAATTGTTTTAGATTTAACATTAAGCTATCAAAGTATCTAAGAATAAACCAAGAATAACCATTAAATAGTATAACCTTAAAATTACTTTAATTTAATTCGTCACTAATCTTCAAGAGTCTTAACTTAAACCTAGGGTTTCAAATAGGCATAGAATTCAATCAATTCATCTTATAAAACTAAGCTTTGTTGGTGAGAGATTAGCAAGTTACGAAGAGAATTAATTACTCATGTTTATTGTGAAATTCGTCATATATTTAAAGGATGCATGAAATAAAGTAAATACAATTAAAGAACATAAATTAAAGAACAAAAAGGAGATATGAAAGAAAATACGAACCTTTATTGAATTGTCACTAATCCAGTACAAAAGTCTTGCTCTCTTTACAAATTTTCTTCTTCAAATTAAAAAAACTCAAAATTACAATGACTACTCAGAAAGGAAAAGATCTAAAAAAAATCTAAACTTGATTTTCTGAGATGAGATTTTCATGCCTCTACATGAGCTTTTATAGTAGAACCCAGTGAGAGTCCTACAAAAAGTTGCACATCAAAATGAGGAGGCTATCTCCTTATCCTTTGGATTTGAATTGAGGATATTCTGAAAATATCCTTTTCTTCTTGACTTGGGGATCAAGTATGTTTTAAATTCTGAATGTAGCTTGCTTTTATCTTTTATCTCCTAAATAGGATTGAGAATTTCAGTTCTGAATTTATCTGCAGCTATTTGGAGTGTTAATTGCTAAATATGACTTATTAAATGTCTGAATTTGAAATAGTGTCAATATAAGATTTGTAACCTTTAAGCCTTCTTTCTGTATCACCTTGAATCATCAAATTTGACTTATGTAGAGAAAGTCATGATCAAAATACTAAAAGGTGTGCAGTCTAAATTCGAATTCTTTCGCCTTTATCTTTAACTTGTGGCCCAAGGAACCTGAATTTGAGTAAAAATCCTCCTCTATCTTCAATTGAAATAAGTGAAAAACACCTAGGGGGGTGAATAGGTGTAAGTGCTAATCTAATAAACTTAATGCAAACTAAGTGCGCTAAATGCGGAAGCTAATGCAAATTATGCACAAACTAATACAATACAACAAGTGTAGCCGAATTCCCCTTGCGAGGCTCTGGACTAACTCCCCTTGATTCCCCTTTAAATGGGTTGAGGTGCTATGTGAAGCTCTTGTTGGATGAGTATAAGTTAGGCACACACACACAAGCAATCCAAGAAATATGAAATACACACAATCAAGCCAAGCATATAATAGATATGACAATAAGAAATGCAAGGCACAACACAAGCAATATATGATATGAATGAATCAGTGCTCAACACAAGCAAGTATGATATGATGATGAGTATGATGCTTTGCACAATTATAAGAGAGAGAGTTAGAGAGACAATGGAGCAAAACGCAAACACCAAGATTTGTTTCGAGGTTCGAGCACCTTGCTCTACATCCCCGCCTACACCACCGTGTAGGATTTCCACGAACCTCTACCAAAGAGGATTTCTTACAACTCTAGGAGTACCAAACTCCTCTCTCAACAACAACCTCCTCACAACCGAGGGGTTAGGCCCGTAGCCAATACAACAACCAATCCACACACCTCTACCGAAGAGGCTCACAACCAAACTCCACCTCTACCGAAGAGGCTCACAACCAAACTCCACCTCTACCGAAGAGGCTCACAACCAAACTCCACCTCTACCGAAGAGGGATCCAAACCAACAACCCAATACAACAATCTCCACCTCTACCAAAGAGGGAGCAACTCAAGAAATCAAGGGTTTACAACAAGTGGTATATTTCAACCACAAACCTCTTTCCTTTTTCTTTTTCCACAAAAACAAGATCCTAAATAGTTTAGGATAGAAGATAGCTCAAGTGTGGAAAACAAGTGTTTTTGGAAACAAGCAACAAAGAAAAATCTTTGAGAAAATACTTCCAATATGATAGAATTGAAGATCTAAGCAAAAATCTCAAAAACCTATTTTTCTTTGATTTTCCAAAAAACCCTAAAACAATAAAGATGAGAAGTTTTTGCACTTAAAACTCTTTTGAAAACTCTTTTAAACACTTCAGAAAACTAGTATTTTTTCTCTTGGAAAACTTGGCCAAAATCCCCAAAGAGATGGGGTTTTTATAGCCCCTATACAAAACTAGCCGTTAGGCTGAGCTGGCAGTCTGACAGACTGCCGGTCGACCGGTCCGGTCGACCGCCAACGGTCAGAATTATGACCGTTGGGCAACTGCGGTCGACCGGCCCGGTCGACCGAGAAAACCCGAGAGCAGAGCTCTCAACTCGGTCGACCGTCCCGGTCGACCGTGTTTGTGCCTAACAGACGTGCACGTCTGTGCACGTCGGTCGACCGCAACGGTCGACCGGCCCTTGGTGCGGTCGACCGTCACGGTCGACCGACCAGCCTGTCAGCACAAAACAAGGTCAGAAAATTTTGGGAAAAATATTTTATAAAAACCTTTTATCATTTCTGAAAATTCCATAAAACTTGTTTTATCATTTTATGTTAAAACATAAACATGTGATAAAAATTTCAAGACAATATATCAACATATCAATTCATTTTTGAGTCTTGCAAATTTTATCAAAAACAAAACCTTGTATTTTGTCAAACTTGATTTTTCCAAAACATGAATAGGATAGTCAAAATAAGTTTGTCTAGCAAGTTTAAAGCATGTATGTATATCTAGACCATATCTAATATACATAGGTATAAAGTAAACTTGTTTTGATCTATTATTCATGAAAACCAAAAACCAAATCATGAAACGTGTGTGTTTTGTGCACTTGAGCATATCAACTAAACTAAGCTTTACAAATATGGATCTAAAACACAAACTCTGAACTAGATACCTAAGTCTTCTTGTCGATCTTCCATCTTCAAGTAGACTCGATCCCAAACGCGTGATCCTCTAAGTGCAAAGGTATGATCTTTAAGCTTTGGCACCGGAATCAACATGGAAAGCTTCTAAACATCTTGTTGAAGCTAATCACCAACTAATATCCTGTTAATGATCTGAAACTTAGAAACACAAGAATATTAGTAAACATAACTACATGAGTGTTGATCATCATCAAAACTAGAGTGGAAGGCCATTGGGCCAACAATCTCCCCCTTTTTGATGATGACAAAACTCATGGAGTTATATATGCATGGATTAAAGATAAGCTTCAAGGAAGCTCCCCTTAACTCATGCATAAACAATAAAAACTCTAGATACCACATGGAATATCCAAAACAAAGCAAGCTCTAGATACCAATTACAACAATTACAAAGCAATCTTTGGATACCAATTAAACTTAATAAACAATTAAACTTAATATTCTTGATATTAAAACATAATATATGCATATAAAACATAAGCATGCATATAAAACTCAAATACTTCTCCCCTTTTTGTCAATCATCAACAAAGGGGTAAACAATCAAAACCATAGATAAAATGAGGGGTAAAAATCTTTCTTTCCCTTTTTGTCAATCAAAACAATGCAAACAATGTTCTCCCCCTTTTTGTCTAAAACAAAAAACAAAATCAATAAGGGGTGACTACAAACATGATATCAATTAAAAAATATGTCAATGAAGCATCTTGATACCAATAAACAAGGATCAATATATGTTATATGCTATATACATTCATGAAGAGGAAGACGCTAAGTTAGCTTCCCTACACATATGCATTACATGAAGAAAGGATGACAAGCCCCAATTCACATAACACATATTATGTAATGCATAAGAGGAGATGTGAAGCTTCCCCTACACACGTATATCATATAAAGAAGAGTTGTCAAACTCCTCAATTTATAATATACTCAACATGAATCTATATGTAAGAGAGATGTTAAGCTCTCCTTGCATATAGGAATTACAAATCAAAACTTTGAATATTTTCTTTAAATTTTGGAAATACCAATTGTAATTAAACATAAGTCTTGAATTCTTAAACATGAATCTTGAAACTAAAACAAATTTTGAATTTCTTAAATGTGATACCAATTGTAAATATTTTACATAGAAACATTGATACCAATTGTAAGAATTGTTCATTTAAAAAACATATAAACAAGAAGATCAAATACAAAATCATCATATGTTTAAAATAACAACTTTTAATCATAAAGAGTGGGAGTACAAATACCAATTGAAATACAAAAACAAATTTTCTCCCCCTTTATGAAATACAAACTAAAGTCATGCATAGTCTTGATAACAATTTAAAAGTAATCAATTTAAACAAAATTGAAACTCAAGCACTAGCATAAACACAAACATATATATGTATGAAAAATAGATACCAATAGAAATTGATATACTTGGAATTTAAAGCATACATACATACAAAACATATATGAGTATACAAGAAGATCAAAATGATACCAATTGAAAGAGTTCAATGATACCAATTGATATAACAATAAGTTCAAGTGTATACATCATATCATCTACCACCCAATCATAATTCAAGTTTTAAAGATTTTCAATTTAGGGCATACATGAACATGATCTCCCATCCAACCGCCCTTAGAAGGTAGGGGTTTTCAAAAATAGATTTGAAAATTTAGTTTTGTTTGAAAAACTTTACCAAATGAAGAATATCACAACTAGTTAAATGAAAAATTTGTTAACTAGTACGAAATCCTTCAAGCCAGGAATAAAACAAAATTGTTTTAAACATGAAATCCACATCATATCAAACACTCAAGTTCAATTAGGCATAAATAAGACTCATGAAAACAAAACATGAGCAAGCAATAAATATGAGTGTACAAATACAATATGAAGATCATAATCATGAAAACATGTCCAATTAAGCTCAATTATTCCTTAAAAACACGAAATCATCAAAACTATCTAATCTTCACGGCATATGTATGTCTAATACAAACTAAAGTATACATACATATCCAAGATACAAACGAGTCCACAAGGATATATGCATGAAGGCACGTGGCTCAAAAAGGATACTCATGTATAGTCAATAGTTTGGATAAGATGGACATATACATGAAGTTAAATATAAATACATGAAAAACTTGAAAAACTAATTTTCATTAAAACAAAATTTCATTTCAAGGTATATGTATGAATTGTCAAACATGAAGTATACATACATATCCCTAAACACAATTGAGTCCATAAATAGATTTGCATGAAAGGCAAATGACTCAAGGGGTATACATGTATATCTTAAAGTTTGGCAATACAAACATATACATGAAGTGAAACTCACAATCATAAAACAAATTCAGAAATGAGAATACAAGTTTAATATGTATGAATCATCAAAACTAGACTATACTAGCACATCTAATGGGTTCAAATAAGCATTCAATTCCAACTATATATAGATTTATTTGTAGCCCACTCTATGTACAAGTATATAACTAGTCTTAATGAAAACTAACACTTAAACATGTAATCAAGTCTTTGAGCATCAAAACAAACACGAATACCATATTTCTAACTAAAACACATACAAAATTCATCAAAATTCTTTTATTTGAATTTAAGCTACATATACATGCAAATAGGTATAACAAGTGTAAATGAATGAATCATCAAAACAAGCTTATACGTGTGCATATAGTGGATACAAATGAGCATGAAGGTCAATTACATATAAAACAAATGTAGCTCACTATTTGTACATGTATAATACAAGTTTTAATAAAATCTACATTCAAACATGTTATTACCACATGACGCATCAAAACATGATAAAAGAACATCATGATATAACTAAACATGATTATTATGTGAATTCACATGTATTAGATTCATGATGTACATTATAGCTTAAACAAAAGTGAGAACACTAATTATGGGTTCATATAAGCATATGTGTCTCAAATACTATATATGTATGTCAAGGATCTAATAAACATGGAATGAACATACTAATCCATAGACATCAAAAAAAAACATGCCATAATCAAATGAATATGAAAGCATGGGAGTTTAGGAATCGTTACCAAAACCTCAAGGCAACTCTCCTTGTCTCCAAAACTT
The DNA here is from genome assembly GCA_038442645.1 of Agave tequilana. NCBI lineage: Eukaryota > Viridiplantae > Streptophyta > Magnoliopsida > Asparagales > Asparagaceae > Agave > Agave tequilana. The sequence continues at coordinate 174,547 of JAVJIF010002967.1, forward strand.
GGTAGTCCTCTCCATCATCTCTTCCCTTGAAAGTGATGCATCCAATTGATTTCCTTTAAGTCCGGAACGCATCTACTCCAAGGTGCTATCACTCTCACGTCATGTGAGAGCCCACACCTACATTAAACAAAGGAGGGGTGGTCTTTGGTACCCATCTCTTATTGGGTCCATGGGGGTTAGTACATTCTCTAACCCAAACAAACTTCTTGGCTAAATTTTCAACATGTAAACGATCATAGCAAAATTTAGCAAGATGGCCTTTTCGGCCACAATGTGTACATGTGTACACATGAGCATACTTGTGTTGATGGTGTCCGTGTGAAGCATGTGTATGCCGTGATGGGTGTGCATGCATAAAAGATGGAACTTGTTTCTTTCGAACCAAGGTTTCCAACCGTGAGTGGTTCATGGCACATTGGCTCATAGTGGAGCTCAAACAATCTACTCTCTTCTTTAACATACAAATATCATCATTGATCCTAGAAAAAGAGGTACATGCATTAGGTAGACTAGATGAAGAAACTACACTAGCATGGCAAACATGTGCATCAATCTTATTTTGTTAAAAATTCATTTTTCTTTAAACATGCATCCAAATCTTTAGAAATTGAAGCAATCTTAATTTCAAAGACTCATTTTCTTTTAAAACAAAATCAACTTTTGAAGACAAGTTTTCATTTTTCTTCAAAAGAACATGGCAATCATTTTTATTTTTCAAAAAGTTATTTTCTTTAAGTGCAAGATCAAGTTGAGATTTTAATGAATCCCTCTCATTATGGACCTCAACCTTTTCTTGCAAAACACAATCAAGTCTAGAATGCAAACACTTATTTTCTTTTTCAATTTCTAGACTTTTCTTTTCAAAATCTTATATTTTTCAATTAGTTTTCACAAACAATTGATAGTTCTTCATTTAAAGCATGGGCATCAATATTATCATTTGAAGAACTAGAGCAATCATCACTATCTAAGTGGGTTTCCGATTGTACCTCAAGGGAGTCATTCCCTTGGACCATGAAGCATTGTGGATCGGATTCTCCACTAGATTCCTCCAGTTGATTTGGTAATTGAAGCTTGGAGGTGGTGGTTGTGGTTGTCAACATATTCCACACTGCAAAGGCGGAATCAAAGTTAGAAACACATAAGAGATAATCTTTAGGAAGAGTGCTTCTAATGGCCTCTAGGGCTTGTGCATTGGCCCCTATATGATTGCAATCACCAAGATAACATCTCTTGGTGGCCGCAAGGAAAACATGCAAACCTAGGGTCTTTAGGTACATGGACATCCTATACTTCCAAACATCAATGTTGGAAGGGTCAAAGCTAGGAGGGGTCATGAAGTCCATGGTAAACTATATATGAATGTGCAAACAAACAAATGCAAATGAGATTAGCAAGCAAATGGATCACTCCTAGGATGTTAAGCCTAAGTATCAGGAGCACTAGCTCTGATACCAATTGAAAAAACACCTAGAGGGGGGTGAATAGGTGTAAGTGCTAATCTAATAAACTTAATGCAAACTAAGTGCGCTAAATGCGGAAGCTAATGCAAATTATGCACAAACTAATACAATACAACAAGTGTAGCCGAATTCCCCTTGCGAGGCTCTGGACTAACTCCCCTTGATTCCCCTTTAAATGGGTTGAGGTGCTATGTGAAGCTCTTGTTGGATGAGTATAAGTTAGGCACACACACACAAGCAATCCAAGCAATATGAAATACACACAATCAAGCCAAGCATATAATAGATATGACAATAAGAAATGCAAGGCACAACACAAGCAATATATGATATGAATGAATCAGTGCTCAACACAAGCAAGTATGATATGATGATGAGTATGATGCTTTGCACAATTATAAGAGAGAGAGTTAGAGAGACAATGGATCAAAACGCAAATAACCAAGATTTGTTTCGAGATTCGAGCACCTTGCTCTACATCCCCGCCTACACCACCGTGTAGGATTTCCACTATCTCAACTCCCACCGAGGGAACCTCTACCAAAGAGGATTTCTTACAACTCTAGGAGTACCAAACTCCTCTCTCAACAACAACCTCCTCACAACCGAGGGGTTAGGCCCGTAGCCAATACAACAACCAATCCACACACCTCTACCGAAGAGGCTCACAACCAAACTCCACCTCTACCGAAGAGGGATCCAAACCAACAACCCAATACAACAATCTCCACCTCTACCAAAGAGGGAGCAACTCAAGAAATCAAGGGTTTACAACAAGTTGTATATTTCAACCACAAACCTCTTTCCTTTTTCTTTTTCCACAAAAACAAGATCCTAAATAGTTTAGGATAGAAGATAGCTCAAGTGTGGAAAACAAGTGTTTTTGGAAACAAGCAACAAAGAAAAATCTTTGGGAAAATACTTCCAATATGATAGAATTGAAGATCTAAGCAAAAATCCCAAAAACCTATTTTGCTTTGATTTTCCAAAAAACCCTAAAACAATAAAGATGAGAAGTTTTTGCACTTAAAACTCTTTTGAAAACTCTTTTAAACACTTCAGAAAACTAGTATTTTTTCTCTTGGAAAACTTGGCCAAAATCCCTAAAGAGATGGGGTTTTTATAGCCCCTATACAAAACTAGCCGTTAGGCTGAGCTGGCAGTCTGACAGACTGCCGGTCGACCGGTCCGGTCGACCGCCAACGGTCAGAATTATGACCGTTGGGCAACTGCGGTCGACCGGCCCGGTCGACCGAGAAAACCCGAGAGCAGAGCTCTCAACTCGGTCGACCGTCCCGGTCGACCGTCCCGGTCGACCGTGTCTGTGCCTAACAGACGTGTACGTCTGTGCACGTCGGTCGACCGCAACGGTCGACCGGCCCTTGGTGCGGTCGACCGTCACGGTCGACCGACCAGCCTGTCAGCACAAAACAAGGTCAGAAAATTTTGGGAAAAATATTTTATAAAAACCTTTTATCATTTCTGAAAATTCCATAAAACTTGTTTTATCATTTTATGTTAAAACATAAACATGTGATAAAAATTTCAAGACAATATATCAACATATCAATTCATTTTTGAGTCTTGCAAATTTTATCAAAAACAAAACCTTGTATTTTGTCAAACTTGATTTTTCCAAAACATGAATAGGATAGTCAAAATAAGTTTGTCTAGCAAGTTTAAAGCATGTATGTATATTTAGACCATATCTAATATACATAGGTATAAAGTAAACTTGTTTTGATCTATTATTCATGAAAACCAAAAACCAAATCATGAAACGTGTGTGTTTTGTGCACTTGAGCATATCAACTAAACTAAGCTTTACAAATATGGATCTAAAACACAAACTCTGAACTAGATACCTAAGTCTTCTTGTCGATCTTCCATCTTCAAGTAGACTCGATCCCAAACGCGTGATCCTCTAAGTGCAAAGGTATGATCTTTAAGCTTTGGCACCGGAATCAACATGGAAAGCTTCTAAACATCTTGTTGAAACTAATCACCAACTAATATCCTGTTAATGATCTGAAACTTAGAAATACAAGAATATTAGTAAACATAACTACATGAGTGTTGATCATCATCAAAACTAGAGTGGAAGGCCATTGGGCCAACAATAAGAGTTTATCTCTTACTATCCTTTTTCTCCTCTATATTTTAAACTATTTAAGTTTAAAATTCAAATTTAGATAGGATAAAATAGAAGTTTCCTTTATCTTCTCAATTTATCTTTAATTTCATTATCTTTTGAGCTTTTGGGCTTCTCTTGGATCTTTTATTCTCTCTTTTTAATTACAAGGCCTGCACATTTCTAAATAATAAAATAATTAAATAGTAATATTTTATAAAAAGTAAATATGAAATGACAAAAAATATGCACTTTTGATGAACAATCAACAACTCAGAGTGGGAGAGGAAAAAAAGAAAATATGTTTTGTAAATCCCACCACAAAACGCGTCTTCTTTTCTCTCTCGCTTCGCGCCCTCCATTAACTGTGATGGACGATCCATATTACGAAGAACCATCACAGTCCTTTGCGCGTTGGAGCCAACTCACTCTCTCCTCCAATATCCTTGGAGGTTAGCTGTGTCTTCCAACTCTTGGTCAATGATCACTTTTTTTTTACTGGTCACTATGCAAACGAGGTTAATCTCTTGATAGAAGACATGGTTATACTCCACCTTCTTTCAAAAGCAAACAACATTCCTTCAAATATCAAGTGACACTAGTGCCTTCACCAATTCAAGTCATAATTGTTGTTTATATCTTGCAAATATGAGTCAACTGAAAGTCAGCTAATGGGGTACCGATATATAACATGTTATTTGCTAACATGTCATCTCAAACTTTTAAGACTATATATTGAAATTACTCTATGGCGCTATAAATTTTTTTGCTTCATTAAATCGTACTAGAAACATATAAGGAGGTTATGGATGAAGGTGGCTTGGATGAATCGATGAGTCACCAAGAACTAAAATAGGACACATCGAATCAAACAACAATAGTTGTATAATATTGAAATTTTGATTGGTTACATATATTGCATATACAATGTCACATTTTCATAATTATTGTCTAATAAATCATGTATTTAGTATTATATTCTTCTTTATAAAATGCATACCCATTACTAAAGGAGATGGAAAAGAAATGAGCCCAAAAGCCTACTTTAATTTTAATTTAGATCTGAATTAAAGAGAAGATAAATATTCAGAAGGATAGGGATAATTTAAGCTGAAAACAATGCATATCAGGGAGAATTACATCAAATAAAACTAGTTAATTTGGTTTTATATGAATCCAAATCGGTTAGTTTGAGGATCACCGAAGATTAGATCAGAATCAGAGACTAACAGCAAATCCAGCCGGACAAAAGAGGCAAAATCACACGCAAGCTAGATCTTCACTTGGATGTGGCCATTTCGCCACATCCTGGCTGCGGATTCGCGGTCAGGATGCGGATCCGCAGCACTGTGGTGGAGATAAAGGGAGCGTTTGCTCCCCTTATTTTCTCACTCCTTTTCCCTCTAGGTTTTTTCCTATAAAAGGCAGGTTGCTCACTGAAAATACACCGAAGGCTAGTTTAAGTTTTTCTCTTTATTTTTAGGGTTTAGGTTCATTGCTAGATAGTTTATGAGAAGTTATATCTCAGTTCTTAATCTGTAGTTCAGTTCAGAAATAAAGTGCGAGAGAAAGAGTGATTGTAATCTGAAGTTCAAGTGACATCAATAAATATTCGACTGACTTTTTCTTCTTCTCCAACTCACGGATATGTTGAATTGCAATTTAATGTTTTTTTTATAGTAATGAGTAGCTAAATCTCTTCTTTCTAGGCTCACTAATCTCTCCTTTCTAGTATTGATTCTTGATCGGTATTAATGAAAAGACCCAACTGAATCATATGAATGCCTTAAACTAAGCCTTACTTATTGCGAGTGTTCTTGAAGACACATGAGGATGAGATTGAATTTTGAACTTAATCTTGAAATTTATCATTAAAAGAACTTGTTTTTATTCCATACTTGCTTTATTGCTAGGATGGTTTAACATTCAATTCAAAGTAAGATTTCAAAACTAAAGTTTGATTTCTAAAATAAATCATCTTATGTGTTTTACTTGATCTCTTTTAAATACAAGGCTTTTGCCTATGATCTCATTGAGGCACTCGAACTTTTCAAGAAAAAAATTTAGATTTGGGTAAAAGATTAGTGAGCCCGAATTTTTCTTTATTAAAAACAAACAAACACCATCACTATCAAAGCCTTGATCATTTTCTCTAAAATCTTTCCCAAGTTTCAAGTTTTCTTTAAATTATCTCTCTACTCTCCATTCTCTTTTCACATAAAAAAAAAACATCAACACCATTCTTTACTTTTGAAATAATACATCAAAAAGCTTTCATCGCATTCCTCCTCATGGATCACGATCCGTTAGCCCAGAGCTACACGATAATTCTCACTGCATTTACTTGCAATCAAATTTTTAGCGCCGTTGTCGGGGAGGGAAAGGTGTAATTATTTTTTTAACAAGTTTGGTGTCTTATTTCAAGGCCATCAAGAAATCAGAATTACCCCTCAAGCATTACAGGAGAAGACTTGCTATTTTGTGCCCTTACTGTAGAAAGTCGAAAACAAAATTCCAAGAAATTACAGCGCAAAAGCTTGAAAATTTTTGGATTACTAAAAACTCTTTTTGCAGGACATATTGCTTTGTAAAATTATAGTTTTGTGTGTGTTATTTCTGCTATATCTGATATTCACATACCATATTTTTAATCAAACAGTAATCTGATTGATTGCCAATTATTTTAAAAAAATGTTTAGACTTGCATTCTAGGCATTTGTCTAATTACCTTTCTTTTACAATTACTGTTGAAGAAAGCTGGAAACAAGGTACGTATGCATAGCATATAGTTTAGAAAATATTCTTAAATAATTATTTGCTTATTGAATGTTACTTTTCTATATCCTGCACACTTTGCACAATCAATTTTAAGGGCAAAATTTAAAACAAGATAAGGTGGGGAAGTCATTACTCTTTCTTAGCCCACAAATCATCTCCAAGTATGTACAATCTAAGCCTAACTTAAAATCTAATAGATATTGACCTTAGAGACATCTCGAACTCATTAGGAGATTATCCTCAGGGGGAAGGCGTTAGAATTTGACTCCTGCCAAATCAGTGTCTAAGGATAGGGATTGAAGGGTGAAACCCCGAAGGCTGGTGGTTTGTCTTAATTAGGCCCATCGCTTTTGCGCGGATAGCTCCCACCAATCTTGCCCTAACCTGGCTGATTAGCTTGTGGTCAAAGTCTGCATTATACCTCCTATGGATAATCAATCAGTTAGGAGTTGTCTAGGTCAAAGGTTACTTTAGACTAGGCTTGATTGTTTTTCCTTTTTAACTATTGATGAACTTGTTTATGGGTGTGTTTGTGTATGCAAGTGTGGTCGAGAGACCCAAATTCATCTAGGTTAATTAGAAACACATCACCACCCATCCTTGAATCAAGACCAGATCCGGTTATGGGCCTTATGGCTCAACCGACATCTTTGCAAGATAGGTTCTATCCTATTAGAACACACTTCCATCTTGCATTCAACTTCCATCGGTTGATAAACACAGCTTTGAGCTCAAGCCTCAGTTCATCAACACACTCCCTAAATTTCATGGCTTAGAGTCCGAAGATACTTATTTCTTCATAAGAGAATTTGAGGAAATATACTTAATGATGAAAATTCCACACCTTGTAGATAATGTTAGTAGGTTGAGATTTGTCCCAATTGCTCTTAAAGACTTAGCCAAGAAATGGCTTTACAGCTTAGCGATCGGCTCTATCACTTCATGGGATAATTTCATCAAGGTCTTTTTGAAGAAATTATATGCAATTCATAAGACCGCTCTCATTAGGAAGAACATCATGCAGTTCAGGTAAGAACCTAGTAAACCGTTTTAGAGGTACTTTGAATGATTCAAAGACCTCCTTGTCCAATGTTCTCATCATGATATAGAGAAATATCGATAATGCCAAATTTTTTATGACAGTTTAGACTACTCAACCAAGACCCTCTTAGAAACCAAGGGGATTCTTGTAAAAGGATGAGAATGAAAGATGGAATTTATATGAGAATCTAGCTGAAAAGACCATCCAATGGGAACCGACTAATGAAAACTCTAAGAATTCAAACTCCATCGCTTCAAAAGAAGGTCTTCATTTAATTGAATCATCCATAACTACTGAGGCTAGCATAACAAACCTAGCGAGAAGGTTGAAAGATTTAGAAACTAAAAAAACAAGTCCAGTCAACCAAGTCAGAGCAAACCAATTTTCAACTCCGGGCTGTACTTACTGTCAAGTTATGAATCATATATTTGAGGAGTGTCCTGTGTTCAAAGCTCAGCAACAATTTTCTGAACCAATGAATGTGACCTTTTCAAGGTCCAATAATAATCCTTATGCACAAACGTACAATTCTGACCGGAGAAATCACCCGAATTTCTCATGGAGCCAAAACAATGATGACCACTCCCGGTCAAACCATTCAAACCACTTCCACCAATAATTCTTCCAATCATTAATCCAAAATTTCAAATTATCATCACAATTCTTCCAACCATCCGCCTAATTTTTAAAATTATCAACAAAACTTTCCCAACCAAGCTCGACAATTTTCCTTTCAGAATTCTCAACTTGAGAGAAGAATGATTGATTTTGAGAAAAACATGATAAGGTGCATGGAGAATCAAAATTTTCTCATGCAAACAATACAGAGGCTAGAGGTTCAAATAAGCCAATTAGCCAATTCATAGAATGAGAAGATAAATGGTACCTTACCCAGTCAGCCAGTAACGAATCCTAGGAATTCTCAACAATCCCATTTGGCTGAGGATCAATTGTTGAATCAATGTAATATTGTTCATACATTGAGGTCGAGAAAGAAAGTTGATAATCAAGTGTCAACACCATCCTATTCTATTCAGCACAACCACACACAACCTCATCTAGTCCCAATCCTTTCAAACCTGATGAATCTGAAAGGGATAAGTTAACCAGTCAGGTACACAAGCCTATAGTACCATTTCCTAATAGGCTGAAAATAACAAGCAGAATCCATACATCAATAAAATAATTGAGATCTACAATCAAGTGAAGATAAATGTGTCACTTCATGATGCCATCCAATAAGTCCCATCCTGTGCAAAATTTCTTAAGGACATATGCACCAAGAAGAAAAAGACTAATGTTCCCAAAAAAGTCTTCTTAGCCACTAATATTACTGAGCTACTGGCGGGTCCGATCCCAGTCAAGTCTAAGGATCCGGATTGTCCCACCATTGCCTGCACTATGTGACAAGCCGAGATTAGTCATACACTTCTTGATTTGGGGGCAAGTATCAACTTGCTCTCTTTCTCAGTTTATCAACGACTCGGGTTGGGCGATCTTAATCCAACTCGAGTCACTAACCAACTAGCAAATCATTCAGTGAAAGTTCCTAAGGGAGAAATTAAAGACGTCCTTATCCGAGACGAGGAGTTTATCTACCCAGTAGATTTTATTATTCTTGAGACCAACATGTATCCAATCCTAGGTCTCAAACTCCCATTATCTTAGGGCGTCCGTTCCTTACGACTGCAAATGCGATCATTAATTGTAGGAACGGATCAGTGAGGTAGACCTTTGGAGACATGACTAAAGAGGTCAATATCTTCAACCTAGAAAAATAACCTCATAAGATAAGAGACCAAACATTTAAGGTAAACTTCGTTGAGAACAATTGTGATGAAGAAAGTGAAGGTATAGAGAATGAGTTTCTGTTTCTTGATGAATTATTTAAGAATGAATGCGATTATATTAATGAGAAGACATATGTTGGAGATCCTAATTTTAGAGGCCCCTTTAAAAAAAAGAAAATTTGATTTGAATTTCTTCACTTTCGATAAGCCAATCAATAATATATCGCATAAGAATATAATTCAAGAACCTCCAATTGACCTAATCTTTGAAAACCTCTTTGAAGAAGAACTCATATGTTTGGATGAACCGACTAGGGATATTTTAGTTAATTACACACCCAGGAGAAAGTGTTAATCTAAGTTTTTAGGAGATGTATGGAACTGAGTTAAAATTCTAAGGCATTCATAGTGAGAAAATTCCAACTGAGAAGTGTGATAATGATCATTTTTTGAATAATAGATGTAGACATATGAAAAAGAAAAGCTTAAGAAAGATGAGACTGGGGAGGAAGACAGCTAAAATAAAAAAAGTTTAGCCTCCTCACTATGCCTTATAAAGAGTACCCATTGGAATGATGGGAAGAGAGCTAGAGGGATGAAACCTAAAAAGATCTAGGTGTTGGAGAAGCATGATGTTGTACATATTTTTGTATACTATATATATACATTTTTTATTCACCTCTTTTTTAACTTTATTTCATGCATTCATGCATTACAGTCATACATTGAGAATAATACATGAGATAAGTGTGGGATAGGGCTCTAACTTGACTAATATAACTATAAAAAAAAAGAAAAGAAAGAAAGAGAACTTTTTGAAAAAAAAGAGAACAATATTTTGACGTATTTTTTTGTAAGAAATTAAGTCAATTTTAAGGAATAGGAGATTCATAATTAGGATTCTTATACTTGGTCAAAATAAGATAACTTGTTTGATTTATAGGGTTAGGAGAAAAAATTTTAAAAAGTAATTTAGTCTTGATCTTTACCGTGATGAAATATGCATACTTTATACACTTATACACTTAGGGTTCAAAAACAAAAAGTCTTATGCCTTATAAAAAGAAAGAAAGAAATATATATATATATATAAATCCTTTAATTAAGCTGGGTATTTGTGCCTTATAAAGCATAAGTATTTACGCCCAAAAGGGGTACATTTTATAAATAAAAATCCTTAGTTTCGTGGCCTTATTTGCTCGAGTGTTTAAGTTCTAAGGGGTGCTTTCTCACCCAATACCCTAAGACTGTTCGGTTTGAGTGTCACCGACTAAAAGCTCGTTACATTAGCAGCCTAGAAAGTCTAATGAAATTAAGGAATAATACCACAAAAAAATTAAGGCATTAAGAGTTAAAGTTAAAGAACTCTTAGTCAAAATTTCACGGTCACGAAGGTGCATATGACTTAGGGTGAAGGAATAGACTAGATGAGAAATACAATTTGACTCTTTATTTTAATTGATGACACATTTTTGAATAGAAACTAAAGTTTAAGAACGAAAACTTTGATTTTCCTATAACTTATAGGTTACTTGAACTATTACAATAATATTTCAAATATTGTTTCTCTTTCAAAATACTTTTCGAAAATGTTAACACTTTACTTTCTCTTTCTTTATAGATTTTGTATGTACAATCCACTGAAAATCCTCACGAGATAAAACTCGTCCTCTAGGGGTAACGTAGAGATTTAACGGTTTGTTGCACATGCTTAGTGCAATCGTGTAACCTGTGAAAGTGATCTAATAATTTTTTAGAATTAGTTTTGATATTTTGCTTGAAAGTGAGCGAAAAGATACGTGCGGGGCTGTGATTGGTCACAAATATTGCATATATAACGTCACATTTCTATAATTATTATCTAATAAATCATGTATTTATTCTTATATTCTTCTTTATAAAATGCAGGTCCATTAATAAACGAGATGGATAAGAAATGAGTCCAAAAGCCCACTTTAATTTTGATTTAAATCTGAATTAAAGAGGCGATAAATATTCAGGAGGATAGGGATAATTCCAGCTGAAGGATCAACGCATATCAGAGAGGATTACATCAAATAAAATCAGTTAGTTTAGTTTTATATGAATTCAAATCGGTTAGCTTGAGGATCTCCAAAGATCAGATCAGAATTAGAGACTAACATCAAATCCAACATGACAAAAAGGGGCAAAATTACACGCTAGCCAGATCTCCACTTGGATGTGGCCATTCCGCCACATCCTGGCTGCGGATCCGCAGCACTATGGTGGAGATAAGGGGAGCGTTTGCTCCCCTTATTTGCTCACTCCCTCCCCTCTGGGTTTTGTCTATAAAAGGCAGGTTGCTCACTGAAAAATACACCAAAGACTAGTTTAAATTTTTCTCTTTATTTTTAGGATTTAGGTTCATTGTTAGATAGTTTATGAGAAATTGTATCTCAGTTCTTAATCTGTAACTCATTTCAGAAACAAAGTGAGAGAGAGAAAGAGTGATTGCAATATGAAGTTCAAGTGACACCAATAAAAATTCGATGGATTTTTTTCTTCTCCAACTCACAAGTATGTTGAATTTCAATTTAATGCTTTTTTTAGTAATAAGTAGCTAAATCTTTTCTTTCTGGACTCACTAATCTCTCCTCTCTAGTATTGATTCTTGATCGGTATTAATGAAAAGACTCAACTTAATTATATGAATGTCTTAAACTAAGTCTTGCTTATTGCGGTGTTCTTGAAGGCACATGAGGATGAGATTGGATTTTGAACTTAATCTTGAAATTTATCATTAAAAAGAACTTATTTTTATTCCATGCTTGCTTTATTGCTATGATGGTTTAACATTCAATTCAAAGAAAGATTTCAAAAACTAAAGTTTGATTTCTAAAATAAACCATCTTATGTGTTTTACTTGATCTCTTTTAAATACAAGGCTAAACTTTTTGCTTATGATCTTATTGAGGCACTCAAACTTTTCAAGAAAAGAATCTAAATTTGGGTAAAGATTAGTGAGCCCAGATTTCTCTTTATTAAAAACAAATAAACAACATCACTATCAAAGCCTTTTAAAGATCATTTTCTCCAAAATCCTTTTAAAGATCATTTTCTCCAAAATCTTTCCCAAGTTTTAAGTTTTCTTTAAATCATCTCTCTACTCTCCATTCTCTTTTCACATAAAAAAATATCAACACCATTCTTTACTTTTGAAACAATACATCGAAAAGCTTTTATTACATTCCTCCTCGTGAATCACGACCCGTTAGCCCAAAACTACACGGTAATTCTCATTGCAATTACTTGCAATCAAATTTCAATATTGAATACAAAAATAATTCGATTGAAACATTGACTTCATTCCCCAAATTTTCAAATAATAAAATAAATGAACATACCATTGAATTAAACATTTCGGGGTTGTTTCGTTCCTACAAGTGGGCTGCAAGTGTAAAGCCCACTTGCGACAAAAAAAATTGCAGGTGCTTGGTTGGGGCTGCTAGTGGGAATTGGAACTGCAGCTCACATAGGGATTAGTTTTTATCCACTTGCAAATGGGCTGCAAGTGCAGCTCGCCTTTTCCCCATATCCCTCTCCCCCTCTCTCTTTAATTATGGCATGTTTATTTTCTTGGAAGAAGGAGGAAGAGATGGAAGAAGGAAGAAATCACGAGGTTAGCTGTTTGGTTCATCGAGGAAAGGGAAGGGAAGAGTTCGAAAGAGATCCGAACCGGTGCTGACGCGAACGAACTCAGCGTTCGAGGTCCCCTATTTTCCTCTTTTTCTTCTGCCTAAATTTGATCGCGAAGAGGCGACGAGCTTGGGAATCTATGTAAAATTTTTTTTTTAGTTTCCTTCTTCTTTCTCTCTCCCCTTCTCCTTCCTCTTCCCTTTTTCCTTCTTCCCATCAAACAACCTATCACTAAAGCCACTCTTCATTTTCTCTGCATCCCTTTTTCTTCTCGTTTCTAGAAAACAAACAAGCCCTTATTTCACTCTCTCCTCTCTCCCTCTCTCTTCAGTCTCTCTCACTCTTCTCTCTCTCATGGTAACCAGCGAGGCAGCGCGTGGAGGAGCGACGATGACAGGCGATGGTGATCCACTCGCGCAGAGACATGGAGAGCTCCCCACCCGCGGCATGGTCTATGCCTAGCCTACCCCCAAATCTAGGGGCGATCAAACTTTGACCACTGATGGCCATGTTGATGGTGGCGCCTACGGTGGTGGTCTGTGTGAGGAGGAAGGATAAGAAAAAGGAGAGGGGAAGAGGAGGAAGAAGAAGGAGAAGGGAAGAAGAAAGAGGAGGAAAGGAGGAGGGGGCGATTGTCACCTTCACTGTCGAGAAGGTCATGACCGGTGGGGCGGCCACGATTGCAGTAAGGAGAAGAGATGGAGGAGATGATAAAGGTGAAACAGAAGAAGATAGAGGAGATGGTGAGGGTGAAAGAGGTGGTGAAGGTGGAGGCAAGGGAAGGGGGCCACTGCCATCAGCGGTAGCGCGACTGCGTGTGTGGACGAGTAGGAGAGGGAAGAGAAGGCAAAGGAAGGGATGGTGGAGATAAGTTGAATTTGGATAAAGGAGGTGGTGTTGTTGGTAGGAGTTCAGATGTTTGGGTAATGAAGGAGGTGGTGAAGGAAGAGAGGGTGATGTTAATAGCGTGGGGAGAAGAAATAGTGAAGGATGTCAATGTTGTCATAGAAGGCGGCGATCATGAGAGGGATACGGTCGGCGAACCCCATCTTGGGCGTCACTGATGACCCGACACAGCGGGAGAACCACGGGGTGACGACAGAGAGGATGAGGGTGCTTCGTTTCGGTCTCAACGCGGCGAGCTCTAGCAAAAGAGAAGAATTAGAAAAGAGTTTGAAGGAGGAGAGGAGGAGTCGGTGACATCGATGAAGGAGAGAGGAGGAGACATGGACTTTCCTGGGCCACTACACATCTTGCTGGGAGAGAGAGAGAGAGAGTAGCGGGGCGGGGCAGGGACGGCCTCCATCGCCAAGAGAGAGGGGAGATTAGACTAAAAATTAAAAAGAAGATTAAACTAATAATTAAATATTGCTGATATAATAGTAAAATAAGATTAAACTAATAATAAAAAAGATTATTTCTAAAAATAAAAAAATATTACTCAAATAATACAAAAACATTAATCTAATTAAGAAAATACTAATCTAAAAAAATAATTGAAGTATAACATTAATCTAATAATTAGAAAGTGTTAACCTAATAATAAAAAAAGATTATTGTAATTTTAAAAATAACACTTTGCAGTTGCACCCCATTTGCAACAAACCAAAATAATGTATTTTAAATTCTAATTTTACTTTACAATTCAACAAAAAGCACCGTAAGTGACAATATACTTTCTTAGCTAAACTTTTACAATATCAACCAAACACTTAAAAATTTTCTTGATCAACACTCACGCGCAAATGCAAAAGGGTTTGCACTTACGACTTGCGGTCCTTGCAAGCCACTTGCAGTAGCCAAACAACCCCTTAATGGAAAAAAATAAAAAAGATCAAATTGAATAATAACTTGCACCCACTTGTAATCCACTTGGAGTAACCAAATAGCCCCTTAATGGAAATCAAAAAGGTCGAATTGAACAATAACATCTATTCTCTTGATTTTTATCAACAAGACCAGTTCCTAAAATATGCTTTATTCTAATCGAGAGCCATTTCATGTTTGGTGTTCAACTAAAATTTGTCATCTTCCACAACACATGCTTTGATGCTCCTATCCAAAATCAAGACATTCAATGGATATTGTTGTTTTTGTTGTTGCTGTGATTATTATTATATTTTGATGAGTAGAAATGATGAAACAAACGATAACGGGTCTCAGTTAGCTTGACATTTTTGCCCTTTAAACCTTATTCGGGTAAAAGTTCTCTGGTCCCCAACCTCATAAGGTAAAAGAATCTTCAAGCAATCTCTTAATAAAACTCTCAGAAACTTTTATTTGGTCAAATATAGCTGGACATGCATTCAACTTCAATTATACCAAAATCTTAGTTTAATTGTTTGTTGTTTTGTATTTTGAAAGTTGTTGTGTGGTTTTTACTGAAGAATTGTTTGGTTGTAGAGAAAATAAATAAGAGAATACTGGTCGAGAACCAAAATCAAGATGAAAGACCAATTAAAAGAAAAAATCTCTCTTGTTTGGTTGAAAATAAAACATAGAGGAGAAAAAGCTTTCACTCCTTTTTCCTTTTTCCCTTTTTCCAAGAAATGCTCGCATGCTTACATATTAAGGAAGTGGGAGCCCTCTTGTCGGAAGAAACTCCATAAAAGGGAGAATTTTATTCATAACATTAGTCCATTCTCCCACTAGTTCAAAAGCCAAAACATGTATGTATGAGTTGCTAATAGGCTTCTCTGTCTGTGTTGTGAACTCAAATCATCGCATAATATGCCTCAATTAGAGTGTCCTTGTAATTTTAATTTGAAAATTTCTTCGTTTGTTGCGGTTTGAGAGATTCGAACTCACAACCTTCTAACGAAGAAAGTGTCATTATATTCTAGTTAAGATTAGCTTTTTTGAAAAAAAAAAAAACATATAAGCTTACATCATAATTCCAAGTGAGAAAAGGAAACCCGGTCATAAAAGAGGGGAAAAAAAACTTTCAAGATAAAGAATGAAACGCTTGATGCATATTCATGAATCACAATAAGAGTCTCCACAAAACTGTTAGGGCCTCCATATGTAGCCTTCGTATGTCATGGTGAGCCTCCAAGAACCTCAAGTCGAGCTTAGTAGCTTTCGTATATTGTGAGATCGAATTGTTACGTAATACGCCTTTTGATACACCTTGCAAATTTAGTTCAAAAAATCTTCTCGTCCATTGGGAATATTCAAATCAACGATGTCCTTTATTAATTTATTTTTGAATGGATACGAGGTCTTTTATTTGATTGTAAAGAAAATACATGATTTGAATTGGTGACACAAAACAATGGTAAGGGGGAAAGAGACGACATCTTTTTTTTCCCCCTTATTCTTTATAAACATTTCAATGAAAAAAATAGTGTTTCCAACCAAAGTAGTTCAGACCATTCTTTCCATAAATATCAAAAGAAACAGGAAATACCCAGCTTAAATATTTCGTCTCACTCAAGAAAAGAAACACAAATACCTAAAAGATGTCCAAGAGGCCCCGAATTGTACTTCCCACACTAAATTTGTGGGAAGTGGGAACAAGTAGACTGTAATTTTCACATTTTTGCTAACCCAATCCCATCATGCGAACATGTAGGTCCGGGACGTATGAGTAAGAATCACTGTAGTTGAAAGCATGTTTCACATGAATTCCAACTTATAACTAGTCATAATGATGACCATCGTAATACATAAAAAGGTTTTAATTGTGAGATTACAGCCAATCAAATTAATAGAGTGTAGGGCCACGTGGTTAGGCCCTGAGGCCTGATTTAGTTGTAAAATTCTCTAAAATCACTAGATGATTCAAGAAGACCGGCTACAACTTTTATTACAAGAACACAAATAAAAGAAGAAAAAGGGAAAAAATGGCCTCTTTGGTTTGATGGAAGTTGGAGAAAATATTATAAGTGAGAAATGAGGATAAGAAATGTAAAAGTATAGTGAAAAATTGAGATTTGTGTAATTTTTATTTCTAGTGTTTGGTTGTAATGTGGAAGTGTAAGTGAAAAATATATTGTGCTTTTAAGTGTTTAGTTAGTAATGCATAAGTGGAAGTAGAAAAGTTAATCACAAAGTTGAACATAAAATAATATTAAATTTTAATTTAAAAGTGACATTTTAGAAGTATAATTGGATTGCACGTGGGATTTACATGTCATCAAAATTAACTATTTTGAATTACAACTTATTACAAGTGAAATTTACATGACCACAAAATTAACTACAACATTCTAGGAGTATGAAAAATGTAATGTAAATTAAAAAAAGAAAAAAAAGTTTTTCCACCTCCCAATGACCAAACACGCCCGAGAATAAGTCCACAGAGAATGTTTCCAGGCCTTACCCGGCCCGGCCCATATACTGACCCACACATTCTTATTTTAAAAGAAAAATAATAAAAATTGTTACTTTTTTCGCAGCAGCAGCAGCACAAAGCATGATCTCACTTCCACGATCGCCTCTCCTCCGTGGTCCCAATCTCCAGCTACGACGACCTTCTTCTACTTCTAGTCGTCGCTGCTCGTCACCTCGTAAGAAAAATTCTTCATTTTTTTTATTGCATTTTGCATTTATTTCTGGCTTTTGTTTGTTTGATCTCATCCATCCTTTATTCATTTATTTAAATATTCATTTAAATATTTATTTTATTGCGGTTGTTGGAAAAATTTTTTTAATCCCCCAGATCCAATCTAACTCGATCACTTCAAACCCTAGGAATTACGTAGGATAAGAAATGAAAAGGCGCCATAGAATTTGAATTACATAGAATAACGTAGATTAAAGCATATTTGATAAATCTAATGCTTGGGAAGCTGGGTTAGGTGCCGTTTCATTTGATATACATAGAATATACCATGTTTTGAGCTTTGGGGCAAGCAAGTTTGGATCTTTCGACAGTAATTTGAATCGTGACATAATTTGTTTGGCTAGATTCTTGTAGAGACCGCCTTTTCCTGTTTTCCCCACCCTTTTTAGTTTTTTGGTACTTAATTTTGTTCCTATCTGAAGTTGCTGGGTTAGGTATTTGAATTACACAGAATAGGTTATGTTTTGATACCCTCTTTGCACTGGCGGATGCAGAAATTTATTGAGGGCGGTCAAAAGATAATATAAAAATTAATTCACAAAAATATAATATATTAATATTTAAAATAATAATCTAATACAACTGGTTATAACTCCTCTTCTATTTTTCATATTTTGAGCGGAACATATTTTTGGGATCATCATAATTTAAAATAATAAATCAACAATTTATACTACTAATTTTTTTTGTTCAAAATCATGAGCATGAGGTTGACAAAGCCCTCTTTGCAAATATGCCTTTTGAATTTCATCTCTAATATTGGGATCATCATAACTTAAAATGCTAGGTTGTAATCCAGGATCCAAGGGAAGCTCATCCAAGTTAAGCACTATGTGGGTATTTTTACTAACTTTTTGAACATTCATTTCCCTAGTTGACCCTTCACCACTACTTAATTTTGTTTTGAAGTATAAATTATAGTAATAATAGTAATAATTAATAATGAATATAAATTATATTTGTGATAACAATGATAATGATAATAATAAATAAGTATAACTTAATATTAAATAATAACCTTCCGTTACAAATATTTAAAAAAATAATATTTAATAATGGTTACTAATTTATCAAAAAAATAATTTACATATAATGGCAATTATAATAATAATTAATAAGATGATATTTTTTTTTAATAAAAGTAGTAATAATAATAACAAGAACAATAATAATCACAAAAAAAAGATTAAGCCCAGGCGGGCCTAGGCCCAACGAGAAAAAAAGAAAAAAAATTTGATTATTAAGCTCAGCCCAAAGGCCAGGCCTAAAGGAAAAAAAAGAAAAAAAAGAGAAAAAGGTCCAAATGAAGTCCAATCCAACTTCCCCCTACATATATCCATCTCTTCTTCTTTCTTTCTCTATCTCACCCAAACCCTAACTACAATCACAACCGAACCCTAGCTAACTTTTTCAAAATCCAAGGTGCTCACTTGACCACCCTGAGAACACTGTGGGTCCGCCACTACCTCTTTGCTTTGCAGCTGGCGATCAACGATATTTTTTCCAACCTTTTTGTGCCAATGTTGAACATCCTAGCCTTATTTTGCCATTCTTGTATAGTCATTCTGGAATGCTAAAATCTTGCTGGCATATGTTTGGTGCCCGATGCATGATGCATCTGTGCCGTCAATTGGGGAGTATGTTGGGTCTCTGTTTGGTTCACCTTATGCTGTTCTTGCATAAAGATCAGTCATGGTTCGATTTGTATTTTTTTTTCTATTCTTTTTTTGGATGACATAGTTTGAATATATCTCCTATTTTTTCTCATCAGTACTGGCATTCTAATTTCCCTTGATGGTTTATCAGTATCCACTCATGGGATTGGTGAAATTGATGTGGATAGGGGTTGAAGGAACACCCAATTGATATAACCCAAAAAACTTCGATATAACTGATATAATTGGTTATGAATGCCACTGTAGCATTCCGTTTGCTTTTTTTTTGTGTGGTAATTGGAGACCATAACTATCAGCTCTACCATGAACTTTGAGAAATTGGTTGATTGGTTGAAACCATGGTTCTAAATATCGAGCGATCCTGATATGTAACGGCAATATCATATCATGTTTTAAGGTACGCGACACGACATTGACCTTATCATTTCGCCCAATATGAGCTGATATTTCTGATACTGCAGATAGTTCCGATGTTGATTACCTATATTGTCAATAATGACACTAAAAGTCAACGGGCAATACCAATACCGGTACCAAGATTTTAAACATGATTGAAACCCTTGTTAAAAGTGTGTCATACACTTCCAATTGACTTCAACATTAATCGAAGCCAGAGTTCAAGAAACTAGAAAAGAAGTTGTGACTGTTACATGTGGATATGGTTTAACCAGATTTTCAGACCTAAACATATGCTTACCCCTTTTGGTTGACCCAAATTGACAATCATGATCCAACCTAGCCTTACACAGTCAGAACCAAACCTGTCCGGTCATGCTTGGCTTGTTTTTGATATGAATACAATGTTGCAAGTTATTATTAAACTAGGAGAAATATGGTGAGAATATTAGTTTGAAATGAAAATTCAACAGAAACTCCGTTTGTTGTGTTTCTTTAGAATTGACTCGTTCCATTTTAACATACATCTGAACAAATGGTCTTTCTATAGCCCCATTGTGTATCGGCAAGAGAGAAATAGTTGGAATCACAAATTATGGAGGGATATTCACAGACAAAGAGATATAACTGGCATATATTCCCACTGGATACTGCTCATAACGACTAGTTAAACCTGTCTAAATCCTTAGTTTTAACCGCATGATATTGCAAGTTTAAACAAACTAAAAGCTTGATTAAAACCCAATGCAGCCTAAATGAAGCTTCAAGGAAACTGACTGTGTCATTTTAGTTTTGCTTTTTAAAATTTGGATTCTATCCCGTTTTTGTCTCATCAATTGTTGCGGCATCATTTTAATATACTAGAATGCGTGTGCAAAACAGATTGATGCGCAAAAGAGAGAAAAACCAAATAAACTTCAATGTCATGAAATCTTGCACAAGAACTGAAGTAAATGTTAGTTAGCGATTCAAAACTTTTCAGGAGCATGCTAGAATAAAACTACTGAAGTAGTAACATTTGATGTAATAATAATGTTGGTTTTTCACTTAGAAGCTGAGCTTTTATGTTAGTCACTCTTCTTGGATAAGACTAACATAAATTCAAGCATGTCCTCGATAATCCTAAAATTCTGGCCTTTCACCAAAGAAATGAGTGAATATAATAAGAATTTGTCTCATGTAAATTCTGATGCAAAGAAGTAACATGCCAATAAATTTTTTGACTTCTCGGAGAAGAATTGCTAAGAAATTACATCGAAGAAAGAGTACACTTTAAACATTTTTTTCGCACAAATGGAATTAATAAGAAAGTTTCATGAAGAATTATTCAATTGCACAATAATATTTGCTTTATTGATTAAACATATGTGCATTATTTTGATAAACAAACCTCCCCTCACTTTTGTTTTTACTCCACATCCTTTATACTATACAAACGTATAACATTTTACAATCTTAGAGAAGGTCCATATACAATTTCATGTGCGATCAGTTTAAACCACTTTTAAGGTCATATCAACAACTCCAAACCACCTGTGGTTTGCTCGGCTGCTTAGCTTCATCTCTAATCAGGTCTTTATCTTGAAACATGTATCTTCTCTGTCTTGATTCTCCCCGGCATGAAAAACTCATTAACTAAATCTCCAACTTCAATGGTATCTCCATAAGCATAGAGTCGAAGTATTAAAAGCAAATATGCTAAGAAGGGTACATGCCACTAAATAAAAAATCCCACAAAATTGTATATGTAGCCACCAATTCTTTCATAGGAAGAGATAAAAAGTTCACTACAAGATCCAAGTCATCTAACAACCACATGTGTAAGAGGCTATGTGCATAACAACTCACATAATGAGAAACATCCATACAAATTTTCGTTTGTTTTCTTCTTTTTTAGGAATAAGTAGTGGGCCAAAACCTGCCTTAAAGTTTTGTAGTACATCAAAACTTCCCACATGAAATTGGCTGCTTACAGGCCTACCAATCTACTATTAATACAAAGCCGTAACATAGATGTAGCATAGCATAATACTATATAGCATTGAAGAATCTTCTGTTTTCTTTTTGTGTTTTCGTCCCTTTCTTTGTCTTTCCCTCTAGCTGGAATTTGTGCATGCTCGGGGAAGGCCCATCACCTCCCAATCCTGCTTAATCTTAATATTCTCATCTCCACCTGTAGCTACTCAAAAAACAAACAAGAGGAACAATGTTTTTAATCAAAATTTTAGGATTCTGGCATTGAGTTCGGAAAATTCTAGAGTTTCTTTTTAACCAAATCAACCACATGAATGCTCTTAACACAAATATCGTAACACCTCCATTTTCTGTGACTCTCTCCTTCCAACTCTTGAAAATCTCAGAATGATTCACAAGAGAAGTGTTCATATGAAAAACTTGTGTTTGGTAAGTTAATGATGTGTATTAACCTAAAGGAGTGTCTGATGATGATAAATTAATAATACATTAGAAACTAGGGAGCCAATGAACAAAGAAGCATCAACATGCAAATGAGACCAAACCCAAAAAGTTTCAGTGTATTGGGAAAAATAAAACATTTTAACCATTAAAAATCTCATGATTTAAATATTGAGAATCACCTCATATCGAAGACCTTCTATCCATTACCATGGTACCGATAACCAAGCAAACAAATTTTTGGATTCAACATTTTTCAAGAATCATTTTGTTAAAATTTGTGCTGGTCCTTCAGAAGAACTTTGTTGAAATTTGCACACACATGGAGCAATGTAAACTTTTCTAAGTACACATCTCACCACATATGTTCACCTTGACCAATTTATGATCCAAACTTTGAAAAGAAATCAACCCTCAAGCACTCATAAAACATGTCACGTATGAAGAACGGACAGCAAAAGAAAAAAATAGTGATGAATAACCATGCATTAATAGAAGAGCTATGGAGTTGCAAAGAGAGCCATCTAAGTGACTCAACAACAAAAGGTTAGAATATTTTTGAGTGAGGAGCCTCTCTTATTCTTAATTTTCAGGTCCATCAATTTTAATATCATTGGTTGAAGCTATACTTTATTGATAAATCTATTTGCTGTCCTGAAGAGTTCCTACTTACTTAAATTGTAGAAAAAATAATGCTAATAACCCATTAGGTACTGACGGAAGTCACGGAACAAAAGGAGGATGTGGAATAGTCGAATGACTCATAAGCTATGATATGCAGCACAATTTCCCCAATCAAATTTGTTGTCCGTCCATATTGGACACCTCTAAATGTATTTACATCTATTCACCTCAAAAATTTGTACATCTATTCGGTGTCCCCTTTTTGGAAAATCTAATAGTTTGCATTCCAATATTGGCAACATCGATCTCGATGTTGGCCAATATTATTGGTTAATATTATATCGGGTACTCAAAACACGTTACAATATATGTCGGAGCCGTTCGATATTTGAAACCATGCTTTAGAAATCCATATCTTTGTCAAATGAGTCCGTGTTTTATTAATCCAACACCTCATGACAAGCATAGAATGTAAGTGCTCTGCAGAATTCTTATCAAACATTGGTCCGTGTATCAAAATCAAGGTTTTGCAAGAACAGAGCCAATGATTATGTCAAGCACACATACAAGCTTAAAATTATCTCTTATGTTGGAATTAAACAATTCTCAAGTAATTCCATACTCTTATAACCTATCAAGAAATATTTAATTAGCCAATTTGAAACTCTAGTTATACACATAAAATTGAACTGTCTAAATGGGTCTTCTAACTGGCAATGATAATTTTACCTGTAACTCTTCATTTATAACCCATTCTCGCATTTCCATCCAAAATTTTGGAACTATTCAATTCTCAATAAATATCGTAATCACATATTGAGTAGGGTTTTATAAGATCAAACCTAGAGACAAGCAATAAGTGTGTACAATGTAGTATAGTTTGGACTGATTTGAGCGAGAGATTCAATCTTTGATAATTTGAACTTGATTTAAGTGAGTTCCAATCTCTTATTTGAAGATGCTACCTTAAATTCCTAGATAATAGTTCGTCTTCGAATATTGGCCTCAATATCGAATGATTTTATTGGTTAATATCATATCAGGCATCCAAAACCCAATAAGATATTGCCGATATATATCAGAATCGACTGGTATTTGAAATCATGATTTACTTGTTTCTATATATTCATATCTTTGTCAATGAGACTTGAGTTTTGTTAACCAAACACCTCATGACAATTATAGAATCTAAGTGCTCTAGGGAATTCTTAACAAACTCGGTTCATGTATGGAAATCAAGATTTTGCAAGAAGAACAAAATCAATGATTATGTAAGCACACATACAAGTTAAACTCGTCTCTGTATTGTAGTTAAACAAATCTCAAGTAAAATTTCAAACTCTAATAAACTATCAAGAAATATTTAAATAGCCAACTTGAACTCTATTTATATGCATAAAATTGAACTGTATAATGGGACTTCTACCTAACAATGGTAATTTTACCCATATGATTCTTCTTTGGTAACCCATTCCCTCATTTCCATCCAAAATTTGGAAGAACTACCCAATTCTCAATAAATAGTCTAATCATATATTGAGTACGGTTTTATAAGACCGAACCTAGAGACAAGCAATGAGTCTGTACAATATAGTATAGTTTGGACTTGATTTGCGCGAGAGATTCAATCTCTTGAAATTGAAGACGCTAACTTAAACTCCTAGCTCTAAGTTTTCTCATAAATAATAAAATTTAGTGACATGTTATAGTGAAACTAATTTCTTTCAATAATCAAGCTTCTACAATAGTTGAGGTACACCTTAGTGGCAAATAACTTATTAGATCTAATCTCTTCTACTACATCATTGTTCCAAATATGTCTAAAGATTTGCAACCTCAAACCTTAAACATATTCCTGCAATAGGCCAAGGAACGCATTATCTTCTATTTTTTCTAAATCTAAAAGTACTCGACTTGTCATTCAAAAATTGTTAGTAAAAATTCTTCCATAAAAAAAATTTAGGAATTCTTTTAATGTTAATCAACATCTTAAAATTTTAATGTTTTTCGTGACAAGAGAGCAATCAAACAATCGGAAAGAGACAAATACCTCCAACACTGTCTTGATGGCTTCAAATGTTTTTGGCACCTCCTCAAATTCATCTTTTCAATCGATCTGTATTAACCACGCTCATCCACTGGTACTTCGCTTAACCAAACAAATTCTAAACTAATTCAACATACATTAATTGCAACAGATTAACATCTATCTAGAGCTAGCTATTCATAGTTTGATCTTGAACTGTGGAATCAAAATATGGAGTGGAAACTGAAGTAACCAAAGCATGCTACTTTACTCCTAAATTCTCTAAGGAATAAAGAACACAATAACAAAAAAAATAAGTTCAATTTGGTAATAAAAATTGAACCTTTTGTCTCTAAACCAAAGCAACATCTGAATCCATCCCTTGTGAAATTTTCTTAATTGGCGGCTTGCTTCAGTCATCACCTCCTTCAATTCCCCAAGTTGCCTCAAAAAATAAAGAGGTCAGGACTCATCGTGGCATGGGCTCACAATTTTCGCAAATTCCTTTGCACCAATCCCGTAAGCATAATACAAGATGCTAAAAGCTCAAACAGATGGAAATACAATGTGCACCAAGTCCACAAGATATGTCGAGTAGCATTCTCCGTATATAATTGATATTTTCATTACAACTCCTTCAAAACCCAGATTGAAGAAACAACTAAATTTACTTAAAGGCCCAATTTTCAAACTGCTCAAAAATCTTAAAAGCTCAATAAATAAATGCAAAAGGTAAGGGATATGGACTCTTGGGCTAATCAAACAAAGAAATAAGTAAAATTCCAGAATCCTAATGATAAAAAAGAAACTTGTGAATTATTTCACACTCAATATGGGAAATAATTAAGAATATATTTAGGGTTTGGATGAAAGGCTAACTTTGGATCGGAGGAGAAATATCTTCCAGAAATTGACCCGCACAACTTGCATACATTATTAAATTTTACTAATCAAGCTCAAACAAAATTATCAAATCAATTGCCATTGCTTATAGTTTAAGGACTCACCATATGCTTTGAACATCTGACCGAGGGACGACTGTTGGTGGTTCAATCAAAGTAGCAGAACTCCACGATAGAAGTTACCATCATTAGAAAGAGGGATTGAAGATGAAACCCTGGACAATTTATTGAGAGGAGAATAGTTGGTTGAGCGAGAGGAAGGTTGTCTCGTGGAGGTAGCACCATTAGAGGGGCAAGGAGTTATGTTGGGTCGTGGGTGAGGTCGAAGGCGCAACTGTATGCATGGGGTTGCAAGGTCAAGAAGGATTTGGACGGAGCATCGAGAGCTAGGTTGCACAAACACAACAATACAATACAAACACGACAACACAACAATCTTGAAAAATTAGGACACATGGTAGGAAATTCGGCATTTTTAATATATTTAACATAATAAATAAATAATAATAGTTATCGATTTATAAAAGAATTTAAAAATAATGAAAAGCCTAACAATATAAAAAATTAATCACGACAATATATCATAAGTTCACAAAATTAACTCAATTTTCATTTTAAACCCTAAAACCATAAACCCTAGAATTCTTTAACATATAAAACCCAAACCTGTCTACAAACATTCAAATCTACTCTATGTTCCACAATATCATGATACGGGAGAAAAATTTCAATTTATATGATATATTTGACTATTGGGTAAAATACTAATCTCAAATGACTCCAAAATATCAAAATAGAAAAAAAGAACAAGATTGACCTGTTGTGTCACGACGACGTCACCTGCGTATGCTCTGTGCAAAACAAAGGAGAAGAAGAGAGATAAAGAAACAGGGAGGAGAAAGGGAGGAGATATTAGGGCAAATTTAAGTTGTAGGTTTTGGGTCAAATATTAATATTAAATCCAAAAACAAAACCCAAATAGCTTATAACTTAAATTTGGGTTTGAGTTAGACCCAAAACCGAAACCCAAAAACTTATAACTTAAGTTTGACCCAAACCTAATTTCAAAACTCGTCCTCCTTCCTCTCAAATTTAGGGCAAGAAGCCGACGTGAGCTAAAGAACCCATCAAAAACTTTGAAAAACTGAAAAATTCTCGCAATTTCTTTGACGCTGCATCCCAACCGCTTTCTTACAACGCTCGCCACGAATCGACCGCGGACACAGTCGGACACGAATCCACGCTTGTTCGCGGCGAATCCGTGTCAGATCCATGTACGACATGGGAGCGACATGACTTGTGCCGCGTTCGTGCTTTCGAGAGAGAATGCTGGAGAAGAGCGCTTAACAAAGATTTGAGTCGGGTTGCTCTTTCAAACGGGTTAGATATGCAAAACAAGTCGGGTCCACAACAGAAAATAAGGAAAAATTATAACGGTCCAGATTTCTCCAAAAGAACCAACAGTTGAGATGATCTCTGGACAGGCCCAGAAATTGACAGACCCAAAACACCGAACTCGCTCTTTTTTATAGGAGTATAGATATGATACTCTTCTACTATATTTGTGCAAGGTTATGAATATAAACCTAGTGTTGGCACTTTCTGTGGTCTGGCAAGTCTCTAAAGCATAGTTTAAAAATCTCGGAATAGACACCAGCCTCTAACGTGTATCAATATCGTCAATATCAACCATATGGGCAATATCGGTCCCGATATTTTATTATCATAATATCATATCAAGTACCTCAGAATCCAATATGATATTGCTGATATATGTCAGAATCTGCTGATATTTGAAGCGATGTGTTGAAGTCATGTTAGAACAATGATCTCAAATGTTTTCATTTCATGAGCAGCTTCAATATATTGTGACTGCAACATTTCTCTTTGAAACTACTTAATCATCTTTCTTTGAACACATGATCTTTCAAAATCTACTGACATATGCAGACTCCATCTATTTTCAATAGGTCTTTCCTTTCATTTTCTTTTATTTGTTTTTATGAGTTTCCTCTAAGATGGCACTTTCTTTTAGGTGTACTTATGGGGGAATTAAACTTACCTAAAGGAGATAAACTTATATTGAAGGGGCTGAAATTTCATGGTTTTCATGGGGTTAAGCCAGAAGAGAAGAAACTTGGTCAGAAGTTCTTAGTGGATGTGGATGCTTGGCTAGATCTTAGTGAAGCTGGTAAAACTGACAATTTGTGTGATACTGTCAGCTACACTGATATCTACAGGTAAAAAGTTGAGAGTTGGTTTTTCTTTTAAAATACGTAGAAGTAGATTTCTCATTACTTAATAAACAGTGGTTGATGGTACAGCATGAATGCTTTAATGACTAAGCCAAATATTTGAAATGTTTCTCCCTGTTTTGCTGTATAGTGATCTCTATCTACATTTTCACTCATGCTTTCAGAAAACAGAAACTAGGTTTTACATCTATTCTCATAATTAGTTCAAAACTAAGTGTAAGTAGAGGCAGGCAATATCATAGGTAGGAAAGTTCTACTTTATGTGGACTTGAAGTATATTGCAAATTCTTTTTTCCCCAAAATGATCATGTACTGTGATTTGCAGGCAAAGAAGCATGTATGATCACTGTTACCTTTCGTACTCTTTTAACACATTGATTTTCTTGTATTTTCGGCTATATCTTCTAAATTTCATCAGTCAAAGTTTTTTCCCCTTTTCATATGCTTGTATATGCGTCTTCTAAGTTTCATCAATAAAATGTGTTTTCGATGTGGATACGCAGCTTGGGGTCCAGTTAGCTATTTGGCTAGGTATCTTGTACTGACATGTGGCTGTTTGTAGAAGTCTCTTATGCTGGCATTCTTCTTTGGCCTATGAGATTATGCCTTTGTGTAAGCTTGATTTTATGTATAATTATTAATTAACCATTTCATTAATAATCTGTCACGCCCCGCTTCCTAAAATACGTGGAAACGGAGTCGCGAGAAGGTCGGCGACGTATATACGCGAGGAAGTACCCCACGCATACACGCTAAGCCTAAAGTAACCTGAACAAGCTACAAAATCTACTACGATAAATCAATATCACTACAATATGACATATAAATATCTAACACAATGATAACAGATGAATAAAGGAAAGAATATGACAACTGGATGCAATAAAGATAGAATAAGGAAATAACATGAATAAAATAGTAAGAATACCTATAATTAAGAAAAGAGAGACTCCAGCTTCTCATAACGCGTACGAGCTCAATGAAACCTGAACAATATAAGAAAATGTCCAGTACCCTGGACGTGTGAATTCAGGATCGTCAGAAGCGACCTAATGAGTGTGTGTAAAGAGGACTGGTCGTGCATATAAACAATGTGTACAGAATAATAACAAGATAACTACAAATATAAGATAACTAAATAACATGATAAACAAACAACTGAATAACAATAACATGAATAAGCGTGCAGATAAAAGACAAGTAAAACAACTGTAAACGAACAACTGATGTCATAAGGTATAACCTAGCATATGTCACTAGTTTGATGTACAATCCTATCTCTATCATAGTTTATACATGTATATACAGTCGGGTGATCACGGTTAGTCACAATACATTAACAGTTTATCATTATTAATTATGTTAGCGAACACCAATTGCCACATGTAATAGACGCATCCCATACTACGCCTACCACACATGCCAATCGAGATTCTCAGTTATTGAAACTGATCGGTTAGAGACATTATCTGTGTTTTAGGTGAGTCCCGTGTATACCGGGACCACGACCCAGACTCTTGGCGCTGAACCAGGACTGCAAGGTAGTCAGGAACATGTATAACAGGAACAGGTACATGTATAACATGTATAACAGGAACAAGAAATAGGACGGGGTGCCAGTTAGCCCACGGGAACCATGCAGTGGAACCCTCTTTCAGCTGCGCAACCTAAATCATCCTAGGTCCACACAAAATGCAGAGCTGTCTCCTCCATCAATCTCCCCAATCCCAGTGTAAGTTGTTTAATATCATGTTATTAGTTTATCAAGATTACTTAATATGCATGTTACTTGAATCACTGAGATAACTCGGTGATAGTCACGGTAACAATATCAACATGTAATCAGGATACCAGTATAACAGGAATATATAATATCAATGAACAGGATACCGGTATAACAGGAATATGTAACAAGTATAACATGACGGTGTTGTTACCGTGTAACAATATTTTCCCAGCAATTAAGTAACATGGACAATAGTATCAGGTAGATATCATGTATAAACAATCAAGTTTCTCATGTAAATCAAGATATTCAGGATGAGTAATAACCAAATACATGAATATCAAATCTGATAACTAATACCAATTATATCAACCTCAAGATCAGCTGAGTCAAGTCACAATCTAAGGGGTATCAAAACTAGACCTAAGCAAACAACGATAAAATACCAATGAAATGGCACAGATACAAGCTCCTATCAACTACGTAAATAAAGTGAATAATCATAGATGTCTCATGAAGTAGTACAAGTAATCAAACTGGTAAAATACAATAGAAAATCACATGAAATGATAAGTGTAACATGTAAATGCATACCGACAACGGGGTGAATAAGGAAGTGCACAAGAACGAACACTCACAACACAATTAAATAAAATTGAACAAAAAGGTGAAACACTCACAAAATAGAATTATAGAAGGAAGAGAAAACACTCACAAAATTCTTATTTACTTGAAGAAGAAAGAGAACACTCACCTGAACTCGATCACAATCCAAAGAACTGAAATTCTAGGATCCCGATAAATTTACATAAATTATTTCAATAAAAATTGTTAGATTTTTAAAAGAATATTTTAAGAAGTTTAAATCTTGATTAATTAGTTTGGGAGTTAGAAATATGATTCTTTAGGTTTTAATGAATCTAATAGAGTTAATTTAAACTAATTTCTAATTTTTTTGTTGGATTTTTAATAGGCTTTAAACTATTAAAATATTTAACGGGTCTAAATTTAACATTAAGGAATAATGGCTTTTAAAATGGGTGATTTGAATTAATTTATATTGGTATTACTTTAAAATAGAAAGTAGAAGTATTATAAATTATTATTTACGTTTTTCTTATTTTTTTATATTTTTAATAAATTATTTTAACATGCAAACCTTGTTTCTTTCTTTCTTCTTTTCTTTTCTTTTTTCCTCTTATATTTTATTTTTATATACCCAATAGCCCAAGCCCAAACTAGGCCTAGGCTGGACCAGGCCGGACCTAGGTCTGGTCCAGATTTCCTTTTTTTCGTTTTTTTTCTTTTTTTTTGGTTTGACAGGGCCCAAGGCCCTGTCTGCTAGCGGCCTGGCCCGGGTCAGGCCAGGCCGACCCTGTTCCAGCCGGGCCAGACCAGGCCTGGTTCTGGCCTGCTGTACTAATTCCGAGTTTTTTTTCTTTTTTTCTTTTTGTTTTGGATTCTTTGTTGTAAACAAAAATTCAGAAAAATATAAATTAAAAATTATAAGTTAGTAAATCTTCATATGTATTTTAGTTGGATTTAGATTGGATTTTTGATGTATAAAATTATTCATGGAGATTATAGTATAGACATGATTATTAATAAACAATTTATATCAATAAATTTTAGAAAATAAATTACTTACTTGGATTTGATTTGTTCAAATCAAGGCTTTATAGGGTATTAAAATTATGATTATATAAAAATTATTTAGGTAAATTTCTAAGAACTATTAAATATATTATGGTGAGTTTTGCCATTTGGGTATAGATAAGTTGAATAACAGATTATTGAGATTAATAATTTATTTATTTGATTCTAATTTAATTTAATTTTAAGAAAAACTGAAATTAATTTCACAAGTTAGATCTACTTACTTGAGTTGTTCCTCCTTGCTTTCTCCTCAATCTCTTCTTACTTTCTCCTCAATCTCTGTACCTCGAAGCCCTTTTCGTTCATGATCCACTTGAGGAGAGGAGAAGGGAAAGATGAAAATTGGAAGATTTTAGATTAGGGTTTTCTCTTGAGAAGAAGAAAAAGAAAGAGTTTGGCTCTTTATATAGGATATAAGATATTTTAGAAACCTAAATTCCAATTAGATTTAGATTGCTTAATTTAGTAGTTGGGATTTGATTAGGATTAGTTGAGATTTATGAAAAGATTTGATATGATAGGATTTGGATTAGATTAGGTTTTGGGTTAATGGGTAAGGATCTTAATGGTAATAGGTTATAGATTATTGTGCTTTAGTTAAAAGGAATAAGTAATATTGTCAAAATAATTTCAACTCTTCACAGAGTCAATAGGGATTCACCTATCCCGAGTCAAATTTTCAACCATCTTGTCCACAATTTTCACAATATTCATTCCCCGATTTTGATTCATAGACTCCTTGTTCTGAACCACCAATTGAAGAAAAATCATCATTGCAAAGGAGTTTATAAGAAGTGATAGAGGCCCAAAAATAATTTTAAAAAAATGGTAGCCTCATCATGTTCACAAAATTTCCAAAATTCATGTAGTTTTTTGCAGAATGACTCAGAAAAATCATTGTGGGAAAAAATTATGAAATTCGTTCAAGAGACCGAGCGCATAATGCAAAATATGATTGACTTCCCATGTCCGCCAAATGTTCATGGACTCACAAATCATGTCATTTTGGAAATCCAGTTTCAATTTCATCATAGCAACCTGAACTTGACCAACATCAACCTCTTGATAGTTTGGCAAGTTATCCATTTCCTGAAATTGAACTTGAAGATGAATGTGAGCCTGAGCTTCAATTTAGCGATTCGAGTCCAATCCTTGAATCAATATCGACTCCAGTAGTGTTACCTAAACTAAGTAACGTTCTTGAGCCAGTTTTGATCCCCCATAATTTCTGAACTTGAATCGACCATTTCACCCATTCATATTTCTTCTGTGGATGAAAATCAAGATTCAATTTCATTACTTGCATTTAAACTTACCCACAATTTTGAGAACCACCTTGACATTTTGGAAAGTTATCCTTTTTTCGGAATTGAACTTAAGCCTGAAAGTGATCATGAATCTCAAGTTGGTAATTCCATTTCACTTTTTGATTTAATAATGACTCCGATATCTTTACCAGATTTTTTCTCTATTCTGGAGTCAACATTGAATTCTGTACCTGTACATTGCAAAATTGAATCACCGATATCTTATGATCACACTTCATTGATGGGAAAAGTATGTGAACATCAATTCTTTGGTTTGGACCCCATTTTTGAACCAATTTCGACTCTCACCTTTGAATTTTGACTTGATATGAGTCAAATTCCCGAGTCGGTATTAGTTTTTGTTCCTATTCCATTTGAATCCAAATTAATCATCTCTTAAAATCACACTTCATTATTAGACAAGAATGTTGAAAAAAATGACTCAGTAATTATTTTTAAAAATTAGAAATTGGATGGGGATAATTTTTTAAATAAGATCATTCTCTCCATCATTCTTTTACTGGGTCGTATTAGAGAGGTCACTGGTGGTTTCCTACAAGATCCACATTTTTAATTGAGCCGCATTTCATGGACCAATCATACCATTACCGGAACCACCACCATGAGGTAATCTTCCTTCACTTTTCATTTGTTTCATGTATATACACATACACGATGCATTGAAGACAATGCATGAGATAAGTGTGGAGGAAGGTTTACTAATGTAGGTTGTTTTAAATTTTCTTTCTTTTACACTTCTTTTTAGGAAATTTTTAAAATTTTCTTTTGTACAGAAACTCTTTTATTTTCTTTTTATAAAACTTTTTGAATTAAGAGAAATAGTTTTGATTTATTTTTAAGAAAATTAAGATTATCTTAGGAATTAGGAAGACCTAAAATTATGAATTTTTAAACCAAGTCAAAATAATAGATCTTGTTTAAATTTTACGATAAGAAAGTAAGATTGAAAAGATAATTTGATCTTGAATTTTTTGCCTTAGATTTATGTACTTCACACTTACACAATTTTTTAGGATTGAAACAGAGATAGAAAATGCCATAAAAATTATATATACATATATATAAATGATAATAAAATCACTTATTGAAGTTGGGTAATTATGCCTCAGAAAGCATGATTATTCACGCCTGAAACGGTGGACAAAAATAAAATAATCCTCTTTAATTTTGTGGCCTTGTTTACTTAAGTCCTTAAGTCTGAGGATGTTTTTTCATTTGGTGCCCTAAAACTATCTGGTTTGGGACTCACCGACTAAAGGCTTACTACCCGGGTAAATAAGAAAGCCTAAGAAAACTAAGGGAAGGAAAAAAAGAAGAAAAATAAATATACACAAATCAATGGCATGAAAGTTTGAGTCAATATTCCAAAAATCTTCACAGTTCACAAAGTGCATATTTTTCTAAGAGTTTTATGAAGGATCAAAGAATCAATTCAATTTTAAACTCTTACATTTAATTTATAATAAGATTTTGCATTTCGACTTAGTTTAAAGAAGAATAATTTTTGGTTAACATCTGACCTTGGATCACTTATATTTTCGCAAAAATACTTTAATACTTTTCTCTATAACAAAATGCGCTTTCAAAAATACTGACATTTGATTTCTTTTGTTATAAATTTTGTGGGTGTAATCCGTTAAAAACCTTCAGGAGACAAAACTCCTCCTCTAGGAGAAACCTAGAGATTTAACGGCTTGTTGCACATGCTCAGTGCAATCGCGTCGGTGTAATAATTCCTTTAGTTTTTTTATTTTGCTCGAGACGAGCAAAAGATAAGTGTGGGGGTGTGATTAGCCTCTAAAATTGCATATTTCATACCATATCTTAACATTTATTTAATATTAAATTCTGCTAATAATACCTCTCTTGTATGTTTCTGAGTCAATGACATGAAATAAAGAAGAAGACCCAAAATTACCATTTAATTGGTGATTAAAAACCTACAAATATCTAACACAATGATAACAGATGAATAAAGGAAAGAATATGACAACTGGATGCAATAAAGATAGAATAAGGAAATAACATGAATAAAATAGTAAGAATACCTATAATTAAGAAAAGAGAGACTCCAGCTTCTCATAACACGTACGAGCTCAATGAAACCTGAACAATATAAGAAAATGTCCAGTACCCTGGACGTGTGAATCCAGGATCGTCAGAAGCGACCTAATGAGTGTGTGTAAAGAGGACTGGTCGTGCATATAAACAATGTGTACAGAATAATAACAAGATAACTGCAAATATAAGATAACTAAATAACATGATAAACAAACAACTGAATAACAATAACATGAATAAGCGTGCAGATAAAAGACAAGTAAAACAACTGTAAACGAACAATTGATGTCATAAGGTATAACCTAGCATATGTCACTAGTTTGATGTACAATCCTATCTCTATCATAGTTTATACATGTATATACAGTCGGGTGATCACGGTTAGTCACAATACATTAACAGTTTATCATTATTAATTATGTTAGCGAACACCAATTGCCACATGTAATAAACGCATCCCATACTACGCCTACCACACATGCCAATCGAGATTCTCAATTATTGAAACTGATCGGTTAGAGACATTATCTGTGTTTTAGGTGAGTCCCGTGTATACCCGGGACCACGGCTCAGACTCCTGGCGCTGAACCAGGACTGCAAGGTAGTCAGGAACATGTATAACAGGAACAGGTACATGTATAACATGTATAACAGGAACAAGAAATAGGACGGGGTGCCAGTTAGCCCACGGGAACCATGCAGTGGAACCCTCTTTCAGCTGCGCAACCTAAATCATCCTAGGTCCACACAAAATGCAGACGCTGTCTCCTCCATCAATCTCCCCAATCCCAGTGTAAGTTGTTTAATATCATGTTATTAGTTTATCAAGATTACTTAATATGCATGTTACTTGAATCACTGAGATAACTCGGTAATAGTCACGGTAACAATATCAACATGTAATCAGGATACCAGTATAAAAGGAATATATAATATCAATGAACATGATACCGGTATAACAGGAATATGTAACAAGTATAACATGATGGTGTTGTTACCGTGTAACTATTTTCCCAGCAATTAAGTAACATGGACAATAGTATCGGTAGATATCATGTATAAACAATCAAGTTTCTCACGTAAATCAAGATATTCAGGATGAGTAATAACCAAATACATGAATATTAAATCTGATAACTAATACCAATTATATCAACTTCAAGATCGAGCTGAGTCAAGTCACAGTCTAAGGGGTATCAAAACTAGACCTAAGCAAACAACGATAAAATACCAATGAAATGGCACAGATACAAGCTCCTATCAACTACGTAAATAAAGTGAATAATCATGGATGTCTCATGAAGTAGTACAAGTAATCAAACTGGTAAAATACAATAGAAAATCATATGAAATGATAAGTGTAACATGTAAATGCATACCGACAACGGTGAATAAGGAAGTGCACAAGAACGAACACTCACAACACAATTAAATAAAATTGAACAAAAAGGTGAAACACTCACAAAATAGAATTATAGAAGGAAAAGAAAACACTTACAAAATTCTTATTTACTTGAAGAAGAAAGAGAACACTCACCTGAACTCGATCACAATCCAAAGAACTGAAATTCTAGGATCCCGATAAATTTACATAAATTATTTCAATAAAAATTGTTAGATTTTTAAAAGAATATTTTAAGAAGTTTAAATCTTGATTAATTAGTTTGGGAGTTAGAAATATGATTCTTTAGGTTTTAATGAATCTAATAGATTTAATTTAAACTAATTTCTAATTTTTTTGTTGGATTTTTAATAGGCTTTAAACTATTAAAATATTTAACGGGTCTAAATTTAACATTAAGGAATAATGGCTTTTAAAATGGGTGATTTGAATTAATTTATATTGGTATTACTTTAAAATAGAAAGTAGAAGTATTATAAATTATTATTTACGTTTTTCTTATTTTTTATATTTTTAATAAATTATTTTAACATGCAAACCTTGTTTCTTTCTTTCTTCTTTTCTTTTCTTTTTTCCTCTTATATTTATTTTTATATACCCAATAGCCCAAGCCCAAACTAGGCCTAGGCTGGACCAGGCCGGACCTAGGTCTGGTCCAGATTTCCTTTTTTTCGTTTTTTTTCTTTTTTTTTGGTTTGACAGGGCCCAAGGCCATGTCTGCTAGCCGGCCTGGCCCGGGTCAGGCCAGGCCGGCCCTGTTCCAGCCGGGCCAGACCAGGCCTGGTTCTGGCCTGCTGTACTAATTCCGAGTTTTTTTCTTTTTTTCTTTTTGTTTTGGATTCTTTGTTGTAAACAAAATTTCAGAAAAATATAAATTAAAAATTATAAGTTAGTAAATCTTCATATGTATTTTAGTTGGATTTAGATTAGATTTTGATGTATAAAATTATTCATGGAGATTATAGTATAGACATGATTATTAATAAACAATTTATATCAATAAATTTTTAGAAAATAAATTACTTACTTGGATTTGATTTGTTCAAATCAAGGCTTTATAGGGTATTAAAATTATGATTATATAAAATTATTTTAGGTAAATTTCTAAGAACTATTAAATATATTATGGTGAGTTTTGCCATTTGGGTATAGATAAGTTGAATAACAGATTATTGAGATTAATAATTTATTTATTTGATTCTAATTTAATTTAATTTTAAGAAAAACTGAAATTAATTTCACAAGTTAGATCTACTTACTTGAGTTGTTCCTCCTTGCTTTCTTCTCAATCTCTCCTTACTTTCTCCTCAATCTCTGTACCTCGAAGCCCTTTTCGTTCATGATCCACTTGAGGAGAGGAGAAGGGAAAGATGAAAGTTGGAAGATTTTAGATTAGGGTTTTCTTTTGAGAAGAAGAGAAAGAAAGAGTTTGGCTCTTTATATAGGATATACGATATTTTAGAAACCTAAATTCCAATTAGATTTAGATTGCTTAATTTAGTAGTTGGGATTTGATTAGGATTAGTTGAGATTTATGAAAAGCTTTGATATGATAGGATTTGGATTGGGATTAGGTTTTGGGTTAATGGGTAAGGATCTTAATGGTAATAGGTTATAGATTACTGTGCTTTAGTTAAAAGGAATAAGTAATATGAAGAATAAGAAAAATAGATAGTGGGCTTAGTTTTTGAGCTTAAAGAAAAATAGAAAAAGATGAAAATAAAGAAGTGGGCTTGGCTCACGCGGGCTTAGCATAGAAAGGAAAAGAAAACAAAAGGAAAAGGAGAATGGGTTGAGCTTATTGGGCTTGGATGAAAATAATAATACTACTAATAGTGATTAATAATATCATAATAATAATTAACAATAATATTACAATAATGATTACAACAATAGTAGTAATAATAAAATTATTAACATTAAAAATCTTATCTAATAATACTTGGTAAAAATACTACCATTAATAATAATAA
The DNA here is from genome assembly GCA_038442645.1 of Agave tequilana. Lineage (NCBI taxonomy): Eukaryota > Viridiplantae > Streptophyta > Magnoliopsida > Asparagales > Asparagaceae > Agave > Agave tequilana. Next base: position 212,415 of record JAVJIF010002967.1, read on the forward strand.
CTAAAACAATATAATATGAATAAGAATAATAACAATATCAATATTAATAATAATAGCAACTACAATAATTATACTAGTAACATAGTAATGGGAAAAATACTAGTTAGTAATTAAAATGATAATACTTAATAATGTTAATATAATTATAAGGCCAAAATACCATTTACTATCTTAAAATAATTTGTACTGTAACTCAAGTTAATAAATAATAATAATATCACCAATAAAATAAAATAAATACTTTAGAAAAATAAAAATACAATATTTTAGACTAGGGATATTACATAATCTGTCACAATTTAATGTGTGAATTTATTCTATGATGTGTTGGGGTGCAGGAAACCTGGGAAATGAAAAGAAAGTCAATCTATGGGTCAGCGAAAGAAGGCACTCCCTTTTTTGGTTACTTAATGAAGGCGAGAGAAAATACTAAGATATATGTGAAGTCCGAGATATAGGGTGACAAAGGGTTAATATGTTTAACAAATTTGTAGTCTTGTAGACAAAGAAAATGCCTAATGTATGGATAAGTAGCACTTAATACCTATCTATAAGAATAAAGAACATATGAAGTTTTATAAACTATGATGGAATTAAGCTTATGAGACTGTACAATGAAATTTGGAGAAGCTAATTGAGCAAAGACTAAGAAGAAAGTGTCCATGTTAAATAAATTTAGCTTGCACCTGGTGGTCTGCAAGGGACTTACCTTCTGTGACAACTATGAAAAGACTCAGAGGGAAGAAAATATATTCACATACGGTTTCTCTCATCTAGAAAAGCTTAGGATTTCTTGGGATATCATGTGGTGGTGGGACTGAGGAAACAAGTTTCTTGTAGTTCTATTGATGTGATTATGGATAGGACAAAGTGCTAGCTAAAGTAAGAACAATCATGGTATAATAGACCCATTCCATATCACCATTGGTGTTCAGGTGCTTACCTCTTTACTTTAGTCATAGTAAACTTACTAGGCATAAACTTGATTTATTCTTTTGGTACATGTTATTTCTATATTTGTCGATGAGGCTAGAGAATGGATAATTCCTAAAATAGAAAGGTATATGAGTGTCATAATGTAAAAGGTTTAAAATTATCAAGACAAAGACAGAATTATGAAACACAACTTTAGCAAAATTATTAGAAGAGATGAGGTTTAGGCTTGAATTTGAGTTTTTAGGAAATATTTTCTGACAGATTGCAAATACAGAGAGAGAACAAGGAAAACAGGAAGAAAATACGTAGAGCAAGAGGCTATAAACAAGGTATATGAGTCCCCAGTTTCCCAGAAAAGAAAAAAAGAAAGAAAAAAAGCATCATCCGCCCTTATACACCTTAACTTTATCCTTTTGAAAGGCTTTACAACATAAATGTTTGACCATCCAAACCATTTCTTTAAGAAACAAGGGGAAAAGGTTTTTCTTGTTGGGGGGGGGGGGGGGGGATTACTTTTCACATGATCAGTAACTCACCGTGACAACCTGTTCTTATTCCTCTGAAAATTTCAACTAAATATTATAATCTGAAATCTCTTTCAACTAGATGCAGTAATTTAAACTCAATTCTAAATAGTTCAAGCGTTCAATTAGCTGGTATTATTTTCTTCTGACTAATTGCATTGTTGTAATCCACATTAATGGCCAAGAATACCTATGGCTGTCTGTATTTGTGTCTCAGAAATAATCATTCATCATATTGGTGACATTGATGTGTACTCATTTCATAGTATCAGAACAGGATGGATAAATTGGATAACTGGTCCTTAGTACTCTAACCATAAGATGCTCATGAACTTGAAGGGAAAATTTTGTAAAATAGTTATACAACCATCTATAGTTTATGGGTCACAATGTTGGGGAACTAATAAGATCAATGTTTAAAAAATGAGTGTTGTTGAAATGAGTCAGATTGATGAGTGGAAGTACATTGAAAAATAGGATAAGAAATGAGTGTATTCATAATAATATAGAGGTAGCTTCAGCTGAGTTGGTTTGAATATCATGATGGTAGTTGATGGAGCCACAAGGTCTAGGGTAGACCTAAACAAAAATGGATTAAGATGGTAGAAAAGGATACAATAGCTGTAACTTAATAGAGGACATGTTTCTTAAAAATTCTGAATGGAGGAAAGGATTTATCTATCCAACCCAAATAAAAGCTTTATTGTGGTTGTTGGTCTTTTACTCATGCATGCACATACATATGCTAGCCAATTCCCATCAAATCATTGTTCTTTTGTTTTTGCCTAGATCAGTAAGTCCTCCTCTTGGTAGTTCTGTGTATATCCAATCAAGATAGTTATCGGATTGTGGTGCAGGATTGTTGGAGATATTGTGGAGGGTCCTTCTCAGAATCTCCTTGAGTTCGTGGCTCATCTCATTGCAAGTACTACCCTGAGTAAGTATCCTCAGATATCTGCCATCCAAGTAAAGGTTGGGAAACCAAATGTTGCTGTTCATGGACAACTTGATTATTTAGGAGTAGAAATACTTAGATACAACAAGAGAGCTGAGAATGCCTGAGTTGTTCTATACAACAGTGTCACTATATTATCTTCTCCACCTTTGCTCAGTAGGCTAAGTTCAAATATTTTCTGATGTTCCAAAGTGGGCCTAATCTGGTTCAGTGAAGATTTATATTCTTCCATTATTCTTTTTTGTGATGATAATCATGCGATTTTGTCAGCTTTCTGATTTGCATTGATATAGAAGTAAAGCCAATTCAATATTTATGGACCTTATGAGAGTCACTGCTAGGTGAATATATATTTACAAGATGATCACTACTGCCCATGGATACGATACTCCACTATGTGGAGTTTTTGTATTAATTACTGAATTTGTAGAATCTGATATCAACTTCTTATGTTTGACTTTATTATGCCAAGTTAGTTCATTGTGGATCATGCTTGTTGGCATATTCTTAACACATTCTCAGCTTGTTAAATTGAACATTCTCTGCCAAGTACCAATATTGCTTGGCCCAAACTTTTAGTTTTGTACTAATAGTCAACCATATGACAGTATAACTTTAAAGAACTGTAGAGGCGCATGCTGACTGGTGTAGAGAGTTCAGAGTTTTGGCCTTAACAGATGGGATAAATTTCATCTCGAGGAGTATGTATTTCTTACTATTAAAGACCCTGCCCGGCAGGTCGAGCGCCCTTTTCACGGGCCATAATCTGAGCTTTTGCATAGCGGTATATCTTTAATCCGTTTTTCTTTAACTGCGTGCCCGGTTGGAAGTGAACATCCTTTGATACCATATTAAAGTCCCTGCCACTGCATCAAAACGCCGAAGTTGCGGTGACGGTTCAAAATTAATATTTTTATATTCTAACACTTAGAAATATCCTACTTTTTATACTCCTGCATAATATAGGGTTTTAGATACCACTTCTCCCAAAACTCAAGCAGAGAGTTGTGGACCAGTAGTAATTTTCTTGTAGAGACAGAATAAATAGCACCAAACCAACAATAATTTGTTTGGAAAGACAGAATAAATAGCGCCAAACTAAGAATATAAATATATCTAAAATTGCTAATGAATGAGGTTTATATCCAATATACCTTGAAACCTAGTGCTCTAATATGTGTCAGATAATCATTTCTCCTAAAATCTTAAGCTGATGGGTGTGGCCTTGTTGGCCAATAATGTATATATCAAGCAATGCTAACAACAGACATTTGACAAATGTGACCTTTAAAATTGTGTTTCACAAGGTACTTGGAAATGCAAAACATAAAATTCAAATCTTGGCATATGATAAGAATCAAAGAGAAGACATCTGATAATCTTAGAGCAGATGATAAATTCCAGTCCTAGTGATGGTTGATATTTTGGGATTGCCGATGATAAAATCAATGTCCTCAATTATAATCTTATACAAATATGGTCTGATGAAGAATTCATCTAGAGATATGCCTAAAGTGCATTGCAACTAGAACTGTAAATGGATGGGCTTGACATCTCTATCAACCTGAAATTCTTCGACTTTGGCTTATTCTTACAGAATTTCAAAATAATTGGTGCGGACTTTATAGTATATAGCTATGATCTGAAGACACGGACACAAGTGTCTTACTCCAACGCAGACATGGGGTTGGACACACAATTGTTTAAATCCAGACACGAGGACACTGCTAAATATGCAAATTTCTTATAAAAGTATACATATTTGACTAAAAATTATATGTATTACACTAAAGAACTTAATTTTCATAAAATGATCTACAAAATAATTAACTTTTGTCAAAGAACATAATATACTTCATCTTATGCGTACTTTTTTCAAAGTAAATAATAGTTTATTCATTTGTAAGTGTCGGGCATAGATGGATACATATGTGTGTCTGCGTGTGTCGGACACGCTAATTTTTGGGTGGGAGAAGTATCCTACATATCATAGGTTAGATACCATGTTTTAGGTCGACAAAGTTCAATAACAGGCTTCTTCTCTTTAACCCTTATGTTTTCTAATCATGTCTTTATTATGCTTAAGATATCATGCAAAGACATCATATACTGGATGTGATGCAGAGGTGAGTTAATTGATGTACTATAGACAACTTCAAGTTGCATGGTCATCCAGATAAAATACAAAAAAAAATTTAAGGTTCAAGATAAGCTGATTTTTGTATATATGTTTTATTTGAATAACTATCATCACAATAAAACATGGTAGAGCAAGAAAGAAAGAGGATCTAAGAAAGAAAACATGAAATTTATTGTGGAACCAAACTCCATAATTTGCAAAACGAGCTCTACCTTTATCTCACTAAGATTCGTACTACCACTCTTAGGTCTTGAGTTCAGATGTGGGAGGATTGAGAGGTAGAAAGGTCTGCCATCCTGTTCTCTTGGTTGATATACCTCATGGAAGGAAGGTCCAGTTAGCATCCCTGGGTGCCTCCATTCCACATTCCACATTCCTTTCAATGCTACGGAAAGAACCATTGCCTATGGACATCCATCCATGCAATTGATCGAGTACACCCTGGCCTCTTTCAAACATCACATATTAGTAAATTCGACCATGCATCTAGCATGATCCATCCTATGAGAATTGGGGAAAGTTTTCCGCCTAATGTCTGCTCAGATATGGCTGCTAGCAGGACAATGGTACCCGTCACGAGTAGGCCTGCTTAAGAACAAGATGCATGATGGTAGGCCACTATTAGAGTAGAATAAATATATTTGCAATACTCTAATATATTATGAGATAGACTTGGGTCTTTTGAGAAGGATTTGGAGATGAATCATTCCCATTCAAGTTCAATGTTAGGCTATTCAAATTGAAGATCTACTCCATTGGAGTTGATCTACAGTGTTAAGAATGCTTAAAATAAAATTCAAGTGTTTTGAATAATTTTTACTTATACATCAAGTAGGCACATAATGAACAACCTAAACAGTGAGTTGGTTAGTTTAATGGTGTAGAATATTTAAAATCTAACAAAAATTATTGTGTGATTAAATGATCATATCGAGAATTTATTTGTCTTAAGTCATATATCTAAGTAACATGCTACTTTTGACCCTTCATTTGTACCTACTTGATGCACGGACAAAAAAAATACAAAACACTTAACTTTTAGTTTTTAGTTACTTTAAATAATGTAGATCACTTTAACGAAGTAGGTCTTGTATTTGAATATCGTAGTATTGAATTTGAGCGAGAAAGATTCTCAAATCCTTCTGGAAGTAGCCAAGTCTACCTCAGTATATTAGAGTAGAATAAATATATTTGTTCTATTTAATCGCCACTATACTGGGAGTTCCTTTTGTTTCCCCAGGGTGCCTGGTTGTCAGAAGAAACCATGGTGCTTGTATGAGGGGTTTTGTGTTTTCTTGACAGAATTTGACTGATGAGACTTCCATATTAGGAAAGTTTTAAGTTGGGCTTCAATTTTAGGTTATTTTTGTAGCCTTAAATTATGAAAGGGAAGTTTATTAGTTTCTTTTAATTTCTTTTTTCCCCCTTGAGAGTCAAGTTATGTAACCTATTTAAAGGCTTAGTTAAGGTTTTCTCAGGGAGAAAGGTTTGGTTATAAAAAATAAGATGTGACTTCTTATTGTTTTAGAGGTGTGATGGCTTCATGTTATCTAGGGTTTAGTGTTTTTGTTCTCAGAATTTCTCCTTGTTCTACTCGATCCAATATCCCTTTACTATTGCTTCTCTTCTTCAATTTTCCTTTGTTATTCTTCTTATATGTGGGCTAATCCCTCCTCTTTAGATTTGTCTGGCAAGACTTCAGCCTTTTCATTCGCCTTGTCAACCTCCCTATCAAGACTCGTCTCCCCTAACCCATAAGGTGTTGGAGCTAACAAAAACATTCTAAATTTTCCAATGGTTTGCGATTTGTGGAAGGAGGAAAAAGTTGAGGCATTAAAGGGAAATTCTGGCTTCATAGAATTATTTTGCTATGTACTTTAAGGTATTGACCTTGCCTTCTTCCTATACTTTGTTATAAGTGGCAGATTGTTCTCACTTGTTCGCCTTCACAAGTTCTCCTGGTGACTGGGTGGCAAACTTTCTCCATGGACCTTTTGTCATGATCAAAGAAAACATACGCTCCCTTTAGATGAGCCTTCGATCACCAAAATGTACCTCATTCATCATTGCTTGCATGGTTTCCTCCTTTGCTACCATTTCCTTCTTGGACTTGTCTAGCATATCAAAAATTTCTTTTGTACAGTTTCAGGTACTCGGGAGCATGACAGAAGTGCCCCTCCTTATCCTACCAAGTAATGTTATAGCTGTCTTATTTGTACATTAGATGCTTGTTTACAATATATTGACCTCACTTGTTTTGCATCTCATGTTAGCTCTTGTCTTGTTCCCATTATGGATCTTTGCCACCCTTGGGTCTAAGTAAGCTTACCAGAAGCTTAAAAAGATGTGATGTAATTCAAAGAAAGAAGGGGTGGAGGGGTGATTATTAAATATTTGTTTAACTTAGATCTAAGGATCTTTACTTAAGATAATTCCAGTTAGCTAATTGGGCTCTGTATTGCCTCGATTATGAGATGCCAAGAGTCTAAAATTACTATTGTGGTCTTAATTGAATCAGCACTAATTGATTCAGTTTTAGAATCTCAAAGGTTTGTCTTGATTTATCATCTATAAGTATATATAAAAGTTAGTGAAAAATCACAGTGAAAGAATTGAAAGTTGTGTTTTACGGAGACAGTTTCATGTTTCTTTTCTTCATCCTTCTCTTCTCTCTCTCTCCCAGTTCTGCACTATTCCGAGTCTGGACAGTATTGTAGGGGTGTAAGAGTGTAGGTGGGTTTTGGAGCATTTCTAAATCCGAACCCGAAAAATTGGGCAGGTTTTTTTTAGAGGGATCGGGTTTTTAGGCGGGTTCAGATTTTGGGCTGGGTTCAATGGGTTGGACGGGGTGATGCGACAAAACTAATGGTTTTAACCACATTTTTTGAAGAAAAGTTTATATATCTAAAGTTGAGATTTAAGTTTTGTTACTTAAAATTACTCATTGAAGTATATTAAAGTCATGGGATGAAGATATATGTATTTAGGTCAGTAATTAGTGACAAGTGTCAATATATTAACAATAACTAGTAATTAGACATCTACATTTATTGCGGGTTTCAAGCGGGTTAGGGTGCAGGTGCGGGTTTCGATGGGTTCAGTCGTGCGGGTTATGGGGGAAAAAAAAAAAACCGCCCATTGGGTTTCAGGCAGGTTTCAAGGCTTTAGAACCCCTTTTTCCTGTTCGGGTGCGTGTAGAACCCGACCCGAGAACACCCCTACTGGACAACAAGGAAATCCCTCTAAATCTATACATATTTCTACTAGATTATTCCCAAATTAGTACTGCAATCCCCTTGGTTACATTGACATGACACAAACGATAAGGGATAAGTAAACAGTGAATACAACTTCAGAAATTTTCATTAATTGAAAACAATGGATGCACTAACACTAACATATGTACTTTAAACATACATTAAACAATGATGACAATCACTTTTGTAAAACTATATAATATATATTATACATGTTTATTGTTTCCAATTTTCAGTGGTAATTTTCAACTCTATTTATTCAAACCTCTTAAGCATGGTTTAAAATCTCGATATTATTGTCAATGATTTTTAGCATCAACGTCGTCAATATCGGTTGTATCGATATTTTAAGGTTAATATCGTATCAAGATATCTCCAAACCCAACACCGTATTGCTGAAATATATCAGAATTGGCCAATATTTGGAAATTATGCTCTTAAGCTTCAGAGTCAATTTATAGGATAACATATACTAGTTACTAATGTTCTAAGCAAGCATCATTGCAATTTGTAGTTTCTATAGAATTATTAAGCTTCTTCCTTCTAACTACTATCCAATGCACATGATAAACAAGTTACTAACGCATGGTCAACTGATCATTATATATTAAATTACCGATGATACTAAGTTACTTTTGGAGAACACTAGTTACTAACTAGGGATTGGTAAGTAATCAATCACTACTAATCTGTAGACGATGTTTATTTGGGGCCAAGTCAAGAACTCTCGTTTAGCTAGTTATGGCCGATCTTTCTAGTACCTTCATTGAATGTAACTCCCCGTCTTGGTTTGTGAGCCTAAAAGAAAAAGAATTGAAAGAGAGAAAAATTTAGTGAACATTCTATGGGAAAGTGAGATTGATGAGGACATTTGAGCACGTGCACGTTACAGACATGTCTTTCAGCACAGCCGACACACCTACTTGTTGAGCTCGAGGATATGGTTCTGAAGCCCTGATATGTAGTACTTATAGTTGTATTTCAGTGTGTATTTATAGTGTACTTCATTATGTATTTCAGTGTGTATTTGAGATGTATCTTATTATGTAGTTATGTGAAGAGATTAAGGCAGTTTTCTAAACTGAATTTGTAGTTGGTTCAGTTAGAAAACTGAATTGCATGTGGAATGGGTTCAGTTAGAACTGAACTGTAGTTTTAAAAGCCTCTCTTACATTGATATAAAGGGATGCAATGAAGGAAATTGAACTTTTTGACTTTCTCTCTATGCCTGACCCTCCTTTATCTCCTCTCTTCTCTTCATGGATGAAACAAATGGAACTTCTACCTTTCTTTCATTGAGTTCTTCTTCCCCTCTCACTAATCCTTTGTGAAATAGTGGTGATGAATGAAATATAAAAAAAATCCTTTGCCTGATTCTCTCTTCTATCTCCTCGGCCTCTTTCATCTTCTGGTTTTTTTTCAATAGCGGTAGCAGTGAGGCTGCAACAGCAACAGCAGTAGCAGCAGCCAGCGGCAGCAGGATCAGCGGCAGCAGCGCAGCAACAGTAACAGCAGCAGGAGCAGCGGCAGCAGTAACAGCAGCTGTAGCGGCAGCGCAGTGGCAGCAGTGTAGCGGCAGCAGTGCAGCAGCAGAAGCAGTGGCAGTAGAAGTGCAGCAGTAGGAGCAACATCAGTGCAGCAATAGAAGCAGCAGAAGTACCATCAGAGCAGCAGAAGTACCAGCAGAACAGCAACAGAAGCAGCAGCAGTACCAGTAAAAGAACAACAGCGGAAGTAGCGCAGCAACAGCAGCAGTACAACAACCGCAGCAGGACAACAACACAACAACTGCAGCAGGACGACCCAGCATCCCTCTCCTTGACGCAAGACAGCCCACTATCCCTCTCCTCTGTGTAGAAGAGTCAGCAGTCACTCTCCAACGCAAGAATCGTTCTATTTAGGGAAGGCTTCACAGGCGATAAAGGTACAAGAAGGAATATGAGGTTGTTTACCCGTGAGTTTTATTTTAAAGACATCTTATTATTTGTTGGGTTATGCATCAATTTTTATCTCTAAAATATTATCATCATTTCTTGTTGTACACTATGTGGTGAGATGTGTGATTTTGCAAATCTGGTTGTTGCTTATTATTGATATTGAGATTAGAACTTATCATGCATGATATAGCTATTGTAATTAAATCTTACTGAGATTAGAAATGTTCAAAGCTAGCATGCAATACTTTGTAAAATCTATTTGTTTGACATTGTTAGTTTTGAATTACTTTTCTGCCGAAGATCGTTTTATTTGGTGAAACGTGATGAGTTCGATTACATCACTGGTTTCCTACATGACACACACCCACCCGTTTCACATCAGTTTGGTATCAGAGCACCAGGTTTAGACAGGAACACCATGCATTAGGTTAAAATTTTTTTCTTTAGGCATTTTCTAAAAAAAAATTTGTTGCTTTCTTTTACTTTCTTTTGCATAAAAAAATATATAAAAAGAATAAAAAAATGACTAGTGAATCCCAAACTGCTAATATGGACACCAACTCCAAAATCCTCCAAAGGTTAAATGAAATTTTGAGTTGCATAACTAGGTTGGATCAGGTAATGAAGTCCACCTCTTATCATCCTGCAATTCAGGGTAACAAGTGTCGGGGTTATGAGTTCGTTGTGGTCAACTGTCCAAGATCAGTCATAGTAACTAAAGTTAAGGAACCATCTGTTACAAATTCAGAGTCACTTCCTCCTTTGTTGCCGACCCCTACTGTCGTCTGTTCTGGTCGTCAACCCCTTCCTTCTTTACTGTCAATCCTAATAATGTTTGCTCTGGTCAACCTCTTCCTCCTCTAATGTCGACACCGAGCCCAGTCAAAGTTGTCATTGATAAATTGTCTATAACAGAATCAGAATCTGACTTTGAAGAATTCGTTTATCAAGTGGAAGAACCACAAGACTTCAACTCTGACAAAGAAAACATGGGTGGTAATATTGAGGAATCCAGTACTTCGAGTCCTCTCGAGGTGATCTCAGTGACTACAAAGTTTATTCATGTCTTTCCTAAAGACAATACTTCGATCCCTCGCGAAGTCACCTCAGTCACTACGGAGTTTACTGACGTCTTTCCTGAAAATAGTACTCCGTCTCTCCTCGAAGTCACCCCTGTGACTACGGAGTTTGATGATGTCTTGTCTGAAGACCTCCTGCACAAGCTACCACCGACACGTGATATCCAACATGTTGACTTACTACCAGAGGCTAGCCTTCTCGACTTGCCACACCCTAGGTTGAATCCTACCGAGAAAACTGAATTTGAAAAGCAGGTTGATGAGTTGTCACTAGAGGGTAAACCACAATTCCTTATCCCAATAAACACCCATGTCTATGAGGACAAGTTTTAAAATTATATAGTGATAAAGGATGTAGGACAGATCAAGGATTTTACCATCTATGGTCAATCTATATTCAAAAATTTGAAGGGTATCATTATAGAAGAAACTAATGTTTTACATATCATAACCTTTTCTGTCATTACAGTTAAACTTAAGTGTGCTTTCCTTCAGACTTTATCTGTTAGGATCTCACTTGACGTCGTTAAAATAACAGGTAAATTGTCACACACAGTTGGGATGATTCGCTTGATAATTCCTTTTGATCGAGGTCGTGTATATTGATGATCATTGAACCAAGTGCCTAAAACTTTAATATCTAATAGAGAGTCAAAGTTCACTATCTTTTGGGAACTCTTTAGCAATGATAGGCACTAAGTTAAGTTCTCTATTGCACTCATTATAAAGTTTTTGAGCCTGCATTTTAGGTCTACACATCTGAGTCTGCATCATATTTTGTCACACACATGCAAGGTCCACACATGAGAAATCAGTAATACATTTGAACAAGCAACACTAACTATAAGTTATGATCTGACATCAGGAAAGAAATTTAAAACTTTTAGTGTTGACAATTTTGTGATGGTTCGGATTCGTCCGAAATGGTTTATCTAGGAAACTATTAAAGATTTACATGCCCGTAGTGCTGGACTTTTCAAAATCTTAAAAGAATTTAAATTACAATATTTATGTTATAGATTTGGTATCAGTTCTATTTTCAATATTGCAGACTAAGTGGTTTACAACATCTTGATTATCCATAAACAATTCACTAGTTAATGAGGCTTATCCTGAGCCAATTTTGAGAGTCCTTCACTTTTTCACTCTCAGATATTCATCCTATACAGCAGAAAAAAATTGATAACATTTTAGATGATGAATTTACGATGCAGCTTGACTAGTAATCTGAGGTGTAAGAAATAAACTTACAGCCGAAAGAGAGCAGCTCTGCAGTTGATTCGACGGAGTCGAGTTCTCTCCCATCTGGGGAGAATTGATGAGGACATCTGAGCACGTGCACGTTATAGACATGTCTTTCAGCACAGCCGACGCACCTACTTGTTGAGCTCGAGCTGATATGTAGTACTTATAGTTGTATTTCAGTGTGTATTTATAGTGTACTTCATTATGTATTTCAGTGTGTATTTGAGATGTATCTTATTATGTAGTTATGTGAAGAGATTAAGGCAGTTTTCTAAACTGAATTTGTAGTTGGTTCAGTTAGAAAACTGAATTGCATGTGGAATAGGTTCAGTTAGAACTGAACTGTAGTTTTAAAAGCCTCTCTTTCATTGATGTAAAGGGATGCAATGAAGGAAATTGAACTCTCTGGCTTTCTCTCTATGCCTGACCCTCCTTTGTCTCCTCTCTTCTCTTCCTGGATGAAACAAATAGAACTTCTACCTGTCTTTCATTGAGTTGTTCTTCCCCTCTCACTAATCCTTTGTGAAATAGTGGTGATGAATGAAATATAAAAAAAATCCTTTGCCTGATTCTCTCTTCTATCTCCTCGGCCTCTTTCATCTTCTGGTTTTTTTTTCAATAGCGGCAGCAGTGAGGCTGCAACAGCAACAGCAGTAGCAGCAGCCAGCGGCAGCAGGATCAGCGGCAGCAACGCAGCAACAGTAACATCAGCAGGAGCAGCGACATCAGTAACAGCAGCGTAGCAGCAACAGTGTAGCGGCAGCAGTGCAGCAGCAGAAGCAGCGACAGTAGAAGTGCAGCAGTAGGAGCAACATCAGTGTAGCAACAGAAGCAGCAGAAGTACCATCAGAGCAGCAGAAGTACCAGCAGAACAGTAACAGAAGCAGTAGCAGTACCAGTAGAAGAACAACAGCGGAAGTAGCACAGCAACAACAGCGGCAGTACAACAACCGCAGTAGGACAACAACGCAACAACTGCAGCAGGACGACCCAGCATCCCTTTCCTTAACGCAAGACAGCCCACTATCCCTCTCCTCTGTGTAGAAGAGTCAGCAGTCACTCTCCAACGTAAGAATCGTTCTATTTAGGGAAGGCTTCACAGGCGATAAAGGTACAAGAAGGAATATGAGGTTGTTTACCCGTGAATTTTATTTTAAAGACATCTAATTATTTGTTGGGTTATGCATCAAATTTTATCTCTAAAATATTATCATCATTTTCTGTTGTCCACTATGTGGTGAGATGTGTGATTTTGCAAATCTGGTTGTTTATTATTGATATTAAGATTAGAACTTATCATGCATGATATAGTTATTGTAATTAGATCTTATTGAGATTAGAAATGTTCAAAGATAGCATGCAATACTTTGTAAAATCTATTTGTTTGACATTGTTAGTTTTGAGTTACTTTCCTGCCGAAGATCGTTTTATTTGGTGAAACGTGGTGAGTTCGATGACATCACTGGTTTCCTACATGACACACACCCACCCGTTTCACATCAGAGATACTGCAAATTTATTCACAGAAAACAGACATCTAAATCTAAAAAAAAATTGAAGAAAATGAAACCGACATAGCGAAAGGCAGGAAGTATCCATGTGCGAGGAAAGGATAGGATGTATCTGTCTCCGACTTATCCACCCAGATAAATTGCCTGAGGCTCCAGATAACGTAAACTTTCCACCTTGTCTTTTGATTTTAATGATCTTACACTCAGTCATAAGATCTTAGAAGGGGCTAACTTGGGGATTACTACTATGGATGTTTGCATTGATACCTCAGATAATCTCTATCTTTTCCACGACAAGTTAATTATTTGGAAGCTATTTTTAATGGAAATTGGTTCAGAAGAGCTTCAGCAACATCTTTCTCATTGTGAAAAGTTTGCGTCGAGCTTATAGGGCCACTGTATCTGGCATCTTTTAGGTATGCTGAAGATCTATGTTGTGGACATAGTTATCTCACCACGAATCATTCATACTTTAACATCATCATTGGTGTAATTTGTAGCTTAAAGCTAATGGGTGAGCTTTTATGTTTTTTTTTTTAACTATCTTCTGCAGATATATTAGCAAGTGGATTTAGTTGAGAGCTTCTCTCATATTGGGGGATATATATATATTTGCTTCTTGTACATAGCTGCTAGTTAAGCACAAATCTACAAAGTACGGCCTGACATAAAATAGCTCATATAAGGTTTTGATCATGGAAGTTAGAAAGTATCACATTCCAATCAAAGTTCTCACCAAAATTGAAACTTTCACTTGTTACGCTCTAATTTTAGGATGGGATCACTCTGTTCATGCAAATTTGTTCTCCCTGCTTGATAACTGCCTTTGATGCTAAGGGTGTGTTTGAAGTTACTTGTGCTTATAGATAAGTCCTATTCAGAAGTGTGTTTTAGAAAAGGACTTTTAGAAGACTTGTGATGTTTTGTAAGTTTAAAATTTTAAGTTCATATCAATAAACATCAATATATGAGATAATATGTTAGGAATAGTTTGGATAAGAACTAATGTAGGAGAGAGAAAGTTCACATAAGATTTGTGAAAAATACAAAGAAAAAAAAAAAAAAATCAATAGAGGCTACTCTGCATGATAGATCATGGCAGAGAAAAACTAGGAGAGAAAATAGGAGATCATTGTGGAATGACTGCTGATTGTACGCTTGAGAGAAGATATTTTTTTTATTTCTCCAAATCCGAGGATTTTGGCTTATGCTTTTTCAGAAAGTCCTTTTCTGAATGCATTACCAAACATCTAATTCTTTTTTAAAGCACTTATTTTCTTTAAAAGTGGTAAAACTTTGCTTTTGAGTTGTCGATTGCAAAACAAAATTTTCTTTGATTCCAAGTATTTCAATTGTGTCGATTAATGAAGACAATTTCCTTCCCATTAGAGTGAGTTCATGATAGGAAGGTTGTTTCTGATCCATTACTTTGGCTAAATAAGCTCATTGGTTATGTTATGGGGCACAATGTACACTTCACTGCCAAGTTGGGGATGCTGTCTCAGTGAACTCCACAAATGCATAAGCTTTATTGCATGTTGTGGACAATAAGTTTTTAAAAAATGGGGTTAAACCTGCTCAATGTGCAAATGGATAAGCGATCCATTTGCAAATTATGTTGGACTAATATCTGGGGGTGGAACTTGAAAATGATTTTTCGAAACTGAAATCTGAATGCATATCAAACATACCTAGTCTTGGAACTGCATCATCTTGAATATGGTAACAAATTGTGCCTTTCCTGATTGATATTTCTTACTTCTTTGATGGATTTATGTGCCACCACACAATGTTCCCTAGGGTTTATGATATGATTTTCTAATTTTCTTGTAATAGTTTGGTACTACTAGAGGATTCATTCTAATTTTCTTGGTTTTGGAATACGCTTTACCAACCCTTTGACTTCGTATGTTCTTGTTCTTCTCCATCTCCCTTCACTCTTAATATCATGTTTTGCCGTGCGATAACAACTTCTTTTCATCCAAGCAATTGTAATGGATGAGCAATGTTGCATCCAGGTATTCAACTCCTCATCCACCCAATCACCAACCAGAAACTTTTATACTGGCCTATTCCAGCAATTTAATGCTGGTATATGGTATTTTCCATTGATTCATGTATTATTGGGAGCAGAGAATTCATTCAGGTCTAGAAAGAACTTTGTGGTATTTTCTTCTGCTGCGGATATATTCCATGAAACTTGCCGCAGAAAAAAAGGTATGTTTTTTTTTCTTCATTTATTCTGTATTTCGGATTGAAAATTCTTCTGACTGGTGCCAAGCATGCAGATTGGAGGTGATTATTTCATTCCTAAATACTTTTAATTCATAATTCAGCATATTATTCCTGCTTCATTACCAACTTTACCAGGTTAGAAGATATATAGTCAAGAGTAACTTCTCTTCCCCTGTTCGATCGTATATTCATGGACTAGCCACTTGAATCCATAGCGGTGATTATGATGTATTCAACAGACATGGAGCTAGCGTAACTGAATAATTTCGTTCCACTCCTGATCATTCTAAAGGTATGTATGTATATTTTCCAAAGAAAGCACCAGCTACAGCTGCTAATCCGGTTACTTGCAAGTTTCTATTTGCCCAAGATTTTAGATTGAGAAATTATGCTTCTTGTCTGTCAGAGTCGTGAGGTGTTAGTGAGTCGGGTTTGGTGGTGTCTGAGATGTGTTGAACGGGATTCAATGGAAACGGGGTGATAAAATGTAAAATGCCAGTTAAATGGACTTCATGTGAGAGGTTCTCATTTGTCGGATGTATCGTGGCTGTGCCAAACACGCGAGGCAGGGATGCGAAACTTTGCGGGAGCAGGTTAGCTCCTTCGCCCGAAGAACTAGGATAGTCTTTTGTATGCTGTGGGCTGTCCATTACGGCTGATGGATGACTCGTTTTTTTTTTTTTTTTTTTTTTTTTTGGGGGGGGGGGGGGTCCCACAAAATGTGTTTTTATTTTTCTCTTCCCCTATCGGGGCCGTTCATCAGTTGTGATGGACGACTGTCACCACGCGGAGGACCGGGTGGTCCTTCGTCTGGTCCTTCGCTCGAAGCAGCTAACCCGCTCCCAAACCTTGCAGGGTGCTAACTTTGTTTCCTTTTTCTCGCTTGTTGTGGCTGCCACTGGAGGTTTTCCAGGTCTTTTAGAGCACCTGTCTTATCCTCTCACACATCGTATTCTCTGTCGCCATTTACTGGTTGATCTTGGGTGAATGATCTGGAGCCCCTCTGTTGACAAATTCATGTTCGAGCTATAAGCATTCTAGTACTAGTACTGTATTTGTTGGAGTTGTGTCTCGTATCCGATGTGTTGTTTTTGGTCGTGGGCGGTTGAATAAAACAAATGAGCCTGTTTTGGGAAAGAATTTTAAGGTCCTAATATTAGGCCATATTAAAAGTTGTAATTTAACGGTCTTTTCTTTTGAGGTAGGCCTTGTTCTTAGGTGAAGTTTCATTTTCATTGTATCAAAACTTTTAGAAAGGGTGTGGGTGCTAATTTTGTTTGCTTGATGTGCTTTATTTAATTTTTAACTAATATAAATTGGGGGACATGTAGTCATGTACTATTCGATTGTTGAAACAGGCTGTAGTGTGAATTTTTAGCTTTAGATTTCATCATGATTGCCAAGTTATAGTCCGATGTTAAAACTTGGGCCTCAAATAAATCTTGCCATTGAATCTTCTGTGGTTTTTTCTACAACCCCACAGAGCAGCTAAAGGATTTTGATGTGCAACAAGAAACATGGAGTTATTTTGTTTCTGTCCACATAATTATAATACATTTATGAAACTAACAGTTTGATAATTATTATTTAATAGCATCTCGCTGATGTACAATTAATACCCCCATCGAGCACAAAACGTAGGACTTCAAACATGGAAACAGCTGATGCTTCTTTGCTAGTTGGATCCAACTAGGAAAGTATAATTTAATTTTAATTCTAAAAGTTGAATCTCATTTTTAAAATTGATTTTATAGCCGATTCTTGAATCTTGATTGATTTGTTTATCGTTTAAGACAAAATTAATTCTTTTTGTAAGGATACAATATGAGGACAGTTTAGAACTAAATAGAACCAATGATTTTGGATTTTATTCTCCTTTTGCTTTGTTCTTGAAATATAGGTCGTAACCTGGTGCAATCGATATTTGAACTTCAGACTTTTTTTTTTATTGCAAAGAAGTTTTATCACTGTACTACAGCAACACTTGCAATGATTTTGAATTGAAATGAGCGTTTCTTCATCTGGTCGTGCGTCCACCGCATGGTCAACCAATCTGAGAGTGGAGTTGTTTACCGCGTCGGCCCTTCGCCCCTCTCCCTTTACCTCGTAATTGATCTCTTCAAACGGAATCAAACACAATCCTTTCACCATAACCAAACATTGAAAGCTAACGCAGACGAGGCGACCACAACGATTGCAATGAGATGCCCAGTTCCCTAAAATGATCAATAACATTTGTTAAATATAGATATTGTATAACTAGTCTTATTTGTATTCCTATTTATATCGGGACTTTAATCGTGTAATTGTGTTTATATATGGGTGTATTGTACGCCTAATTAAATAATGATATCAGTCTCTCTCTCTAGCTCTCTGTTTTCTATTCTTTCTTTCTTTCTTTCTTTTTGATGTTTTTCTTCCCAAAACTTTTGGCTCTTTACATCAAACTTGTCAAGTCAGCTTGCATCAATACAACGATTCATCCAGATCCAGATCTACTGCTTGCCTGTATGTCGCTCGTCCTTCGTCGTGTGCTCTCAAATCCTTCGGCGCACTCGTCGATTCGCGATCCTTCGCCTATCTTGTTAAAGTCTCAGATTTCCCTCTCAAATCTGTCGTCAACCTGATCTGCCCGCACTCAATGTAAGGTTATAGACTGTGAACATAAAGGATTATATAATTAAGGCCTTGTTTGTCAACGAGGCGTAGCAACAGTTGGGCTCTAACTCTTGCTGTCTCTTTCAAACACTCAAATTTTGGAAAAATTAATGAGTAATTATAATGTGTCTTATCAAAAGTAAACTTGGGATTTTTGAAAAAAAAAAAAACACTTTTGCCTCTTATTTTTCGAGGGCAAGTGCTTAACCCTTGCACCAATTTCAAATTGGTGTAAGAGTTAATAACTTTAACTTTCAATTCTTTCCAACTCTTCTCTTTTAAAACCCCAAACTCTACTCTCTCAATTCTTCGGACCAAAGAAGGCGTAAGGTATTCTAGATCCTTGGGAGCGGATATTTCCCCCCAAAAAGTGATGATGACACCCCACAAATTATTACAAGTGTGCTATTATTTTTTTTGACATTTTCACTCTTGGGCCTGTTTGGTTAAGGGTGGAAGTGAGGAAGTAAGGAAGTGAGGAAGTGATAATAGTTCCCTTTGGAACTTGAGAATTGGTTAGTAAGTTTTCCGGTGTTTGGATGTTGTTGGGAAGTGTAGTTTGGAAAATGTTATGTCTTTTCCGGTGTTTGGATGATAATGTGGAAGTGGAAGTGGAAAAGTTGACCACAAAGTTGACCGTAAAATAATATTAAAATAAAAATTAATTAAGAAAAATAAAAAATGGACTGTAACGCCCCGATCCCGCAAGTACGGGGACGTTATGGCGACGTACATACGCGAGGTGTAAACACGCTCACGCGCACGTTAAGCCTCAATACAGTACATAACCTCCAGAAATACCTGGGGTCCAGCATGAGATAAGTACAAGAATACCTGCAGAAAGAGGTCAGTAAACATAACAGATATGAATAATAGGGACGAATAAGATGACATGAATAAATGACCAAGGTACCTATGAATAGTCCCAATGCGGAAGCTCCTATGGGACTCCAAGGCACTCTCGGTAAGCGGATCTCCAATCTGGGCACGCAAACCCAGGGTCGTCAGAAAGCGACCTAGTGAGTGGTAAAATGAAGGAGGCAGTAATACATACATAGTAATACAAGCACGATACTAATATATAATACATGATGTGGTACAAGTGATAGTATATCATAAGCATATAGGAAGCAGTAGAAAGATATATTCATGTCATCTTTTGGTACCATCACTACCTAGCCGGTGGTCATGACTCTAATTATATCTAGTTCATATAATAAATAATGTTATCTAGCGGTAACATAATAGCAGTGAACATGGTAGTGATGTCAATGACCATGCAGGTGAGCATATGCAATATGAACATGCTACTGTGTTGTGCATGGACAGTAAATGATGTCTGCTATACAGAAAATAGAATGTATGCAATGCAGAACATGCGTAGTATGCCACTATATACAGTGTAACATGTATCAGGTAAGGTAACAAGTATACAAGTAACATGAGATCGGATAAAGTATCATGAACAGTAACAAGTACAGCTAAACATGTATCAAGCAAGTTATGTCAAAGTCATGTGAAGCAATAGTATACATGTCTCAGGTATGTCATGCGATTTATACAATAGTAGCAATCAGTACCGCCTGCTATTTTAATTACTCTCTTCCAGTGTCCCATACCACTGGTAGTTCATACTGGAGCCCGCACTCCAGTCGAACCCATCCGGACATGGCCTACGGGTACCATTATCCAAACGAGAGAGTAACCAAATAATAAGTGTTCCCGACGTCACTATTGTGTATACTGTTTTATTATGTTATTTGGAAACCCATGGTCGAAGAAGTCTTATCGGGTGGATGTATCCCGTGCATACCCGGGATCACGGCCTTAAACAATCCCCTGGCTGCTAAGACCAGGGCCCTCCGCTAAGAGGGGAGCATGAATCAAGTAACAATAGCTCATGGAGCAATACAATCGGTAGGTAGCACTACCATCCCCTGCAGTGGGAAAACAATATGGATCCAGTACATCACCCGATATGATCTAATCAACCATCAAGTCTCCCCCATACCCAAGTTATCTTTATGATCTGATATGTCAAGTATACAATATAACAAGAACAAGTACATGATATGGATAACATGATAACAGGACCTGAGCTCTGTTGATAGCATAGAACAATATCACTGGAATCAGGAACAATATAACATGATCAAGATAACATGAACAATATACCGGGAAACGGGAACAATAGATGTGGGATCCCCACATATCGCATATCAACAGCTCTCATGTCCAGTATCGGGAACATCCATATCAATAACGGGAACATGTATCCAGTAACGGGATTAACAATATCAGTAACGGAAACAAGCATATAACATGTATCCGATAACATGAAACAATAATACAGGTAATAGGCATGGAAATCCATATGACAGGTACATAGAGATACCATATAAGCATGTGTCACATGGAAGTATGACATGCATGTGTAACAGGTCAACATGACATGCACGAGTAACAGAGCTATGTTATACATGACAGACATGTGTACCGGAATCCATGTAACGATAATCACAATAATATATCATGACGGTGTTCTGTGAAGTGGCGCACATGACTACGGACTACTGGTGTGACGTGTCATAGCATCGGTGCAACATGTACATGTACGTGGAATGAGGATAACAACAAGATGACATGCGGTACTTATCCATGTACTAGCAGTGGTCCGTGTATCATGCAATACCATGTCCTGTTACTTACAGTAACGGTACCTAGCATGTATGTCTAATAACAGTGTCGTGTCACTGAATATCGTGGATCATTATACGTGTGACGATAGTTATCTAACTGTGATCCAATATAGGACACAATAGTATCCAAGCATATGGTGACATAGTGGCCGAGTGTTAGTGCATGTGTAGGTATGATGACTGGGTCCAAGTGGTCTATGTAAATGTTTCTTGTTACTACAATTGTTTCACTATATTATATTACCTAACAATCTTACATGAATCATCTAATACAATGAGTGTCCAACAAGTACCAGTTACTTGTTACCGTCTTTTATCCAGGATTCAGATATATCAATCAATATCACTAAACATAATAAAATAGAATTTATAAAAGAAAAACACTCACAAACTGGCTACAGGACTGTAGCTCTCGTTCCCACGATCGCAACGGATCCAGAATCGCCCGAATTGGAGTCCGGATGCTCCCGATATCGCCCGAACACTAAATCATAACAAATAGGATTAATTATGTAAATAAAACTATTAAACGCAAATATTGAATTGTACAATGGGGTTTTCTGCAAAATTACCTTAGCGGGTTCGGTTTGCCCGCGGGTCGGGTTTGGATCCAATACCCAAACCCACAACTTAATTTTCCGGGTATTGGATGTAGCGGGTTAACGGGTTTTAACCCAACCTAATATGGGTTAATGGGTTCGGGTGTAACCCGAACCCACTCCCCTAAAACAAACAGCAGCAGCGGCAGCATTTGCTGCCGCTGCTGGGGCGCTGTAGCCGGCCAGCTCTGCTGGCCGGCGGCCAGTGGCGGCCCGCCGCCTACGGCCAGTGGCAGCCCGCCGGCGGCAAGCCTGGCCGCCGGCGGCAAGCCTGGCCGCCGGCGGCGATTCCAGCCATGGGGAGTGAAGAGGGAGAGATAGAGAGTAAAAAGGAGAGAGAGAGAGAGAGGGATTTACCAGAGAGAGAAAAGGAGTGGCCATGGCGGCCTCGCCGGAGGGTACGTGCCAAGCCGGAGGCGTGGCAGCCGGAGAGGAGGCGCGCGGTGGCCGGTTGGAACTCGGCCTGGGGTTTGCGACCGCCGGCGGTGGTGCCGGCTGGGGGCACGGCGACGCCGGCCGCGTCAGGGCAGCGTTTCCCCTAATATGGGTCACCCAGAGAAGAAGAGAGAGAGAGGTTAGGGAGAGAGAGAGGAGAGAGAGAGAGAGTGAGAGAGGGTTTAATTAGAGAGAGACAGTTTGGGGGAGTGAGAGAGAGAATAGAGGAGAGAGAGATTTTATAGGAGGGAGAGAGGCGGTGGGAGAGTCGGTGATGGAATCTTCAGGAAGAAGAAAGAAAGAAAGAAAAGAAAAGAAATGATAAAAATTATTATTTTATTAGTATAATATTGGCCCACAATTTGACCAGCTCCGAACGCTGCCCAAAAATTACAGAAAATAGAGAAAAATATTCTGAGACGTAATATGAAGACGGTTTGCCAAAACTCAATCCGGTTTGCGAATTAAAAATCCCGGAGTGTCTCGCCGATACGGGCTACACCGGTTTTGCCCGGCTTTTTTTGATAAAATCAGAAAAATCCCCAAAAATACCCGAACGTAGCTCACGTGATTCTAAGATACACGGTGAAAGCGGATTCTCAAAATTCTACTCTGTTTGTGAAATAAAAATCAGAAGGCCGGTTATCGGTATCGGTCGATACCGACTACGGAGATTTTCCAAATAATCTAGAAAAATTCCAGAAATTCCTGAAAAAATCTACAATATTAGGAAATGATTTTTGAAACTGAAATCAGGTCAATCGGAATACTACAGAGGTCAAATCAAATTTGTACGTCGTATTGCGTACAGATACGGTGATACGTACACCGGGGATCAGGGTATTACATGGACTGTAATGAGAATGCAAGTGAAATTTACATGATCAAAAAATTAACTGTTTTGCGCTACAACTTATTACAAATGAGATTTACATGACCACAAAATTAACTGTAACACTCTGGAAGTGAGGAAATGGTTGTGTAAAAGAGAGAATAGAAAAGGAAAAGGGGTTTTCTTATTTTCCTTTTCCGGTGTTTGGATAGATAGAGAAGTGATCAATTATACTTCCCTATTTCTTTACTTCCGCCCACTTCCTTCAAACCAAACACCTGGTGAAAATTCCAAAATTCCCTTTTATTTCTTCCTCATCCCCCCTCCCCCTCTCCACCTTTGCTTCCCCTCCCCGGAGTTCCCACTCTGCTTGATCTTCCTTCTCGACGTCAACCCCAAATCTCCCTCTCCTCCCCTCAACCCCAAAGCCCCCCAGGTCTGGCTGAACAGGCTAGACTTAGGGAAACGCCGGGGGGGGGGGGGGGGGGAGGGAGTGTTGAGGGGGGTAGGGTAGGGGGGATGCCAGGGGGTGGAGGGGATGGGGAGCGGGGGGAGGCTGGGGAGGGGAGTGGGAGGAGGAGGGGAAGGGGAGTGGGGGGAGGCCGGAGAGGGAGGGGGTCGCTGAGGAGGGAGGGAGGAAGAAGAAGAGGGTAATTTAGTTGTTTTTTTTGATTTTTTTTTTAGCGTGCTTTCATCATATTTGCGGGTTCTTTAATCACTGAGGTGTCATCATCACTTTTTGGAATGGAAATATCCATTCCCCAACTGCGCAAATTTAATTTGAATTCTAACGCGCTTGAACATGCATGCTTACAATTGCTTATGATATTGTGCATGGGTTATTGGTGATTTTATGTAGATATCCACAAATAATAAACTTTATTTTATGGTTTGAGAGAGTAAACGGAAAACACCCTAACTTGATTTGGTTTTATTTTGTCGACAACAAGCTTATTGTACAATGACTTGCGTTCACAATGCATGAAGGCTGATCGTGCTTTGTAGAGCCTCGTTGAGATCCATTTACACAAGAAGAGGATTTAGATGACTCGAGCTCATATTGTTTAGAGGTTGGCAGCGGCGGGGAGACTCGTAATCCATGCGTGTAATATGAGGACAAATTTAGGCAATAATCTCTCCCTTTAAGATAGTTATTTCTCCTCAAGGAGCTTTTTCCTCCCAAATTAGTTTTTTTTTCTTTTTTTTTTTTTTTTTTGTGCCCACCACGCCCCCCTCTCCTCTGTAGTCTCCTTGTAACTTAAGAGCACATATATTTTCTCTCTTTGTAGTCTCCTTGTAACCTAAGAGCACGGATATTGCCACCCGCCAGATTGACTAAGACATCCACCAGATTAAGCCACCCACCAAAGTTATCAAGGCACCCGTCAATTTTTTTTAAAAATGATCAAAATGCCCCTCTCCCTCCTTCCTCCATCTATACCTCCCCCAGCGACCCCCATCCTCCCCCTCCCCTGACGACCCCCTACTCCCCCTTCCCAGACGAACGCCCTTCTTGCCCTTTGCCCGACTCCCCCCTCCCCAAATCCCTTCCTGCACCCCCTATGTCGACACCCTCTCCTCCCCTCGCTCTGTTATTCTGCAGGTGTCTGATCAAATATATAAGCTCTGTTCGACCCGACATGGCCGAGCATACAAAGTTTTATTCGGCCACATCAGGCCAAACAGTTTGTGGCCGGGCAAAGCTTATCTGTTCGACCGAACGTCAGACGAATAGAGCAAGGTGAGGGAAGGAGAGGGGAGGGGGAGCAGGGGATCGTCGACGGGCGAAGGAGGGGGAGGAAGGGGAAAGCGAGGAAGGAGGGGAGCGTCGGCGGGGCTCGTCGCCGTTCGCCGGGAAGGAAGAAGAGGTAGGAAAGAGGATAAGGGCATTTTAGATTTTTCCACGAGGTTACCTGTGCCCAGAAAAATAATGGCATACTTGTAAATTTTTGATGGGTGTCTTCATTATTTGCGGGTGGTAATATCCGTTCTCCTAACATAAGTTAGGGACTTTCCAAACAAGATTCATTACTTTAAAATGAACAAAATATGTAATTAGATTCCATCCTATTTTGAAGAATTCTTAAATATCTCTTATTCCAAAATTACCAGATTGCTACAACATAACTGATATATGCATATATAAAATAATAGATTATGGCTAACTAGTTTTTTATATCTTGATAGAAGATACTGAATAACTTAATTTTTATAATTTATATGATAATTTTGTTAATTTTCTGATAACAAATCAAGAGCAACAGGTCTAATTGATCAGGTCGGTGATAATCGATGGGAGGTTTTTCATTCGATAGAACGTTCCTTAATTTAAGATCTACCATTCAAATCTCTTCCTTAAACATCAATTGAATTGGTATTTAGTCAGTCTCGTATTAATAATAATACTATAATTATTTATTCAAGATAAATAATTCAATGTTAGTTCGAGTAATAAGAATGTTAGTTCAAATATACAGAATACGGAGTAAGGTACGCATAACGCGAATCTTTTTAAGACAATTACGTCCCCTGTTACCATGCCTATTGTTAAAATAATTACGTTCCCTGTTACTATCTCCTTGAGAAAATGAGTGGGTACAATGGTTCTGTTCGAACTGTTATAACAATTCGGACAAAATCATTATAACTGATTAGCGGTTGTAACGGTTCAGATAGAACCATCACAACAACGGTTCAGAGAACCATTTTGCCCGTTGGGCAGGGCAGTCACTTTGAGTTGGGCAAGTTTACCAATTTTCAAGTATGAGTGCTTAGGATGGATTTTACTTTGTTGTTTATAGTTTTTCTTTTTTCTTTTTTTTTTTTTTCAAATTTGTCCTTCTAAGGTAGACATTGTCTCTTTAAATGTTTCAGGCTCGCTCTTCTTAGGTAATTATGCTGGCACTTTTACAAAACACCCCCACATTTTGAGGTAATGGTAGGAAGGAGGCCTTCCATGCCTAATTCAAATGGAATTAGGGCAAGTTTCTTATGAGTTACTCTACTTAGAATATAGTTTGCGATTAACAGAGCTTTCCTTACATGTTCTGCGGTGCATCAAAACTTACGAGTATGAAATTGACCATCTCTTTTAAAGTTTTGTTTTTTCTTTCAGCAATTTCATTCTGCTGAGAAGTGTCGGGTGTGGTGGTTTGGTGAATTATACCAAAATTAGCACATAACGCAGTGAATTCATTTGATTCATATTCTCCGCCTCGATCAAATTTTAGAATCCTTATATTCTTTTTGAGTTGATTCTCAACATCGGCTTTGTATGTTATAAACATACTTATTGTCTCATTTTTATTGTTTAGAAGATACACGTAATAATATCTTGTACAATCATTAATAAGAGTATAAAAATACTTTTTTTCACCTCTTGTTGGTGCAAATTTCAAGTCGCACAAATCTATGAATTAACCCTAAAGGTTCATTTCATTCAATTGAATGAAAAGTATGTTTCGTGAACTTGGCATCAACACATATGTCATATTTGCGAATTTCTTTCAAGTTTAAAAATATATCCTAAATTTGACAAGTTTTATAAAGACTTGTAATTTACATGTTCTAATCTAGCTTACCACAATATCTGAGACTTAAGCAAATAAATAAAAGAATTTTCTCTATTGATGTGTTTTGAATATAGGTACATAGAATTTTTGTTCACAACAATAACATTAGCCTTAAGAAAGCCATCAACAAGGTAACCCTTAACTACATACACCCCACCCTTATTAAGTACAAATTTATCAGATTCAAAAACCATTCTAAAACCCTTCTTACGAAAGATTGATCCAGATATCAGGTTCTTGCGGATATCTGGAACGTGTAGCACTTCATTCAATGTTTCTTCTAGAAGTTCACTTCATATGATCTTGCCCTTTCCCTCAACCTAGGAGACGACCGAGTTTCCATAAACAATTGCTCATCATGCTCTAGTTTTTTTATTCAGCGAACATTTTTTGGAGCAGATGCCTTGGGTAGCCCTTGTGTCTACCCACCAATTCTTATTGTTAGTTGTCAGATTCACTTCTGACACCACTGCAGAAAAGCTTGGCGACCACTGCAGATTTGCTTGGCGATGCATGGTTGGTCATATTTGCATATGGCTGGCCCTTCTTGTTCTTCTTAGGATGACTGTGATATTTATTCGCCTTGTGTCCTTTCTTGTTGCAGTTGTAGCAAATTTTCCTTGAAGCGCTTGTTCTTTCCTTCTTGGTCCTTGCCCCTGTACCCCAGAGCAGTCTTCTTCCGCTTCAAGTAGTTGGAAGTAGATACTTTTCCCTTTGAGTTTTCGATCACATTTGCCTTGGTCTCATAGGAGTTCTTTTTACTCCTCTTCTCGGATTTCTAATTGTGCTTCTCAATCCTGAGCTTTATAGAGCCTCACAGTGAGACATTTCAACTTCAGCTCCTTGTGCTTGTGTTTCAGGTAGTTCTTGAAATCTCTCCAAGCAAGTGAAAGTTTTTCCACAATAGTAGCAACCTAAAGGTTTCAGGAAGAACATACCGTCAGCCTCAATCTCATGGAGGATGAGTTGGAACTCTTGCACTTGACTGATTACAGTCTTACTAGCCACCATCTTGTACTCAAAAAATCATCCTATGATGAACTTCTTAGTACCGACATCCTCGATTTTGTACTTCTTTGTATAGACTTACCCATAACTTCGTTGTCATTGGGATGGAACTGCAGACATTGTAGAGAGAATCAACCAGTTCATTAAGAATATAATTTCCGCAAACGAAGTCATCTTATGTCTATGCATCGACTGCAAGGACAGACTCCCGATCACCGTCGGGTTTCTATGTATCTTCTTGTAGAAACTTGGCCAGATGCATAATGGTCAGAGGGAAGAGCATCTTCTGTTACCACCTCTTAAACTATGTGCCATTAAAATTTTCTGGCTTCTCTGATTTTGGATTAGGAGGAAGAGCAGACACCGTAGTCTGATTGACACATTCAATGCCCTACTGGTACTATCTTCTTGATTAGTATTAGACATTTTTTGCAATCCAAACAGATTAGAAGTTAGCAACTTTAATACATCGTAATTGTCTTAAGATGTTAATTTTCTGATAACCAATCAAGAAAAATCAGTCTAATTGGTTAGGTTGGAGATAACAGGTGGGGGTTTTCTGTTCGATAGAATGTTCCTCAATTTAAAAACCACCTTTCAAATCCCTTTTTTAACACCAATTGGATTGGTAATTAACCAGTCTCGTATTAATAATAATACTATAATTATTTATTCAAGATAAATAATTGAACGATAATTCTTGCAATAAGAACGTTAGTTCAAATATACAGAATATAGAGTGAGATACGCGTAAAGCGAATCTCCTTAAGATAATTATGTCTCCCATTACTGTGCCTACAGGATAATGGACATTGGTCTCTCAATATACAAAACTCCTTCACGATATTTGTAAAGCACATTGCACATTCTCTTACAGTCGATCTAAAAATTGACCCATACTTTTTACTAATTGGAAGATGAAAAAATTCGAACCGTGATAAAGTTCGAACATATAATTTGTCTTAAAATTTAGTGGAAATATTCAGAGGCGAGAAGTGGGAAGAGAGTTTGAGTTTTTTTTCTCTTTTGCAGTATGTTTTAAATAAAAAGCTTTCCCTGCTATCTATAGGGACAGAAAATGAGTGGTTACAATGGTTCTGTCTGAACTGTTATAACGGTTAACGGTTCAGACAAAATCGTCAAACTGTTCAGCGGTTCTAACGGTTTAGAAAGAACCATCACAACAATGGTTCGGAGAATCGTTTTGCCCATTGGGCGGGGCAGCCACTTCGGATTGGGCATATGTATGCCTACACCCACTTCAAAAATTGAAGCGGGCGGTTTGTGGTCCGACCCAGTCCAAAAAGGACTTGATAACGTACCCGCGCCGGGATGGGACGGGCAGGTGGTGGCTGCGGGCGCGTGCGTGTGGGCATGACTTTCCTCTAAACGCGCGCAAAAAATCTCGGTACCCTAAGGGCACACCCTTAATTTTCAATTTTTCATATTTAAATCACTCAACTTTTTTTTTTACCACTTTCAATGTGGGATTAAAGAGTTTTCACCCATTTTGGTCCCATTTAGTTCTTGTTTTAGGCCAACTTCGACTTGAATATCTCATTCATTTGAAAATGGAATTGAATATGTGAATATATCATGTTCATCTCCAATGGAAGAAAAACACATTTTAATCAGTTTTCGTGTATTTCGAGCAGCGGGTCCCGCCTAAGATTTCAGCTTAAGTTGTCAAACTCACTTGGACAGTCCAAGTTTCCCAACAAATTCATGCTCTCTTCTTTTAATATTTCCTTGTAATATATTAGAAGAGACTTGATATCACCTTTAACATTATTTCAACACAATAATAGAAATCTTTTTATCTAAAGTGGAGTAATACAACTAGAAGTTTTAAAGCTCGAATCTCCTTACCTACAATGAGTTTGGGAGATCTAAACTCACAACCTTCCACAGGGGGAGAGTACTTTCTGATCTATGTGAGCTCATTCATTTCTATGCTCATTTGACCGCTATCTGCTACAAAAATAACATAAAACAAAGTGTGAGTAAAAATAATCTTGTTCATTTTTATTTATATCTATAAGGATAAAATGTAAAAAAAAAAAAAAAAAAAAAACCTCTTGTACTATCAGGGGTCTGATATTTTGCATCTTGACTTATTAAAATTGGCACTTTATCTTCTTGAGGTTAACACCCTTCAACTTCTCGATTAAAAGGGGTCACGTGATCCCCTGAAACTGTTCTCCGCTCTAATTTATTTTAATCTAATCTTAATTTTCACCTATTCTAATCTTTAAAAAATATGGTTACCTTCTTCTTCGATCTCTTATAAGAAAGTAGAAAAAGATGGTATCCTATTTACTTGATGGGAATCATGATGAGATTAGTATTAGGTTAAGAATAATTAGGCTGAGGACAATTTTAAGGGGTTATGTGCCCCCTTTGATGGAAAAATTAACCGGTGTTACTCTCAGGGGTAAAGTGCCAATTTTGAAAGATAAGAGCATAAATGCCAGTGTAACATCCGGTACGGATTAATCTCGATCTATTTCTTTAATCATCTAATTAAATTAAAATTTGATTTATAATTAGTTGTGCACTCCCTTTAGCTTAAATGAACTAAATACACAATACACACACACATACATATTGTGTTTATATCTAAATTTATGAACGAGTGCACAAATTAATTCTATGGAATTGTATCTTTTAGTGTGTGTGTGTGTGTAACAAATAAATAAATTACAATAACAATTATTTAATCCTCAGAGCTAGTGGAGGGAGTAGGTGAGTGATCATACACGTGCATTACATGTTTTCATATTGTATGTGCCATATTTCTGCATTTATATTTAAATAAAATTCTGCTAAATAATGTATTTTCATGTTTAATGGCATGCATGTAATTAAGTAAGAAAAGCGAGAGATTGATAGATTTATTCAATTAAATTCAAAAGTTCAAAAAAAGGGAATCGATTCAAATCCAGAAGTTCTAAAGGGCACCTTATCTGAAGACCGGATGTATAAGATGAGATAATATCATCCAAATTCAAGAGAAAAATGAATTTTTTGAAAGCCTAATTGGTTTCGCTGAGGATAAAAGGATGAATTGTCAAATTCAGAACAGAAATTCAAAATCTAAGAGGATACAAGGATAAGGGACAAGTGGACGGACACACACGCTTTGATCCTAGCCCAATAGCCAGGATCTTGCCGCTGAAATGCGGCTTTTGTCGCGTTTCAGCGGCCTGGTATTTTAATCAGGGGAGCACCAGTTCCCCCTATCTCCATTCCCTTATCCTCTTTTTCTCCTATAAATACCTGTAATCTCTAAGACAGAGGGGCACCATCTCCAGAGAGAGCTTTAGTTTATGTTTTCTTTTCTTCTTCAATGTAATTTTTTTTAAGATTAGAGAAAGTTACATGATTAAAAAGAGGAAGAGTTACTGTAGAGTGACACTATTGTAATCCTTTATCAAAAAACTAATATTTAAGGTGATAATCAATGGAGATTTCCCATTTTTCTTCATCGTACTGAATCTGGCCAAACACCGCATTCAATGTATTTCTTTCTACTACTTCGCTTTACTTCACGCTGAGGTAAATTTTCATTATGATTCAAACAGTAGAGGTAAGTACTCTTCTTTTATTTCTGATTTTTGCATCAACACTTTTCTTTATTTGTTTCCATTTCTTTTATAAATAAAACAACAACAACACCACCTTCTTTTCTTCTACCATCTCTTTTTAACTTAACATTTTTTTCTTTTTATAAAACTAAGAAAATAGGTATTAACTAGTTTTGGTAAATTAAAAGAAAAAAACTTACACAATGCTTTCATCACTGTTCCTCCTTGTGGTTCGCAACCCGTTAGCCCTAGGCTATACGGTAGAATTGAGGACTCAGAACTGTTCTAAAAGTTTGTATTTTTCTATACAGGTTTAGCTCGATCACAAATTTTGGCGTCGTTGCTAGGGAGGGACAGTAAGTTTTCTTTCTTTTTGATTTACTTTAACGAATTAATCCTTTTTTTTGTCTATTTTGATGTACATGGGCTAATTTCAGAAAACTAGAAATTGCAGTGGATATATTACTACTCTATGTCTCTTTCCAAAAGGCAGAGCACCAGAACCCACAACTAGGTTGAATTACTAACTATAGTTTCTTGCAGGTTGCTTGATTTTCAGAGATTAGCTCTCTGCAGTTATTAGTTTATCTGTTTAACTTACTCTATACATGTTTTTAATCTCAACAGCAATGTGGTTGCTTTATAAATACTAAAAATATTTAGACTCTTGCATCTTAGAGCACGTGTCTAATTCGTTTACCTTTTACATTACTATTGAAAAGTGTAAGAGCAAAGGACATTTGCATTGCATATAGCTTAGGAAACACACTTGTATGTTATATTGCTTGAGTGTTATTTATGCGCTATATACTTGCACACGAGCATGAAAACGATCTAAGGGCATGACCCGTTAAACAACATATGGTGGGGGAAGTCATTACCCTTTCTTAGCCCAAAAATCATCTCCTCACTCACTAACTCAGCCGAATTAAAATTGAGTAGACGTTGGCCCTAGGGACATCTCGGAGTCAAATAAGGATTGATCTAAGTGGGAAGTTGTTAGAAGTTGACTCTTGTCAAATCGGTGTCAAAAGTTGGAGATTGAGGGGCGAAACTCCAAAGGCTAGTGGCTTGGCATAATTAGGCCCGTTCCTTAGGCAAGGATACCTCCCACTAGTCTTACCCCTACTCGGCCGATTAATTTGTGGTCAGGTTCTGCAATATACGTTCTGTGGATAATCAACAGTTAGGAGTCGTCTAGGTCTAAGCTTAATTCTAACTTAGGTCAGATTTTTCTTTCTTTTATTTGTTCATTTGTTTGTTTTTGTTTTTGATATATTTGTGATATGGATTACAATTATAATTTTTTCAATGTATATAGTGATCCATACTTCACCCTAACCTCTTTCAATTTGGTATTACGAACCTGGCATTACATAACTTTAACCAACCAAGTATGCCAGATTGGTCTTATCTGAATCAACATATGCCCCAATCCCCGTGTTATGAATAAGAATGAGATAATCATCATGACTCTTCGCCGAGTCAGTAGGGATACAACTCCCCTGAGTCTTTCATCAACAACCTTATCAACAAACAACTTCATATACTCCATATCAGGACCAACTTATAGAAGAAAAATCTTCTTTAGAAAAGACTTTCGAAGTCTTCCTTGAGTCCACACGACAAGTACAAATCATAACGGACTCAATTCTCCTAGACAATTCTCAAATCCAAGATCCTTACTCTAATTATCAAGTCCAATCACAACAAGAAGAACTTGTTGACTTCGAAGAGAGTATGAAATCCATGATTCCGAGTGAAGATCCTTTACCCACTCTATCGATATGATAGAAGCAATACTTGTCGATTGGAAAACATGCATATGAATGAGGAAACTCTTGCTACCTAATTCTTGACTATTCCTGATACTTCTAGTCATATTAATAGAAACCAAGAATAATGGTATCTTGAAGATTATAGCCAAGATTCAATTTCACCACAAAACTTTGAACTTGACCAGTACCAAACCATTGACAAATTGGCAAGTTTTCATTTCAATGAGATTAAACTTGAAGATGAATGTGACAATGATTCGCAATGTTGTGATTCAGTTTCATTTTTCGAATTGATGCTGACTCCGGTATCTTTACCCGATTTGGACCCGATTCTAAAGTCAACACTGATTCCTATCCCTTTAGAGCTTTAACATGAATCATCTATTTTGGATAGTCACATTCCATTGTTAAGAAATAATTGTGAACTTGAATTTTATGATTTGGATCAAACTCATGAACCAACTCCGACTCTTGAACCTAAACTTTATTTGAGTTTTATTCCCGACTCAGTATCAGCTCCCATTCTCTTCATTATTGAGCCCAAATCATTCATTCCACAAAATTACATTCCATTGTTGGACCAAGATTTGGATCAATATGACTCCGTGATATCTCAAGATTGGTCATATAACTAAAAAAATTCATGCTAAGATCTTGCATGATCCTATTCATATTGGGGAGTATAAAAATGTTAATAAGAAAGAGGTCATAAAAGGTGGGGCCCAGAAAAATCTACAGTATCTAGATTGGATAGAAACGCTTGGCCCAATGAGACCACCACCAGAATCTCCATCTTGAGGTGACAATTTTCTTTCCTTTCTCTTTTTCATGTATTATTGCATTTTATTCATACATTGAGGGCAATGCATGAGTTAGGTATAGGGGAGGGTTTACTAACATACTAACTTTAAAAAAAAAAAATCCTTTCTTTAAAACTTTTTGAAAATAAAAATAATATTTTGACTTATTTTTGTAAGAAATTAAGTTAATTTTAAGGAATAAGAGGATCATAATTAGGATTTCTTATACTTGGTCAAAATAAAATTATTTGTTTGATTTTGAGGTTAGGAGAAAAATTGAAAAATTAATTTAGTCTTGATTTTTACCTTGATGAAATATGCATGCTTTATACACTTACACACTTAGGGTTCAAAAATAAAGATTCTTATGCCTTATAAAAATATATTTTATAAAAAAAATTCTCTGATTAAGCTGGGTATTTGTAGCTCATAAAGCATAAGTATTCATGACTAAAAGTGGTTTGTATAAATATAAATTTTTAGTTTTGTGGTCTTATTTGCTCGAGTCCTAAATCCTTGGGGTGTTTTCTCACCCAGTGCCCTAAAACCGTCCGGTTTGGGAGTCACCGACTAAGGCTCGTTACATGGGCGAATAATCATGCTTTCTGAGACATGATTACCCAGTTTTAACAAGTAGTTGTTTTTTTTTTTTTTTTTTTATTTTATTTTATTTTTATGACATTTTCAGTCTTTGTTTCAATCTCAAAATTGTGTAAATGGAAGTGCATATATCTAAGGCAAAAATTTAAGATCAAATTATCTTTTCAATCTTACTTTCTTATCCTAAAATTTAAATAAGATCTATTATTTTGACTTAGGTTAAGAATTCATAATTTTAGATCTTCCGAATTTCTAAAATAATTTTAACTTTCTTAAAAATAAATCAAAACTACTTCTCTTATTTCAAAAAGTTTTGTAAAAAGAAAAGACAAGGGTTTTTATACAAAAGAAAAAAATCTAAAAATTCCTAAAAAGAAGTATAAAAGAAAGAAAACTCAAAACAAACTACGTTAATAAACACTCCCCTACACTTATCTCACGCATTGTCCTCAATGCATCGTGAATATGTATACACATGAAACAAATAGGAAAGGAAAATTACCTCTGGGTGGTAGTTCCAGTGGTGGTTTGATTGGCCCACGAAATGCGGCCCAATCCAAAAATTATGAAATTCGCAGGAACCCACCAGTGACCTCTAATATAACCCATTAGAATGTTGTAAAAATGTATGATCTTATTGAAAAAATTATCCCCCTCAAAGGATAAATTTTCAAAAATAAACTCATAATCATTATGTTCAACACCGTTGTCCAACAATGAAGTGTGATTGTGAAAGATAATTGATTTGGGCTCAAAAAGAATAGGAACGAATATCGACTTGGGAAACTGAATTAGATCAAGTTGAGATTCAGAAATGAGAGTTGAAATTGGTTCAAAAATAGGGTCCAAACTAAGGAACTGATGTTCTCACACTTTCCCCATCAATGAAGTGTGATCGTAAGATATTTGTGATTCTATTTCATGGTGAACTGGTATAGGATTCAATGTTGACTCCAGTATATGAAAATAATCTAGTAAGAATACTAGAGTCATAATTGAATTAAAAATGAAATGGAATTACCAACAGGGGATCAGGATTATGCTCAAGTTTAATTTCGAGAAAAGGATTACTTATCAAAATATCATGGTGGTTCTCAAAATTTTGGGCAAGTTCAAATGGATGTAATGAAATTGAATCTTGATTTTCATCCACGGAAGGAATGCATATGGGTGAAATGATTGATTCAAGTTTAGGAATTATGAGAATCAAAACTGGCTCAAGAATGTTACTTAGTTTAGATAACATTACAGGTGTTGATATTGATTCAAGGATTGGACTCGAATCTCTAAATTGAGACTCAAGTTCACATTCATCTTCAAGTTCAATTTCAGAAAATTGATAACTTGCCAAAATGTCAAGGATTTGATTTTGATCAAGTTCAAGTAGGTATGATGAAATTGAATCTTGATTTTCAAAATATCATGATTCTTGGATCATATCAATAGAGTTGAAGATATCAGAATTGGCCAATGATTGATAAGAGAGAGTTTCCTCATTCTTATAGGAGTTGACCAATTGACTCCATTTTGATTCTAACCTATTGATAGACTGGAAAGTGAATTTTCATGGTTTTGCATCATGTCCTGCAAGCATGCTATACTCATTTCCAAGTCGGATATTTCTTTTCGGGAAGATGGGTCTAGAAAGGGAGAGTATGAATCCTGAAAATTTGGTGGACATTGAAAGTCGAACATGTTTTGAAATTGTCGCTCGGACTCCTGCAAGAGTTCCATAGTCTTTTCCAATAATGATTTTTTTAGTGGCTCTGAAAAAGAACTATATGGATTTTGAAAATTCTGTGGATATGATTAGGCCCGTCATGTTTTCAAATTGTTTTTAGCCTCTAACATGGCTTCCACAGTCTTCTATACCACTGATTTTTCTTTAATTGGTGGTTCAGAAAAAAGAATGTGTGTAGCAGAATGTGGGAAAAAAGATGGTGGACAAGCTGATTGACAATTTAACTCGAGGGAGGTGAATCCCCACTGACTCTGTGAAGAGTGAAAATTATTTTAAAATTTTTTATCATAGAATTGAGGGTATGGGTCATATTGAGTCGGACAAACCCAATCCGGCCTATATAGCTGGTTCATGTTGTACATAGCCAGGTTGGAGTTATCGAGTCAAATGAGGTCGGGGTGAAAAATGAATTCATTTGATTGGAAAAATTTTGGTTATATTCCATTTTATTACAACAATCACCAAAAAAACCAAACAAACAAATAAAGAAAGAAAAAAAGAAAACTTTAAAAACAAGCTTATTC
The DNA here is from genome assembly GCA_038442645.1 of Agave tequilana. Classification (NCBI taxonomy): domain Eukaryota; kingdom Viridiplantae; phylum Streptophyta; class Magnoliopsida; order Asparagales; family Asparagaceae; genus Agave; species Agave tequilana. The sequence goes on from JAVJIF010002967.1 coordinate 249,067, forward strand.
TGGGGTTGACCTAGACCTAGACGACTCCTAACTGGTTAGATTGTCTATGGGGGTATATTGTAGCAATCTGACCACAAGTTAATCAGCCAGGGAGGGGCAAGACCAGTGAGAGGTATCCGTACTTGAGCAATGGACATAATTATGCCAAATCACTGTTCTTCGAGGTTTCACATCTCAATCCCCAACCTTTGACACCGATTTGACAAGAGTCAAACTCTAACAACTTTTCTTTGGGCCAATCTCCTAAATGAGTCTGAGATGTCCCCAGGGGCTAACATCTAGCAAGTTTTATTTAAGTTTGCGTTGTGTGAGCTGGGAGGTGATTTTTAGGTTAAGGGAGGGTAATGACCTTCCAACCTTATGTTATATCGGGATATGCCCTTAAGTTCAATTTGTGCAAGTGTACAATATAGACAAGAATGAACACAAAAAGCCAGTAAATCACCCACGTGTTTGTCCTAACTATATGCAATGCGATATGTACACCTCAGTTCATATCACAACAATAGAAGAACAAAATACAGTATATTAGAATTGAAATCGACATGTGTCTAGATACAAATGTCTAATCCATTTTAAACCATCAAATTACCATATTTTAATTATTAATTATTACAGTGCACTTGTAATCTAAACAGAAAACTAGCCACAGAATACACAGATATATGCTAATAAAGATACTCCTGCAAAAGATGAAGACCAAAGCCCATAAAAATGCGGCGTTTTCGCAGTCAAAAAGGCATGGCCGCGGCAAAACAGTGGGCAACAATTCCCTGCTTTATTGAGCAGGGAGATACAAGAGAGTGTGAGCTTCTGCAGTTGTTAGATTCTAAAAATTTTTACCTGTATCCAGAAACAAAGAAGAAAAGTTAACAAAAACGTGAAATCAAACCGTTCCCATCCTCGGCAACGGTGCAAAAATTTGATCGGCGGAGAATCGTACACGAAAAGTGTGTATTTTTACATCAGAAGTTAAAAATGCGTGCTTTGGCTTCCTTGATACTTTTGTTAAAGCATAGAGCCTAAATTGGTCGAATCCATAGGGGCGGGAGGTGATGGAAGCTTAACCGGTCGATTCACCTGTGTGTTGACGGTTCTTTAATGTGTCAAAGAATCAAAAAAAAAAAAAAGAAAACAAAGAATGAAAAGAGAAGAGTACGGTGAAATAAAGATAGAAATATTGAAGAGAATGTATTTGTGATTTTGAGATTATTTCTAAAACAAAGTAAAAATGAAAGAAAACTCATACCTACTAACTACTATTGGCTCCATTAAAATGCTAACCTCTTAGTGATAGTTGCCTCATATGTATCATTGGTCATCACTAGTCCTTAGTTTTAAGAGCTTTTCAAAGCATGACCCATAAGATAACTCTTCACATTCAAACTCAATAAACAAGTAGAAGCTCAATTAAGCCATCAAAACTACACTAGAGCAAGTATGGAATAAAATAATGTTAGCTTGTTAGAGAGTTAGATGTTAGAGTGCTAGAATCCATCATTCTGAGCCATCAATGGCTCTTGCAAGAGCAAGGCTAAGTAGAGGTCATTAGATTCACGTGGATTATCAAGTAAGGAGTTAGCAAGTCAGTGGTTAATAGTTAGATGCCATGAGAGAAAATTAGTTAAGCATGTAAAAGTTTAGAGAAGAAAACAAGTAGAGATAAAGAAAGAACTTTTCATAAAGTGTCACCTTCCATTACAAGAAGTCTAACTTTCGTCCTAAGAATCACTCTCTGAATTTTTATAAGATCTAAAAGAAAAAAATACAAAAGAAAAGAATAAGAATGACTAATCTACACTAAAAAGAAGAAACCTACACTAAAACCTTCCTCCTCCCTAGTTCTGCTTCAACAAGACAGTATATATATAGCAAAAGGGGGCTTTGGGAGACAAGACGGGGCCACGCTTCAAAAATCGACGTGTGGTCCACCGTACAATCGTGTTTTCGGTCGTACGGTGGCCGCGCGCGCAGCGTAGAAGTGTGTAGCCTTTAGCTGCACCCATGTACCTGTACATGTTATTTTCTTGTTATCTGCTCCCTGCAATAGCAGATTGGGCTACCAAGTTTAGGCTGCTTCTAGGCTCTAAAAGTCATCAAATAAATGAGAGTTTGGGGCTTCTTCTTCACTTTATGCCATGGACCTAGAAACACACATGAAAGTCATTGTTAACAGAATTTTATTTAGAATAAATATGAAGATGTGGTATGAAATATGTATATTTGGAGACTAATCAGTTTACCGATGATTCATACTTCCTCTGCACATCTCTGATCAACAAACGGGAGAATTCACAAGCTCTAAGCTCCTAAATCTAGACATACAGATCCAAGAGAGTCAGAAACTCCTCAGCGAGCGATAAGATGAGTGCCAAGTGGTGTATAGGGACAGACACACGTGTATCAATAAATCTGAATTATAAGCATGTATTGAAACCGTGTCATGAGCACATGCATACAAGAGCAGAAAAGTAGGCAGTAAGTAATGTAAAAGTGGCAAAACCAGTCATACAAGCCCACAATACTGATCAGTGAGATTAGTACATCGAAGGACTAGTCCATACAAGAAAACCCTTATATATATACCCTATATCTCACATCACCGTATCCTGAATTCATATAACCTGAGTTATCTCCTAAACTAAGAAAACAACATAAAACCAATAAAAACCGATAAAACTGAATAAAATCGAATACGAGCAAAATCAGTCGTACAAGCTCGGTTTACGGCTTCATAAGACTGATACGTCGAAGGAATAATCCAAACAAGAAAACCCTTATCTATATACTTTATGCCCCATGTTACCGTAATCCAAGTGTATACGAGCCGAATTGCAAAACGACGCAATGAATTGTTAATTAGTATCTTATTATTATTACACGTCCGACCCATAAATCTAAGTTTGTGTACAAGCCTACATTCTATCCACATACATTCATATATGAGTAAGTCAAGATTGTTTTTAAAAACTGATGATGAAACCGATATGTTATATTTACAATGGGTCTCGTGTATGTCCGGAACCAAGGTCCAGGTGTTCCATTGCTGGTATACGAAACCGGCCGTAAGGCGTACAGTAGGTGGGTATTATTTATATGCCCATTCAGGAAATTAATAAGAAGGTAGAGAGCAAGCGCTCACCTCAGAACACTGGAGGCCCTCAGGTAGAATCAGAAGTTTTAGTTGCACAACTTAACTAATACTACTGTAAACATAATCACCACTTGTTTTCCATCAGTTTCCCCTTACCCGATGTAAGTTATCTTTTTATAGTTTATTATGTAATTATCAATTTACGGGAATAGCAGGAGATTGACAGGTTCAGGAATTCAGGAGTACATGAGTACTAGAGCTACATGTCACTGTATATAATACAGGATAGCAGTTACAGGATTCTTATAATATGATAATCTCAAGTCAGGTATTAAGCATAGCATATTACAAGTAATAACATATAGGTGTATAGTGATAACAACAGGTGTCAGGTGACCAACATAGCATGTGATAGCATGTTAAGTGATGACACAGTAGATATTAACTGTCGTGTATCACAATAAAGGAAAATAATATCAATACAGGGGATAGGCACGAATATAGAAAAATAATACCGATATAGAGGATCGGTATGAATACAAGAAAATAATTCAATTTTGAAAAACAGTATAAGTAATGATTTTAAACTCTTCACAATCATCATGAAAAGAATAATAATCACATTATCAAGAAGGTAAGTAGGGAAGCAAGCGAACATCCAAGAAGAGCTAAGCAAAGCTGGAGTGAAGCTAATGTACAACACTAGACGTCATCAGGTTGGCGAGATTACTGCTCGTGGTACGACTAAATGCACATGATGGAGCGAGTGTATGAATGCTATATTATCGCTTCGCCACGCTCACGATGTAATATGCTCGAGTATAGTGAGCGAAAAAGCGCTGAGTACTAGATCCGCCTACCAGCTATAGCTAAGAGACCTGACAGTCTGAAGCACTCTCTCTTTCGAGAAAGTGGGCAAGAGCCCAAAGGGCTGAAGGGCCGAAAGACCAAGTCGAGAGCCCGAAGGCTGAAGGGCCAGAAGGCCGAGTAAGTATATGCAGAAGTGTTAGTACCACACGAGCACATATATAAACATGGTTATAATTAGACTATCCATGGAGTGGTGAAGCCCGAAGGCTAAGAAAAATAGAAATAAAGATAGCGAGCAGACAAGCTAACATCCAAGCGAAGCTAAGCAAGCTGGAGCGACGCTAGCGCACAGTGCTAAAGGCTATCACGCTCGGAGTGGTTACTGATTGCGATGAAGCTAATGCATGCGTGTAGTGGCGGGTAAACTGCTCCACCTCACATGTGACGAAGCCATGTCTACGGCGTAACTACCCCGGATAGAGTTAGCAGTAAAGCGCTGAGCGCTAGGCTTGCCTACCAGGTGGGGCCAAAAGACCTGACGATCTGAGTGCCTAAAGGGCTGTAAGGAGACCATAAGTTCTAAGCGCACTCCCGATAGCTACCATGAAACCAGTTAAGAAATAAACTTATTGGATAGCCAGCCTGGGAAGTGGGCAGAAGCCTGAAGGCAGAGTAATTACCTGCATAGGTGTTAGTATCAAATACACGCATGAAAACACAATAACAACTAAGCTATTAATAGAACGGTGAAGCCCAGTGATAGGTAGTAAAAAATGCATAATTGTCACTACATTTACTATCACATTTTCATATTTATTCCTACAATTATGCACTATTACTAATGTTTTATTATTTAATGTGTGCAGGTCTTGAGTAATTAATTAAATAAAGAATAAAGCCTTAAATGAAGCCCAAAAGCCCATGTGCAAAATTTGCAATTATTAAAAGAAGAGGAAGGGATGGACTTCTACTCAACCCTAGTTGCTTGCAAGACAAGGCTAAAGATAAAAGGAGAAGAGTTTAAAGATAAAAATTATTTCAAAAAATTCGAATTCAGACTGTACACGTTTTAGTATTCAGATCATAACTTTTGCTACAGATATGCAAATCTGATGATTCAAGATCCTCCAGAAAGAAGATTTGAAGACCTACAACTCTTATGTTGATCAAACGTTCCAATTCAGTCAGCAGATAAGCCATATTCGGCGATCAACAAGTTGCAAGACAGATTTGAACTTCTATGGATAAGTCAAAACAAGTTTGGTGATAAAGGAAAAATTCAAATTCAGAGATTTTTGCTCCTCTTATCTTCATACGCTTCTTATCCTCTGGTTTTCTCCTATAAATACCCCTGCATAGCAACAGAGGAAGGGCAGCTCTCAGAAGCTCAAGGGCAGGTCCAACGCAGTACAGAGCCAAATCTAGGGTTTTTCTTAGGCTAGTTTGTAGATTAGGTTTTTTATTTTCTTTTTTGTAATTTTTAATTTCTTTTTATAACTGAGAGGAGAGGATACTTTCATGGAGGAAGGAGATCATGCTTGTACTGAGGTGACATCGGTATAAGTCAAACTTTTCTTCCATTGTTAATAGAATCAACTCAAGATTTGTTTTTGTTCTTCTATTCTTATTTTATTTTTGTTCTTCTATTCTTATTTTATTTTTGTTCTTCTATTCTTGTTTTATTCTATTTTTGTTTCTCTCTGATGTCTTGCAAACCATGAGATCTGATCGCTTCAAGATTGCTTAGCCGAAGAAGTGCCCTTGATGGCCTATGATGATGAACAAGCCTTCTCTTGCTAGTATAGTTTGTCTTTTCTTTTCGTAGTGTAGATCGAGAAGGTGGAAGATCCTATACGCCATGCTTGAATGCCTTCAAAGACAAGGTAAGTCGTTGCAACGGATCAAAGGTAAACAGGGCAGAAGAGGTAGGTATGTTTTTTTTTTTTATAGTTTTCTTTCTTTTATTTCTTTAGTTTAGATAACCAACACAACATCTTTCAACTCTTTCTTTCCCAACTCATTGTAAATATCGCTCCTATTCCTAACCAGACTTTAACTATTATTTTCTTATTTTCCTTTTAATAACTAAAAGAATAATTTTTTAGAGAACTTGCTAGACAAGCTTCCATCGCTAGTCCCTCCTGAGGATCACGACCCGCATAGCCATTGCTACAGCGGATAGAATTGAGCACCTTGCACAACCTTTTCTTAAATCTAAAATTTTGTATTCTTGTGTGCAGGAAAACCTCAATCAAAAAAATTTGGCGCCGTTGCCGGGGAGGGACGGTTCGGAGAACAGGAAATCTAACAATAGCAAAGGACATATAGCAACTCTGTGCCTCTGCCATCGAAGGCAGAGCAGCAGAGCCTACTACAGAGCCGCGGTTCCGCGGCAAAAGCCGCGTTTCCGCGGCCTGAGTAGTTCACTACTCACTCTGTTTTCTGCAGGTTGCTGCAAATTGCAATATTTGTTTACTGCTCTGTTAACTTTTCTCTGTGATCACCCTGCACACTGCTAATAAAATAACAGTAACCCATTGGTTGAAAAATAAAAAAATTAGACTCTTGCATATAGGCACGTGTCTATTTAATTTTTAATTTCTGTTGAAGAGTGCTAGAGACAAGGTACGTTCGCATTGCATATAGACTAGGAAGCACCCTTGGCTGATTTACTGCTTTTGAGTGAATATTTGTCTATTGCTTTACACGTGCACTAAATTGACTTAAGGGCTTGTCCTATAAATAAGATAAGGTGGGGATTTCATCACCCTTCCTTGGCCCACAAACAATCTCCTCACTCACTACCCAAGCCTAACTAAAAATGAGTAGACGTTGGCCCTAGAGACATCTCGGACTCAATTAGGAGATTATCCTATGGGGGAACGGTGTTGGAATTTGACTCCTGCCAAATCAGTGTCTAAGAAGGGGATTGAGGGCCGAAAGCCCGAAGATTGGTGGTTATTTAATTAAGGAACGTCTTTGACGGAAAACCTCCCACCAATCTTGCCCTGACCTAGCTGATTAACTTGTGGTCAAAGTCTGCATCCTACCTCCCGTGGACAGTCTAACCAGTTAGGAGTCGTCTAGGTCATAGGTCTACCTTAACTTAGGTTAGAATTTTTTTCTTTTTTTGTTTGCTTATTTGTTTGTTTTCTTTTTCTTTGATTGTGTTTTATTTGTGATATGGCTTATAACAACAATTTTTTCAATTTTAATCCATATTACACACCAACCTCTTTTTCGGAAATTACCAACCCGGCACATCCTAACTTTAACCAACCTAGTGTGCCAGATTGGTCTTATCCGAATCATTACATGCCCCAGTCCCAATACTATGAACAAGATTGGAATAATCATCACTACTCTTCACAAAGTTAATGGGGATACAACACCCCTGAGCCATATGGTCAACCACCTGTTCAACCATTGTCTTCATATACGTCTTTTCCACATCACCAATGTTTCAGTCCTCCAATGATCCATTTGATGGTTAGAAGAAAAATTGGATCGTTTGCAAGATATAATGAATGATTAAATTTCTAGACTTTCAAACATTCTTGAGCTAACCAACCAAGTTGATAGGAACCAAGAATCATTCTGTCTAGAAGACCTTGATCAAAATTCAATTTCATCACATCAATATGAGCTTGATCAATCCCAATCCTTGGACAAATTGGCTAGTTTTAATTTCAATGAGATTGAATTAGATTGTGAATGTGAACCCGATCCCCAACTTTGCGATTCAGTTTCCATCTTCGAATCTATGTTGACTCCGGTATTCTTACCCAATTTGGACCAATTTTTTGAGCCAACATTTATTCCCGTACCCATAGATCATGAAATTGAATCACCTATTTTTGATGATCATCATATTGAACTTGACCAATTTCATACTTTTGAAAGTCCTATTGACAAATTGGCAAGTTCTCATTTTTATGAGATTGAACTCAATGAGAAATGTGACTTAGATTCTCAAATCTGTGATCAAGTTCAAATTCTCGAATCAATATTGACTCCTGTTTTGTTACCCGACTTAGGTAATATTTTAGAGTCAGTTTTGATTCCCACACCTATCATTCCTGAACTTGAATCACCAATATTAAGTCACATTCCATTGTGGGAAAATAATTGTGGACTAGAGTTTCAACTTCTTGATTTGGACCCACTTCTTGAACCAAGCTCGACTCCTGAACCCTTACTTGATTTAAGTTTCTTTCCTGAGTCGGTATTCGTTCCCATACTTCTGACGTCCAAGTCAATCATTCCATCTTTTCACACTCCATTTTGGGACAAGGCGGTTGACACAATTGACTCTGAAAATAATTATGAAATTTGGAAATTTGATGGGGTGGAATTGTTAAAAAATGATCATACATACATTTTAGTGGGTTATACAAGAGAAATTTCTGGTGGGTTCCTCCGAATACCACATTATCTTGATTGGGTAGTAACGCTTGACCCAATTAGACCACCACCGGAACCACCACCTTGAGGTAATATCTGCCTTCCCTTTCTTCTTTTTCATGCATACATGCATTCATTCATACATTGAGGACAATGCATGAGATAAGTGAGGGGGGGCTTTACTAACATACTAACATAGGTAGAAACTAACAAAATTTTCAAAAAAAAACTTTAAAAAAAAAAGACAATATTTTGACTTATCTTTTGAAAGAAATCTAAGTTAGTCTTAAGAATTAGGAAATCATGATTAGGATTTCTAAAACTTGGTCAAAATAAATAAATTGTTAAATTTTAGGTATAAGAGGAGGAATTGAATAATTAATTAGTCTTAATTTTTATCTTAATGAAATGTGCGTACCTAATACACTTACACATCTAGGATTCTAAAACAAAGACTCTTGTGCCCTATAAAAAATAATACTAAATATATATATATATATAAAATAAAACAAATTCACTGATTAAGCTGGATACATGTCCTCAAGAAGCATAAGTATTCATGCCTAAAGGTGATTGTATAAATAAAACCTTAGTTTTGTGGCCTAGTTCACTCGAATCCTTAAGTCCGTGGGGTGTTTTCTCACCCGGTGCCCTAAAACCGACCGGTTTGGGAGCCACCGACTTTAAGTTCTCTACATGGGTGGATTAGAAAGCCTAAGGAAACTAAGAAAAATTACTTATATATGTACTAACACATCTAATAGTCAATTAGTTAGGTATGAGGGTCTCAAGAAGCCTTGATACTTACACGAAAGAAAATTAGATGAGTTATACATATTAAAAAAAAAGAGAAAATAATAATAAAGAGGCATGAGAGTCCAAGTTAAGGAATTCCTAGTAAAGATTCACAAGGATGCATATGACTTAGGGTACGAAAGAGACTATACAAAAATTCAATTTTGATCCTTACCTAAAATGGATAACAATTTACTATATAAAGACTAAGTTTAAGAATGAATAAAAATGATAATCCTAAAAACTTAAAGATTACTTAGTTTCTTCAATATATTTCAAATATTTTCCTTCTTATGGATTTTGTAGGTGTAATCTGCTGAAAACCCTCACGAGACAACACTCATCCTCTAGGGTAACCTAGGGGTTTAACGGCTTGTTGCACGTGCTAAGTGCAACCGTGATGCCTACGAAAGTGAGTTAGGATAGATTAGTTTTTCTTTTCTTTTTGATTTTTACTCGAGGACGAGCAAAAAGATAAGTGTGGGGGTGTGATAGGTAGTAAAAAATGCATAATTGTCACTACATTTACTATCACATTTTCATATTTATTCTTACAATTATGCACTATTACTAATGTTTTATTATTTAATGTGTGCAGGCCTTGAGTAATTAATTAAATAAAGAATAAAGCCTTAAATGAAGCCCAAAAGCCCATGTGCAAGCCCATGTGCAAAATTTGCAATTATTAAAAGAAGAGGAAAGGGATGTACTTCTACTCAACCCTAGTTGCTTGCAAGACAAGGCTAAAAATAAAAGGAGAAGAGTTTAAAGATAAAAATTATTTCAAAAATTCAGATTCAGACTGTACACGTTTTAGTATTCAGATCATAACTTTTGCTACAGATATGCAAATCCGATGATTCAATGCTCCAGAAAGAAGATTTGAAGACCTACAACTCTTATGTTGATCAAACGTTCCAATTCAGTCAGCAGATAAGCCATATTCGGCGATCAACAAGTTGCAGGACAGATTTGAACTTCTATGGATAAGTCAAAACAAGTTTGGAGATAAAGGAAGAATTCAAATTCAGAGATATTTTGCTCCTCTTATCTTCATACGCTTCTTATCTTCTGGTTTTCTCCTATAAATACCCCTGCATAGCAACAGAGGAAGGGCAGCTCTCAGAAGCTCAAGGGCAGGTCCAGCGTAGTACAGAGCCAAATCTAGGGTTTTTCTTAGGCTAGTTTGTAGACTAGGTTTTTTATTTTCTTTTTTGTAATTTTTAATTTCTTTTTATAACTGAGAGGAGAGGATACTTTCATGGAGGAAGGAGATCATGCTTGTACTGAGGTGACATCGGTGTAAGTCAAACTTTTCTTCCATTGTTAATAGAATCAACTCAAGGTTTGTTTTTGTTCTTCTATTCTTGTTTTATTTTTGTTCTTCTATTCTTGTTTTTTTTTGTTCTTCTATTCTTGTTTTATTCTATTTTTGTTTCTCTCTGATGTCTTGCAAACCATGAGATCTGATCGCTTCAAGATTGCTTAGCCGAAGAAGTGCCTTTGATGGCCTATGGTGATGAACAAGCCTTCTCTTGCTAGTATAGTTTGTCTTTTCTTTTCGTAGTGTAGATCGAGAAGGTGGAAGATCCTATACGCCATGCTTGAATGCCTTCAAAGACAAGGTAAGTCGTTGCAACGGATCAAAGGTAAACAGGGCAGAAGAGGTAGGTATGTTTTTTTTTGTTTATAGTTTTCTTTCTTTTATTTCTTTAGTTTAAATAACCAACACACCATCTTTCAACTCTTTCTTTCCCAACTCATTGTAAATATCGCTCCTATTCCTAACCAGACTTTAACTATTATTTTCTTATTTTCCTTTTAATAACTAAAAGAATAATTTTTTAGAGAACTTGCTAAACAAGCTTCCATCGCTAGTCCCTCCTTGAGGATCACGACCCGCATAGCCATTGCTACAGCGGATAGAATTGAGCACCTTGCACAACCTTTTCTTAAATCTAAAATTTTGTATTCTTGTGTGCAGGAAAACCTCAATCACCCAGAGGCTGAGTGTAGAGCCTGGAGGCTAAACGACCACGAAAGGTCGGCTACGCATGATAATAAAGTAGAAATAGAACACATCACAGGAAGTGTATGTGTACAAATATTTAACTACACTAATACAAACATTCATCGCTGGTCTACTACATACAGTTCTAGGCACTCACCATATACATATACAGGTATACAATCTATAAAATACTAATACACTGGATAAGTACATTTACACATTTCAAAAAATACAACAGCCGTCAAAGCAGGGTACCTAGATAAAAAGAGGAGAGAACACTTGCCTAAATCTTAAGATAAAACCGCAAATCTTGGAATCCCAAAACATGTACACACGCGCACGGGCATGGGAAACACCCGTCCCATCAATAGGAGAGAGTGAGAGAATTCTGTAAAGAGAGAAATAGAGAGAGGGAAATCAAGAGAGAGAAAGAATAGAGAGCTGTGAAAGAGAGAGAGAGAAACTGAGAGAGAAAAGGGGAAGAGGAGAGGGGCTGATCGGCCTTGGTCGGCCGGTGGTGGCCAATGGTGATTGAGGCTAAACCTGCACAGAAAATATATAGTTTAGAAAGAAAGATTGAGATAGAGTAATAATAAAAGAAAGGAGAAAACTTACACTGGTGTCATTCAACGTTCTTCTTTTTCTCTTATGAAACTTCTCTCTAATCTCAGTTACATAAAGAAATAAAAAATTACATTAAAAGAGAAAATAAAAATCTAAGTTAAATCTAAACAAAAATTCTATTCTAAACTCTCTGCTGAGTTGTACCCCTTTGCTTTTTGAAGTGGTGGCATTCATAGATTGAAATGGACAAGGGGGAGCATGCTTGAAGATGAGACCAAATCGCTGGCCCAACAGAAAATATCTTTTGATAAGGTTGAAGATAAAGTTGGAGATATGGACAAAATTGCTTGCTCAACAAAAAGATTTTCTGATAATATCTCTTTTAGATCTCTAGATTTTGACAATATCCCTTTGATTTTTCAAGGTAACAAAATTGATTCTTTTAAATCCGATTTTAACTGAATTTATTTGTGCTTTATCTTCAGTTAACCAATATAGATTCAATTAAATCAGAATTTAACTTACTTTTATTTGGTCTTATCTTCTCTTTCTTCATTAAGACAAACTTGCAAAATAAGACATTAAGACAAGAAATTAGCTGGATTTATTACAAGATAGACGCAGGAATGTAATAATAGATATGTAATAAACTTGTTCAATCAGGCGGCGTTGGCGGTCACAACAGAAAGGGGAGAGAGAGAGAGAGAGAAAGTGAGGGAAGAGAGAGATAAGAATATGAGAAGGAAAGAGATATGGAAGAGAAAGAAAAGAAAGAGAGAATTCATGGGGAAAGAGAGATCCAAGAGAGGAGAGAGGGAGAGCTGGCCGGCGATAGTGGCTGGCCAGGGCGGCCGCGCGGTGGCTGGGCCATCGTGGCTAAGATCCAGAGAAAGAAGGGAGAGAGAGAAGACTAGGGAAGAGAAAGAGAGAGACCAAGGAAGGGAGAGGGAGAGAGCAAGGGAGAATGGGTGGTCGTCGTTGGTGCCAGGGCTGACCGGTGGCAGATTTGGCCGGGGAAAGGCCAGATCAGAGAGAGGAAGGGGAAGGAGAGGGAAAAAAAGAGAGGGGAGAGAAGTGAGAAAGAGCTGAAAGAGAGGGAGATCGGAGTAGGGGTGGTGGTTATCGTCGCTAGAGGGTGGTCGTCGGTGCTGGGCGGTCGGGCGGCAACGCTCTGGGAAGCGGCGACATTCTTCCAGGAAGAGAGGGGAGGGAGAGGGATAGAAGAGAGAGAGAGAGAGAGAGAGAAGAAAGAGAGGGAGAAATGAAAGAAAGAAAGAGTGAATGATGTGAGGGGAGTGATGGGGGGCAGGCCACGTGGGTGCCAAGGTGATAGGGGAAACCAAGGAAAAAAGAAAGAAAAGAAAAAGGAAGAAAGAGAAGATTCCGAAAATAATACTATTATTTAATATTCAAAAAATATCAACTAATCCAGAAAATTCTCCAAAAATTCTCAGAGGTATATAACATCACTCTGAGGAATAATATGAAATCAGTTTTCAAAAATTCAATCCTTTTTTTAAATTAAAAATCCTGGAATCAACCGATGATACCGACCGACACCAAATCCGGTCGAGTTTTGATAAATTCAAAAAATCTTTAAAATACATTAAATAAAAAATGTGATTCTAAGAAATAATATGAAAGCAAATTTTAAAAATTCAACTCCATTTCTAAACTAAATTTGTAACCCCTTGATCCCTGGTGTACGTATCACTGTATCAGTACGCGATATGACGTATCATGTTGATTTGACCTCCGTGGTAGTCCGTTTGAGCTGATTTCAATTTAAAAAATCATTTTCTAATATTTGAGATTTTTCAAAATTTTCTGGAAATTTTCTGGATTATTTTGGAAAATCTCCGTAGTCGGTGTCGACCGATACTGATAATCAGCTCTCCGATTTTGAGTTGTATTTTGAGATCTGCTTTCATCATGTGTCTTAGAATCGTATTCTCTGCGTTAGGGGTATTTTTGGGGATTTTTCTGAATTTATCGAAAATCGGGCCAAACCGGTGTCGCCGGTATCGGCGAGACGCTCCGGGATTTTTAATTTGTAAACCGTATTGAATTTCTTCAAACCGTCTTCATTTTACGCCTCAGGATAATATTCTCTATTTTCTGTAATTTTTGGCACTGTTCGGAGCTGGTCAACTATTGGGCCAAGATAATAATAATAAAATATTATTATTTTAATTGTTCTTTTTCTTTTCTTTTCTTCTTCCTTCTTCTCAAAGCTTCTCCTCCCACCGCCATTAGCCACCGCCCTTTCTCTCTCTCCCTTAAAATCCCCTAACTCTCTCTCTTGGTCCCAAAAACCTCTCTCTCTCTCTCTCCCAAACTCTCTCTAACCTCTCTCCCTCTCTCTGTGCGACCCAACAAAAGGGGGAGAAGCTGATCCGAGCCAGCGGCCAGGCTAGGCCGCCGGCGCCGCCGCAGGCGCTGCCGGCCGCCACAGCCGCCGCCGGCGGTCGCGACCCCCAGGCCGCATCGCCCCCCAGGCCGCATCGCCCCCTTCTCCTCCTATTTTCCTCCCCACTTCTTCTTCTTCTTCTTCTTCTTCTTCTCTTCTTCTTCTTCTCTTCTTTCTCTGTAAATTCTCCCCCTCACTCTCTCACCCTCTCTCTTCCTCTCTCTTTCACTCTCTCTCTCTCGGCTGGCCGAACCGCCACAGCCGCCGCCACTACCGGCGGCGGGGCCGCCGCCGGCAGGCCCGTTGGTGCCGCCGGCCAGCCGAGCTGGCCGGCCGGCCCGCATAAGCGCGCGGCAGCAGCAGGCTGCTGCTGCCGCTACTGTTGGTGATTGGGTTCGGGTGTAACCCGAACCCAATAACGTATGGGGTTGGGTTTTCCCCCAAAACCCAATAGCCCAACAACCCTTTACCCATTATTTAAGTGATAGGTTTGGAGCCACCCGACCTGTTAACAGCCCAAAACCCGCATCCGAAACCCAATAAAGGTAACTTTGCAGAAAACCCCCTGATTCAATTTATTAATTGCATTTGAATTCTTTTATTTACATATTTAAACCATTTTTATGATTTTTAGTATTCGGGCGATATCTGGAGCATCCGACTCCGATTTGGACGATTCTGGATCCGTTGCGATCGTGAGGAAGAGAGCTACCTTCCCATGGCTAGTTTGTGAGTGTTTTTTTTTATAAATTATATTTTTATCATGTTTAGTAAAAGTGATGCTTGCTTCATTATAGGTAAATCATTAAAATTTTGTTTATTATAAATGTTCTAATCTTTATAATTATTATTTCCTACAAATGTCATTGTGGGGACATCCCTGTAATTACAACATAGAGATAGAGATTACCTGTTATATTAGTTATATACCATGTACAGGTATATCTGGATGATTGGTTAGTTAACGAGATTAACTTGATAATTAAAATAGATCATTAGTTCAATACTTTGATGGTACCCACCGTAGTCATAAGATAGTGACCATTAGTGTAGTTGTATTTGACACTCGAGTAGATGATATAGCCATAGAACACTAGACACGATAGTTTACATCCCTTTTATTGCATATTCATGTCTATTTGTTACATAGAGACTTGTTAGACGGGACACTGTTATCTCCTGCATATTCACCGTGACCTACATATCCAGTCACCCGGAACCCTGTTATCACATGTACAGGTATCATCGTTGCACAGATGCTATGACATGTCACACCTGTTGACACTTAAAAAAGACAAGATTCTCATTGGTCCGAACGATGTCTAAACTTGTTGATATTTACAAAAGACAAGGGACACGAGCTGAAGACCAGTTTTCATCCACCTCCAGGGACAAGGAAGCGGTTTGGACTCCACTGATCCAGCAAGCAGAACAGTGAACCCGGATTGTTTCTAAACAGACCTCAGCAGGTCTAAAATGCTAGCATTTAGCATTACATTAGCCCAAGGAGATAGCCTCGTTTGAGAGGCTAGCATCATCCAGAGCATCGCCAGGAAGCTAACTGATAGCTTCGCCGAAAACCCTCTTTTCGGACTTCGCTAGGAATTGCCTCTAGCTCCGCTATGAGCTTCAAAGCGGGCAGCTCCGCTATCAGCCTGCTATGGTCAACCTTTGACCAATCAAAATCTCCTGATGAGATCGGATTCAATCTAATCAAATCCAATCAGGATTCAAATATGGCAGGTGATTGCCGCAATCTCTTGACTCTCTTGAAACGAGTAACAGGATCAGGGAGAATCTCTAACAATATGGAAAGGATCAAAACAGATCAACCGACTTGCCATTTTCTAGCTCCGCAGAAGCTATCCTAGCCTCACAGTAATGCTACTTTCCAGATTCAAACAGATTCGGTTCAATCTGTTTCCATATCTTCAAAAGGGACGATTATACCCTTGCTCTCCCTATAAATAGCCCGTCAGGGGCACAAAGGGGAGAGATCGATCAATCGAGAGAAATCAATAGAGAAGGAGAGATCGATCAACGGAGAGGAATCAAGGAGAGACGCATGCATACGGGAGGACTCCACAAGCAGAGGCTTCTTCACAAGGCACCGCGTGCTCTTGAATTCAGAGACTTTTTAGAGAATTGCTTTCTCTAATCAGGGTGTTGATACCCTAACATCGTCCTTCTTCTCAAGGAATCTCCGGAACCAGGCGAGAAGGAATTCCTTATTGAAGGCGATTTTGAGAAGCAGCAAGAGGGTTCTACCAATCCTCTATTCTCTGATTCCCCGAACCAGGCGAGAAGGGAATCTCATCGCTCGCATCGTCAAAGGGACAAAGTGGTCGCGCGCTGACCAGACTCCTATCGGCACATTTTCCCAGAATCTCTGAGGAGATCTACTTGTAATCTTTTGAGAATACTTGTAATTTAGCTCCTCAAACCTTTTTTGTAAGTTTTCCCCCTTTGCAAACATAATGGAAAACAAGATGGCGACTCCGCTGGGGATTGTATTCTCCTCTGCTGAGAATCAAGTGTCGCAATGCGACGAACAGACCTTCGGGTCTATCTCTGAATTCAGAAAGCCGGTGCAGCCAGATCTTCTCTGGCTAAATCTTCAAGCAAAGTCTCTGCGGAGACGGAAAAGGTTCTCTGCAAACCTGCCGCAGTTCTCTGGCGCAACAAGGAAACATGCCCGCAGCCCAGATCCTGCACTTCTGAGAACCTGGTCATCCAGATCGATCGAGGAAGATTTGAAGAAGTCCTCTCTGGGGGTGGCCTGATGCTTCGAGCACGGAAGCACAGGAAGGTCTTCATGGCCAAGGTTTCAAATCAGAAACCAGAGGCAGAATCCTGCCAGCACCCCGCAGCCCCGCTTGTGGCTATTCAGGTTCCTTGCGAACCTAGGCGTCCCCTGTCAAGGCTGATATGGAAGCCTAAACAGGAGTCTTCAACCAAAGCTCCCGGAGTAGTCACGCCGAGACTGCGCCTCTCCCGCGAAGAAAGGGTAAGATGCTCATCTGCACTGATGATGCTGCCAGCCATAAAGTCACGACGGCAATCATACCGTCATCTGAGTCAAAGACAGCAAAGCCTCCTGTTAGCCTCGCTCGCACAAGCGAAGCTATTGTACCACAACGAATTCACTGGGTTCGCAGCCGCAAAGCTAAGACCGCAGTGTTATCTGAGGTTGATCCCCTTCGCAGCAGAATAGCGGGCAAAGCACCACAGCGTGCTCCGCTCCCCGATTCATCAGGCACTAAGCTCGCACCTGTCGGCGAAGCTAGCGCCAAAGTACTATTCAGTACTAATCCCTTCTGCAGGGATAAGAAGAACGGAGCATCATCCCTTGTACGCTCCAGAAAGGCCTCTCCACGGGGTTGTTCAGGCTCTGTTGAGCCTAACCTGCGACAATTCTTAGCAAACAAGCTGGAATTGGAGTCTCTCCAAACCACTTCCCCTTGTTGTCGAAGAGGATGCCGACTTGTGACAATCCATTCAGCCCATCGTCGGCAATATCCAATCAAGGTGGCACCTCCGCGCCGTCAATCGGTGTTTGACCGGTTGTCTGCACATGCCATGAAGAGACATCATGAAAGGAGTGCTTCGCGAGGCCCAGCCTTCGCATCCGTCAACATGACCGGAAGAGGACGAGAGCAACACAGGGAAGGTCATATATCTGATGATACCCCTTTCGGCTCCCCAGATCCAGATTATAGCCCGGGCTTAGGTGAAGTCTTGTGCGCGAAGAAGGTGTTTTCTGAAACACCAGATCCAGGGTAGCGATACCCTATAATTATGAACCGCCTTCTTCCTCAAAGGCCCTGATCTCGCCACAGTCCAGGCGATCACCCCAATCATCTGATGGAGAAGAAGAAGACAGCGGGTATGCCTCTTCAGCAACGGTCAGTCCTGTGCGAACGGACAAAGCATCGGTTAATATGGCCGATAACGCCAATGACGACCTTCGTCAGCGTTTGGAAGCTCAGGAGCAGACCTCTAGAACTCAGCAAGAGGCCCTGGACAATATTCAACAGATGCTCGCTCAGCTCCTCAGCAACCGGAATGATGATACCGGGAGCAATCATGAGGAGGGACATCTCAGCAATGATCCGCCCAAGACGGAGAAATCTAAGGGAGGCTCTTCCCTGGATGCCGAAGTCCTTAAAGGCCTTCAAGCTCAAATCGCATCCCTAGCTCAGAGGGATGAATTAAAGAAGGTAGGGGCAGTCCGTCCTTATCCGCTGGAGTGGGATTCGGTGCCATATCCGCCAAAGTTCAAACCACCAACGTTGCATACGTATGATGGTAAGAGCTCACCCAATCAGCACATCTACTATTTCCGGTCCCAGACCGGTAATGTTCTAAACAACGACGCCATCATGGCTAGGTTGTTCATCGGCACCTTGAAAGGGTGGCATTCGACTGGTTCCGAAGCCTTCCTCAGGACTCTATCAATTCCTGGATCGACCTGGAAACTCGGTTTCTCTCTCGCTTCTATGAGGATGATACCGAAGTGACCATGGACAAGCTCCTTTCCACTGTACAGAGGAAAGGCGAATCTGTCCGTGAATACATTGAGCGGTTCAGAAATCTATCTCTGATGTGCCCGGCAGGGATGCCATTACCCATGCTCTTACAGACATGCAGGCACAACTTCTTGGATCAAGTAGAAGTCCGCATGGGGGCTGTCAAAGCCCATACTTGGAAGGAATTGGTCGAACAAGCTGAGATAGCCGAGAAATCGGCTAAGAAGTTCGAGCCATCCGCCCCCTAGGAGCAAATGGGGCGTGAACAACAAAGGGCGCAGCGATCTCCCGCAGTCTTCCCAAGCTAAAGGAAGGAGATTATGTCCGTCGAGCTGACCGGGGACATGCAGTCAAAGGCCAAGAAGAGCGGCGTCAACAGCCAAGAGCCCAAGTTTCCTCCGAAGCAGTACTCCTTCAGAGATGACCAGGTGGTCACGATATTCCATCTACTCCACAAAGGGAACAAAATGAAGCTACCGGATGCTCGGCGTCCCAATGAGATAGGGCGTACAAACGACCCTAAATACTGCCTCTACCACAGGATGATCCACCATCCTACTGACAAGTGCTATGTTCTCAAGGATAGAATTCAAGCTTTGGTCGACGCCGGAGTCCTCACATTGAAGACGGAACAGAAGAAAGTCACTGCCAATATGGTGACTCTTGAGTTCGGCACTGCCCAGAAGGTCACAGTTCCTGACGGGACCTATCCAGCCCCCACACCGCGGTTGGAAGTCAGGCATCCTCCAGCCATGACTCAATACAACAAGGGTCTCGTCCCTTTGACATTGGAGACAGGGGAAGTTATGTGGATACACCCTGACCTCGTCCAAGACGTACAGCGACGTCGAAGGACTCCAGCAAAAAGGGCAAGTCCTGCAATGTCATCTCTGTCCTGCCAGATGATGGTAATCTTACTTCGGCTTCCCTCAGCGATTCAGAAGAAGAGAAGCATGCCTGTACAGCGCAGGCAGATGCACCTCAACAGGCAGGCACCCGGTCTGGAAAATCATACTTAAGGCAGTATGACAAGTCTACTGACGAGATACAACAGCAAACGACGTCAGTACCAATGCCGGCATCCACTCCAGTCCTGACCAAAGGGAAGGAGACGCCTAAGGAAGTGCGGTTCGACCATGTGTTGAAGAAACCACCAGGCCAAGGGTTAGCCACGCCCTTTCGCTTTGATATATTGGCCCATTTAGCCAATATCCCGGCTCGTATCACAATACACGAGCTCCTTCGTCTCTCTAAAGAGACAAGAGAGGCACACAGAGATGCGCTGGCTGATTCGGAGTCCTTTCTGACATGCATGCCTGAGGTTCTTGGTGACGAGATGCAGCCTTCCTGCTCAGAGTGCCATCACGCACAATCCAAGGTGCCTGCTATTACCTTTACGGCGGAAGATATGCTTCTCAAGGACAACAAGCATGATCGACCTCTGTACTATACCGGATATATCGGTTCCACATGCATTGAAAGAGTACAAGTCGATCCGGGGTCTGCACTCAGCATCATCCCCAAAGGGAAAATTATTGCCGGGGTGGGGGTTGTGTTCATCTCCCCACAGGATCATATCCTTCCCAGAGCATTCTCCTTGACAGAATCATGCTCTAATAATGTAGCGGAATACAATGCTCTGCTCATCGGTCTCCAGCTCGCTCATGGAATGGGGGTACGCTACCTTGAAGCTTATGGCGATTCAAAGCTGATCATTAGCCAGGTAAAAGGCGAATATGAAGTCCGCCATGAGGACTTGGTGCCTTATTATCATACAGCCATCGAATTGGCTAGCTTATTTGAAGGCTTCTACATCGGGCATGTGTCCCGATCTCAAAATACCAAGGCGGATGCTCTCGCTGCACTAGCGACAACGCTAGCCTTACCGGCTGACACCGAGTATCACCTCACAGTCGCAACCCGGCATCTCGTATGCTCTAAGCATATGCTAAGGATCCAAGAGGTCCATAATATCTCCGTGGATCTTGAGCCGAGGGATTGGCGCTTCCCTCTCATTGACTACGCTCTGCACGGTCTGCTTCCAGACGATCCCAAAGAAGCGGCGTCCATCAGACGAAGGTCGCTCCGTTTCTACTATGATCCCACTTTGAAGACACTCTACCGTCGTTCATATGACGGTGTCCTCCTCCGTTGTCTCTCTCATTCGGAGGCACAGGAAGTGCTTAAAGAAGCACATGATGGCACTTGCGGAGCTCACCAGCCGGGTCCAAAGCTTAAAGACAGGCTGCACAGACTTGGGTACTACTGGCCGACCATGATGGCCGATGCCACCCAATATGCACGAAGGTGTAAGGCGTGCCAGGTCCATGCAGACTTCATACACCAACCTTCGGAGTTACTCCACCCTACTGTTGCTTCATGGCCATTTGAAGCATGGGGAGTCGATGTCGTAGGCCAATCAGTCCCTCTTCGACAAGAGGTCACCGGTTTATCCTGGCAATAACCGATTACTTCTCAAAATGGGCAGAGGCCACACCGTTGGCCGAAGTTAAAACCTCCAATCTGGTTAGCCTCATCAAACACCAGGTCATCCATCGATTTGGTGTACCCAGACGGATCATCCATGACAATGGTCCCCAGTTCGTAAGTCAAGGGTTCTATCGGATCTGCGATAAATACCGAATTCAGAATATGGCTTCAACCGCCTACAATCCTGCCGCCAATGGCTTGGCAGAGGCATTTAACAAGACAATCATCAAGCTGCTCAAGAAGTTTGTCTCCTCGAACAAGCGAGATTGGGACGAAAAGCTCAGTGAATGCCTTTGGGCCTACCGGACTACGGTTCGGACACCGACAGGCAATACGCCTTTCTCCCTGGTATATGGGTGCGAAGCGGTCATCCTATTAGAAATTCAGGTGCCATCATTGCGAGTAGCCCTGACTACTAAAATGACATCAGAAGACAATGATCGCCTGCGTCTTCAAGAGCTCGAAGCCCTGGACGAGAAGCGGCTGCAAGCTCAGCAACACATCGAGCTATATCAGGCTCGGATGTCAAAAGCCTTCAATAAGAGGTCAAGCAGAGAGTCTTCCACAAAGGAGACCTAATCTTAGCCGTCAGACGACCGATGATTATGACGCACAAGACCAAAGGCAAATTTCAGCCTAAATGGGAAGGACCGTTTGTGATAGAGACAGTCTATTCAAACGGAGCATACCGCCTTACGACTGCAGATGGCGACCTCCTCATGATGCCGATCAATGGCAAGTTCTTAAAAAAGTACTATCCTTAATCAAGGATCTTGCTCTCGATCAAGTTAACATTACACCTCTGATCGAGATCCGCGCGTCCGGAATGCGCACAAAGAGAGCCTCTCTCTTTCTCCAAGCATATCAGACCTGTTGATAGCTGGGGGTTTGCTTAAAATCCCAAGGGACCTGCTCTCACTTGATTCCCTCTCCAAAATCACCTACCAATTCTCATCCATAGAATGGTAGGACCACATATATTCCGCTGTTATGTTAACATTAAACCTATGACAGCAATCCCCTCGTTTCTCCCCGAGATAACGAGACCTCCAAAATCACCTACCAATTCTCATCCATAGAATGGTAGGACTACATATATCCCGCTGTTATGTTAACATTAAACCTATGACAGCGATTCCCTCGTTTCTCCCCGTGAAAACGAGACTATTCCCAAACTCCATTGCTATTGAGCTTAGTGGCGTCTCAATTGGTTACGTCATCGCGACCTCTGAACCAGTAGACGGCTAAGTCTCAATCTTGAGCCCTGTTGACATTTACAAAAGACAGGTCTCGATACTTATTGACATTTACAAAAGATAAGTATCACCTATTTTGAGCTTGTTGACATTTACAAAAGACAAGTCTCAATCCCGAGTCCTGTTGACATTTACAAAAGACAGGTCTCGATACTCGTTGACATTTACAAAAGACGAGTATCACCTATTTTGAAGCTTGGTGGCTTCTCAACCAGTTATGTCATTGCGACCTCTGAACTGGCAGATAGCCAAGTTTCATCTACCATTGAACTTAGTGGCGTCTCAATTGGTTACGTCATTGCGACCTCTGAACCAGCAGACAGCTAAGTCTCAATCCCGAGTCCTGTTGACATTTACAAAAGACAGGTCTCGATACTCGTTGACATTTACAAAAAACGAGTATCACTCATTATTGAGCTTGGTGGCTTCTCAACCAGTTATGTCATTGCGACCTCTGAACTGGCAGATAGCCAAGTCTCATCTACCATTGAGCTTAGCGGCGTCTCAATTGGTTACGTCATTGCGACCTCTGAACCAGCAGACAGCTAAGTCTCAATCTCGATGCTTGCTGACATTTACAAAAGGCAAGTATCTCCCCTTTTAGCCCCGCAATGGGCTAACCTCGAGACTGGCAACATCTCAATTGGTTATGTCATCGCGACCTCTGAACCACAGACAGCCATGCCTCATTATCCAAACAAACAAAGACGACAAAAAAAGAATTTTTATTAAATTCCAAAGGATGGGATACATGGAGGAGCCTATAGGCGTACATGATAAGATCGGATCCGATCTCCAAGCGAAGCTAGCCTCGTCCTCCTGTCATCAGCAGCCTGGGCCAGCACCTGTGATCTTAGCTCAGCCTCATCGAAGTCCACCGCCTGAGCCAGACGAGCCTCGACCTCCGCCAAAGTCGCCCTCTGTGACGACTTCTGCGCCGCCAGTTCCTCACTTCGAGCCCTGAGCTGCTTAAGCCGCGCAGACTCTTCATGACGCATCTGTGTAGCCTTGGATAAAAGGAGATTTGCCTTCCGGATCATCTCTTCAGCCCTCTTAACCTTATCTTCAGCATCAAGAAGAGCACTGTTGGAAGCGTCAATTGCACTCCCAACCTCTGCCTCCTCTGTCTCCAAGGACCTCAAGTCAGTGGAGATAGCCTCAGCAGCCTCTTGAGCGGCGAGCTGAGCCTCGCGCCTCTGGGCGACAAGATGTGAGAGCCGTTCATCAGCCAAAGACGCTGCGTCTGAACTATAGAGGCGGCGCCATTCCTCCACGTCCTTCTCAAGGTCGTCTACCAGGAGCTCTAAAGCAGCAGCTTGATGGTACCCCTCAAAGTCCCGGATACACTCAATGCCACGGGAGAGGACCATCTTCAGCTTCGAGAACGGCACACAGGCGAGCCCTTCAAGACGAGACCGATAGTCTGCTCCAAGCTGTTATAGAAGCTGTCGACCAGATTACCGATGAAGTCATTCTCAGCTTCATCAACCCTTGAGACAACCTCGGAGCAATCTACTATCCCAGTCGACACCGCCGCAGAAGAAGAAGCGGGAACATCGACAGCAGCAGGGCAAGCCAAAGGCGACCTCGGCGGAGTCCTCAGCGACACCAGCACGCCAGCCACCGCGGAGGTAGGACTGGCAACCACCTCCTGAGCAACAGGCTCAACCACCAGCGTTGGAGAGGTAGGGCTCACAATCACCCTCAATGCCGTATTCGGCAAAACAGCCGGCACCTCACTCGTTGATGTGATTGGAAGTGAGGATACCTCCAGGACTGCCGCCCCTTCAACCTCAGGACCTTCCGCTGATTTGGGCTGATAAAAAGGCAGGTCGCCATACAGCGCATCCAACACAGCAGCGTCTGCCCCGGTCGAAGCGCTCATATCGCCCCTTGACCCTTCAGGGAACCCGCCGCTTCTTTCGAAGCTGATGCACCTTGGGGACGAATACCTGCAACAAAACCAAGGTCAAAAAGGAGACGCAGCAAACAGGCGAGGACCAAGAGATCTTAGTCTTACCGAAGGCCGATGTCACCTCGTCAGCCGCATCAGAATCCAGGGGTCCCATCGGAAAGTTCTTACCAGACTCAACGCGGATAGCCGGCCCGCTCGCCGATTCCTCCGCAGACTACCCGATAGAGCTGGAGGTCATAGGACTTCCTTTAGAAGTCCCAGCGCCCGACGGGCCAATGTCGGCCGCATCACCTCCAGATTCCTCCGAGCGAGTAAAGGAACCAGCTGCAGCTCCATAAGCAAATAGAGGATCATACTGGTCCCCTTGCTCCCCATGCTCCTCAGCTCCTGCAACAAAAAGCAAATGATGAGTTATTTAAAGTGCGCTGAAGGCATATTATATGGAGGCCAATCTTACCAGTAGTCGGTTCAGCAACCGACGGCTCAGCCACTAATGGAGCAGCAGAAGGAGGCGCAGCAGAAGGCTCACCCTCTACCACGATGGTAGGAGTCTGGCGACGGGGCCTCTTCGCCGACGACTTCCTACGGGATCCACTCCCACGCTTCCTTTTTAAGTGGACATCAGAGTCCTCTTCTTCCACTTCCTCCACATGTTGTGAGGGAGCTGTCCCCACTACACCAGATCCGGCCTCACGAGCATCAGCTTCATGGGCATCAACCCTCATCCCCGCCTCGAAGCAAGGGCTCCCCGCATCAGAAGCCCCGCTGTCATCTACAGCGATGAACTCCTCTATGCCAGGAACACGGACCCGTTTGCCCTCCATCTTATCAGAAGCCTTCTGCCTCATCCGATGAGAAATTAACCTCACACCCGAACGGTTGGCATTAAACCTAGCAGGTGTAGAGTTCGAGGCCGCATACCATTGGCAGAAACACAGGGTCGTCCAAAGGCCGGGATCCCTCAGCGGCGTGCGCAGCCACGCTCCAGTGTCATCCGCGGTAAAAAACCGCCAAGCACGAGCCCCTCAATGAGGCTCCCCATGAAAGCCAGGTCCGGATTGGGGTTGCCCACGTACAACTGGTCATACCCAAATTGGCGGGCAAACCGGCTCGGGACGTAGGGCTCCAGGTAGCAGGTATCCCCACTCCTGTACAGCAAATGCGAGGGCCGGATACATACCAGCCACTCGAAAACACCCCGACTCATGGGAGACCGACCTGATTCCACATCACGGAATTCCTCGTTGTATCCTGCACCCCGCAGGCGAGGAAAACAACGGAACAGGCTATGAGCGTCATAACGACGCACTAACTTACGGGCCTCGGCCACATAAGTTTTCTGCCACGAACGGCCTTCAAAGCGACGGAGAAGCGCCGTTTGAACACCCTGCGGAGGGTCTTCCCAGCTCCAATCAAACTGGGACAGTGCAAGGCGAACCACGCCATCAAGTAGGTGTACGGTAAACCTACCCTAGGATTGGGTCCGTCACAAGGCAGGACGGCACCCTTCCTCGCCTTGACGCCATTGGCCTACAGAAAGCCTCCGTCAGTGCACGAAGGCCCCTCTGAATACAACACACCATGGCCGGGAGAAGACCCAGACGGTGGCCATGACCAAGCGGACGGCAGGCAGCAGCACAGTCGGGTGGACGATGTCACCCGAAGAAGAAGGCACGACACACTTCTTTAACCAGATGGTTAAGAAGCCGGCTAGCAACGCCTTGCGAGACATAGGCCGACGGGCCTGATGGTGAAAGCTCCGAAGAACATCACCCTTCCCAAGAGGACCATCATCTTCTGCCACGACGATGTCCTTTTCAGCATGCACCTCCATCCTTGCCAAGATGTCTTCTTCAGCAACTCCGCAATGAGCTGCCTCAGGTGCACTAGTCATATCTGGGAACAAGTAGTTCCCCCAGCTCTTCAAGCTCTTCGAGCTACCCTTGCCACCAGTATGGATGCTGGAGCAAATGTGCAAATGGCACATCAGTTCCCGATATGTCTCGAGCAGAGCAGGCTCCTGCTTCTCCAGAATAGCCAGCTCCGCCTCACAGGGAAAGTACTCTTCGTATGGAAGAGACCCGAAGGGCAAAGCAGAGATCTCCCGCATCTCATGTAGGGCCATGCCCAACTCACCAACTGGGGTGAAGAAAGTCCCCGAGGCCGGGCAATACAACTCGAGGATGGCGTAGAAGCACGCCACCTTCATCTCGATGCCGTAGCAGGTCGCCCTGACGGCCTCATGGAGGTTTAACCTCTCTAGGTCCCCCTCAAAATGGGTGAGGATATAGTTGGTCAACTCCGCCCACCACGATCTAGGAGGGTGGACCCAACCAGGAGTCCTGAAATCGGTGGCGGGGTAGTTCCCGTCAACTTCGCAGAACTGAGTGCCAAAGGTCGGCGCCGCAGCTGGGTTCTCTCCTACTGGAAGGTCCCGCGATACCTTCCCAAGGTATAGCCCCATTATGCTACGAGGAGGACCAGCCCTCGAATAGCCGGACTGGAATGTCAACCTCCCGACACTCACGGACTCGGCGTTTAAGCTCACGCCCCACGCCATCTTCCGAGCCTGAGTTGCGCTCGCGAAGGAAGACAAAGCAAAATGCCGCTTAGTGGACGGGAGATAGAATCTCTCGCCGTCCAACTGGAAGATCCACTGGCCCTCACCGGCCTGCAGCTGGCGATCGGGATCAGGTTGCAGCATCCCCGAACATGAAGTCAGGCTTTCTGTAAGCCTGACGGTCGATATCTTCAAGCGGAGCCGTAGTCAAGATGCTCCGCATGGTCTGCGGACGACCCTCCTGGATGAGCATATCCCGTACAAGAGAGCTCGGCTCACTGAACAATGAAGCCTGCCCATAGAACTGCAAGCTGATGCTTCCGCCTGCTCGACTGGCTACACCGAACAGACTGTTCTGGAGGCCGGAGGCGTAATGTACTGTAAAAACAGAAATGAGCTATGATTAGTTCACCAATCAAGTGGATGCGAAAGCATAAAAATTCACTAAGGCATAGCCTCGCCCAGCAAGCAGGGCCTGCAAGGCGGTAGCTTTGAAAAAGCTTCACTTCATGGATAAACTGCATCTTTGCAGAAAATATCCAAAGCGCCAGCTTCGCTTAAAGCAGGGAGTGACATAGCCCTAAGGGCTGACGTCAGCAAAGGGGCATTATGGTCAAAAGTCATCATGACTGAGAGGACTTATTCAAGTCCTTCTCCTCAAACAGTACGGAGATGGCCCAAGTTATGGCTTCGTGCGAAAGCCCAAAGAAGAACTGTTCAGTCTTACTTCCCTGGTGCAAGCAAAATAGGGAAGTTGAAGGAAACGAGTTCCCTGATAAGGACAGATCATATTTGATCGACCTGATGGCCGAGTATCGGCTCCAAAAGATGGAGACCACTCTCTAATCAGACAGGAAAATTCCTTACCGGTGATCGGTCGCTCGATGACCAGAGGAGGAACGCCCTCCGCCGCAGAAGTCGCTACTTCTTTTCCCGCTCGTCTCTTGGGCACCATTGAAGGAATGCAAGAGTGCTCAAAGTACTCTGAAGCAAAGGAGGAAGAAGAAGAGGAAGAGATAGAAAGTTCTCTAAAAATAAAGGGAGATCTTCCCATATTCAGCCCAATCGGGCTTTTATAGGCCAATCAGCGCCTGAAACGAGGCCTCGAAAAAAGGCCCATGCCGCCGTTTCGAATTAATTCGAAACAGCGCCCGAAGCGCCTTCCCGAGAAGCGCCGGTTCAACTCTACTAGAGTTAACTTCGCACTAGTGCAAAAGTGCGGACTTCGCACAATCCTTCAAGGGCTTCGCTGAAAGGCCTACCTTAGCCCTCTAAAAAGCGTGCTGCTCGCGCTGACATGCCAGTCTCGCGAAGATCATTCGAAGAAGGACTATGTCCTTAGCTCCGCACACAGTTTAGCCCAGCAATGGCCAAACTCTCAGTGAAAGCAAGCAAAATCAGATGATCAGACGATGAACTTTCATTGATTTCAAAAGCAAGGGTACATTGATATTACATCAAAGTTGTGTTTCATACAAACACATTCAGTTGCCCAACAAGATCATTTGAGGCATACAAGCGGTTTTATCTGCTCCCAGGCCAGACCAACGGACAGGAAGGGCCTTCCTCCTGCATAAGGCTGTAATCAGTGGTGCCATAAGGACACGGTCATTTTTCTCCACAAAATGGCAGGTCTTGCCAGGCCATTTTTGTTGAAGCCTGGCAATAAAGCTTATCGCCGCCAACACGTCAGATCACCTATAATGGGAACTAGTTTGATGCCACGGATCTGACGGGTGTGAGGCCCGCTCCCCTAAAGTGGACCGTCCCCGACAAAGGCCACCAAAGTTGAAAATCGGCAACGATGTCAGTGATCTCACTGATCACCTCCGACGAAGCGGCGGCCAGCCTCACCTCAGAACGAATCATCTCGGGTAAGAGGCTGCCAACAGCCCCTGGGACGCGCATTCGCTGCCCCGAATTGTTCCTCCTGCTTAAAAGTAAAGCTTTAACCGGGGAAGCATAAGGCAATTTTATGGCTTCTTCCATCAAGTCACCAGACTGACAAGCATAGCTCACTGCAAGGCAAATTGGAGCAGGTAACGGTCAAGCGCAAAAAGAGCTGTAAAAATACTAAGTCAGATTCTTCGGCGGCAAGGTAATCCAACTTCAGTCAAGGCAGAGGATAAGCCTCGCCTGCACGGCAACCATGGGCTGGTTCAGCAAACGCCAAGTCCTAGCCTCGCCTATACGGCAAAGTCAGACTGATCTTGTGAAGAACAGTCTCAACCTCACCAATATGGCAAGACCGGCTCAACTATTGAAGAAGCCAAGTCCCAAGTTCTGCCTGCGCAGCGGACTTAACAAGCAACGATCTTTCACTGATCAAGCCAAGATGATAGCTTCACAGAAAGCTATGATGAGATCCTTCTCTGCAGCAGCCAATTGCAAGATGAAGAACAAGGGAAGCTAATCCTTGAAGCGAGCTGCCAAAGCTAAATCAAGGGAGATGAGTTCCCTAAAAGCAGTGAAGTCTTTGAATGATCAAGACTTACTGGTCCTTGGCCGGTTAGACAACCAGAGCGGGTTTTCCCACTAATTCAGAGATCTGGTATCTCTCACAACCAAGAGAAGAGAAGAGAAGAAGGCAAGGCATTTCTCTTCAGAGGACCTCAAGTGTCCTATTTATAGGCCCCATGGCCTGAGTGCGATCACCTCAAGAGTGGAAGCACGAGCGCATTCAAGGCATTTACTGCGCCTTGATGGAAGGGACGGTTTTCCCTTGGAACCGTGCAAAGGGAGAAACGTCTCCCTCATAAAAGGCACTTATGGCGCCTTGAATAAAGGGAATATCCTCCCTTGGAAACGTGCAAGCGGAGAACATCTCTCTCGATTGGCGCGAAAGAAGGAATGATCCTCCTCGTAACCGCCCCACGGCAGTTGGCTTTGAAAAGGCAACAGGATTCCAAAGCGAACTTATTTCTTGGAAGCCCAGATGCGGAGCTACCCCGACGCGAAGCTACTCGCGAACCAGTGCAATTCTTCGGCGAATTCATCCCAAAGCAGGATTGAAGGCGAAGCTGAACTCAACCATCATGGCGACGTTCATACTCCACATACCATCACAGTAGTTCAAAGTGTTTCAAAGTCTGAGCTATTGCAGACTCTCGAAAACTTTGAAGGGGGTCTTGTTGACACTTAAAAAAGACAAGATTCTCATTGGTCCGAACGATGTCTAAACTTGTTGACATTTACAAAAGACAAGGACAGACGAGCTGAAGACCAGTTTTCATCCACCTCCAAGGGACAAGGAAGCGGTTTGGACTCCACTGATCCAGCAAGCAGAACAGTGAACCCGGATTGTTTCTAAACAGACCTCAGCAGGTCTAAAATGCTAGCATTTAGCATTACATTAGCCCAAGGAGATAGCCTCGTTTGAGAGGCTAGCATCATCCAGAGCATCGCCAGGAAGCTAACTGATAGCTTCGCCGAAAACCCTCTTTTCGGACTTCGCTAGGAATTGCCTCTAGCTCCGCTATGAGCTTCAAAGCGGGCAGCTCCGCTATCAGTCTGCTATGGTCAACCTTTGACCAAATCAAAATCTCCTGATGAGATCGGATTCAATCTAATCAAATCCAATCAGGATTCAAATATGGCAGGTGATTGCCGCAATCTCTTGACTCTCTTGAAACGAGTAACAGGATCAGGGAGAATCTCCTAACAATATGGAAAGGATCAAAACAGATCAACCGACTTGCCATTTTCTAGCTCCGCAGAAGCTATCCTAGCCTCACAGTAAGGCTACTTTTCAGATTCAAACAGATTCGGTTCAATCTGTTTCCATATCTTCAAAAGGGACGATTATACCCTTGCTCTCCCTATAAATAGCCCGTCAGGGGCACAAAGGGGAGAGATCGATCAATCGAGAGAAATCAATAGAGAAGGAGAGATCGATCAACGGAGAGGAATCAAGGAGAGACGCATGCATACGGGAGGACTCCACAAGCAGAGGCTTCTTCACAAGGCACCGCGTGCTCTTGAATTCAGAGACTTTTTAGAGAATTGCTTTCTCTAATCAGGGTGTTGATACCCTAACATCGTCCTTCTTCTCAAGGAATCTCCGGAACCAGGCGAGAAGGAATTCCTTATTGAAGGCGATTTTGAGAAGCAGCAAGAGGGTTTCTACCAATCCTCTATTCTCTGATTCCCCGAACCAGGCGAGAAGGGAATCTCATCGCTCGCATCGTCAAAGGGACAAAGTGGTCGCGCGCTGACCAGACTCCTATCGGCACATTTTCCCAGAATCTCTGAGGAGATCTACTTGTAATCTTTTGAGAATACTTGTAATTTAGCTCCTCAAACCTTTTTTGTAAGTTTTCCCCCTTTGCAAACATAATGGAAAACAACACCGTATTCATGTGCACCACTTCACAGAACACCGTCATTTCATATACTGTGATCATCGTTAGATGGATTCTCGGCATAGCACTGTTACACATGCATGTATGGTTTCTTTATTCTTGTCATCTGGATTCCCGTTCGTATTATTGTTCCATGTTATCCCTGTGTTCCTGTTATACGATTGTTCCCGTTACTGATATTGATATTCCCGTTACTGGACATGAGAGCTGTTGATATGCGATATGTGGAATCCCACATCTATTGTTCCCGTTTCCCGTTATATTGTTCCGTTTCCCGTTATATTGTTCTATGCTATCAACAGAGCTCAGGTCCAGGTCCTGTTATCATGTTACTGTATCATGTATTGTATTTGTTCTTGTACATTGTATACTTGACATATCAGATCATAAAGCTAACTTGGGTATGGGAGAGACTTGACGGTTGATTAGATCTTATTGGGTGATGTACTGGATCCATATTGTTCTCCACTGCAGGGGATGGTAGTGCTACCTACCGATTGTATAGCTCCATGAGCTCCCGTTACTTGATTCATGCTCCCCTCTTAGCGGAGGGCCTTGGTCTCAGCAGCCAGGTTTGTTTAAGGCCGTGATCCCGGGTATGCACGGGATACACCTACCCGATAAGAACTCCTCGACCATGGGTTTCCAATTAACATAATAAAACAGTATACACAATAGTGACGTCGGGAACACTTGTTATTTGGTTACTCTCTCGTTTGGATAATGGTACCCGTAGGCCATGTTCGGATGGGTTCGACTGGAGTGCGGGCTCCAGTATGAACTGCCAGTGATATGGGACACTGGAAGAGATTGATTAAAATACCAGGTGGACTGATTGCTATTATTGTATAATACATGACTTGCCTGATACTTGTATTTAATGTTTAGTTGTACTTGTTACTGTTCCTGATCATTTATCCGCTATCATGTTACATGTATGCGTTGTTACTTTACCTGTTTCATTCTATACTTTCTGTGGTGGCATACTACTCATGTATATGTATACTCTGCATTGCATTCATTCTGTTTTCTGTATACCTTGCAGATATCATTACTGTCTATGCACAACACCGTATTATGGTTATATTGCATATGCCCATCTGAATGTTCATTTCTATCACGTCACCACTAGACAACATTCTTTATTATATAAACTGGATACGACTATAGACATAACCCGATGATACTGCTAGGTGGTGATGGTATTAAAATATGTCATTGTTTATTTCTACAAATTATTAATTTCTATTATAGGTATCACTAGTACAACATCATGCATTATATATTAGTATCGTGCTTGTATTACTATAGTATATATTACTGTCTCCTTCATTTTACCACTCACTAGGTCGCTTTCTGACGACCCTGAGTTTGCGTGCCAGGTTTGGAGATCCGATTTATCGTTTGGTCAGCTAGTTCATTGGATTCACATAGGAGACTTTACCCTCGAGACCCTTCATAGGTATCTTTGTGCTTTATTTCTGTTATCTTATTGATCCCTATTTTTATATCTGTTATGATCACTACCTCTTCCTGCAGGTATTCTTGTACTTATTAAATGCTAGAACTCGTGTATATATGGAGGCTATGTCTCTGTACTGAGGCTTAACGTACGCGTGAGGTGTTTTCACCTCGCGTATGTACGTCGCCATAACGTCCCCGTACCTGCGGGATCGGGGCGTTACAAAATTCCTGAAATCGACCAGCGATACCGTCGACACCGATTTTGAAGATTTTGCAGAATAATTCAAAAAAATCAAAAAATCATAATAAGTCTAAAAATATTGAAAAATAATATTTGAAACTGAAATTGGTCAAATCTGACTACCAAAAAGTCAAATTAAGCAGTACACTGGGATCGGATTCCCGGTTCAGACTCGAACTGGATCTGAGTCCAAGAATATTGATCCAATGCAAAACAATCACGCAGATAATCACAAAACAAAAATAAATACGGGGAGAAAATTGAAAAATTAGGATTAGAAAATCAAACACATATCTAAGTACGTATTCCGCGAGTGGGGTGTTACACAAACACAAGAAACCCCGAGATCATTGATGCAATTATCAATAATCACTGAGTAGAAGTGGAGTCACATCACCATAGATTTTGTCATGGGATTTCCCCGATCATCTTAAGGGTATAATGCAATATAGGTAGTGGTGGATCAACTCCAAAGTCCACACACTTCTTAACCCATCCGCGGAACTACTCGATGGATAAGTTGGCACAAATTTACCTTTGAGAGATACTTCGAATACATGGGTGCCATCAGATAGAAATTGTTGGTTTCAATCAAGATTTTGGGTAAGCTTATGCAAGGCATTGGGGACCAAATTACATCTAAGTATGGCGAAACACCCATAAGCGGATGGACAATCGAAAGGACTATCCAGATATTAGAAGATATGCTGAGAGCATGTGTATTAGATTTCAAGGGTAACTAAAGAAGTATGTACCATTGGTGGAATTCGGATATAAAACATCTACCAGTTAACTATAGGATGCCACCTTTAAAAGCTCTATATGGTAAGAAGGGTAAATCTTCCATTTCTTGAGAAGAAGTGAGAGACCGAAGATTGTTAGGCCCCGTTTAGTGCAAAAGACATAGAAAAGATCATAATAATAAAGAAGAGGATGAAAGCGCCCAGAGTTGTCCGCCCCGCTTCCCAAAATAAGTGAAACAGAGTCGCTAGGAGAGTCGGCGACACATATATGCAAGAAAGATACCTCACATATATGCGCTAAGTCTTAAGTAACCTGAAACAAGCTATAAATCTACTATAATAAATCATGATCACTGCAATACCACATATAGATGTCCATACATTATAATGAATAAGTAATGAAATAACGGAGAGTCTGATACTATGTAATCAAGAAACTTATAAAAATCACAGGAAAAAGGAAGACAATAATATCAGAATAGGTAGAGAGAAACTTCAGACTTCTCGCGAAGCATACGATTACAAAAACACCTAAACTGTAAGATCCCTACCTAGTAATACAGTATCTACATTTTTCCAAAATATTTATTTCGATTTATCGAATATTTTTAATTAATCAATTAATTTATTCTCTCTTGATTATTATTGTTGAGTATGCAGATTTATTTTCAGATAGTATATGATCTTCCAATATTTTTTGTTGTTATTCTATTTAGTGTATCACTATTTATTTTAGTGCTCAGTAATTATTATTAGTGTTCCATTATTTTTTATAATTAAATATTGCGAGTGTTATTGGTAATATTAATATTATTATTTTGATTAGTAATGTTGCTACTAATGTTGGATTATTTGTAGTGGTACGTTTCCCTTACTCTTGATTCCTATTCATGCCATATTCCCTTGTGTCCTTGTGCCTACCTGTTATCCTCTTTTAGATCCAATACCCATTGGTGACCCTATACCCGATAATACCCGTTTGGATTCCATGACCCTTCCTAATCCTAAACCCATTAGCCTAATTGGATCCAACCCATTAGCATAATAACTAACCCAATGCCCATACATATTATAGATAATCCTATTACTAACCTAGCCCTAACCCTAATCTAACTTCTCCCCCTCACAGCCGCAACTCCCCTTTTCCCCCTGCTCCTTGCGCAGCACCAGGCCGCACTCTCTCTCTCTAGCTGCCGAACTCCACCAGGCGAGCACCTGCACAGCCGGAGATCCCTTTCCAGGTCGCCCCACCACCAGCACAGCAGCCCCTCCTTTCCCTGGCAATTGGGCGCAGACAGCAGCACCCCAACCAGACCCCCCTCAGGCCATGACAGCAGTAATCAGCAGCAGGGCAGCGAGAGAATCCAGATCTGCACCTCTCTTCGACGGCCATCAGCAGCAGCGAGTCCTCCTCCAACAGGCCGTGCACCTCTCCACCTCAGGCTGGACCCCTCCAGCCCTGTTCCCTTGGCAGCGCGACGCCAACAGCGAGCAAAGGCGCAACAGACAACAACGACAACGGCAGCAGCAGATCTGGACAGCCCCTTGTCCAGATCTGTGCAACTCCTCCAACGAGCACCAGATCCGCTCCACGGTGACTCGGCAACACCGCCAACAGGCCAGCCAAGTCCCCAGCAGACCCGGACAGCAACCGACAGCCTTGGCACCCTCCAACAGCGACTCGGCAGCGAATCCAGATCTAGACAGCAGCAGATTCAGAACTGCGCAAGTTCGGGCGAGCTGGTCGTTCTCCCGATCCACGTCAGACCTTCGCCGGAGACCAGCACGGTGACCTTCTCCACTGTCTTGGCCACCCCCCCATGCCGTCCGTTGGCGAGGAACCGCACACACAGCCCCACAGCAGCAACTCGCCCGGTACGCGCAGATTCCCCAAGGTGAGT
Source organism: Agave tequilana (assembly GCA_038442645.1). Classification (NCBI taxonomy): domain Eukaryota; kingdom Viridiplantae; phylum Streptophyta; class Magnoliopsida; order Asparagales; family Asparagaceae; genus Agave; species Agave tequilana. The sequence goes on from JAVJIF010002967.1 coordinate 284,615, forward strand.
GTATTCTCCTCCTCCTTTCGATTTCTCGTAATTAAATGCATTACTTTGATTATAACTTCATGTGTACATGTATATAGAGTAGAGTAGTGATTATATATATTGTTGTGTGCAAGAGAGGAGGCATTTACATGTTTATGGTGTGAGAGATCAGGTATCAATATGCCCAGTTTTTAGGCTGCCCGGGTGTGTTAGTCGACTAATGCCCTTTATTAGTCGACTAATAGCCCTGTTAGTCGACTAATAGATGCCCCTAGTCGACTAACCCTCATTCCAGAATGTGTTGAACTCTCTGTATCACTCACTCTGCTGGTCGACTTATCATGTTTTGTAGTCGACTAATAGACTTATTAGTCGACTATACTTCACTTTCAAGTCGACTAATCATCAACCCTAGTCGACTTGCCCTCTCTTATAGTCGACTACACTTCTCTAGTTGACTTATAGGTGACCCTAGTTTGACTACAGTTGGTCTGTCAGCTGTGTATGGTTACTTGATGGATTGTGGACTTCACCCATGAGTTGTGTATTGGAGATAGATGCATGTATATGTCATAGTACCTAGTATTGAGATATCATGATAGAACTTATATGCATGAATATGTTGTGATACCGAGTGTTGGAACATAATGACTGATCATTAATAGAAGTGGTGATTGTGAATACTTATGAATCAGAGTTGTATGTTTGAGTGAGAGGATTAGTACTGGACATTGTATATGATGAATGACAATAATAATATCAGATTATTAGATGTGTATTGA